>VZRR01006225.1:345200-396617 GCA_013398015.1 Oreocharis arfaki
CTTCCTCTTCCCTCTTCCTCTTCCTCTTCCTCTTCCTC
The DNA here is from genome assembly GCA_013398015.1 of Oreocharis arfaki. Taxonomy (NCBI): domain Eukaryota; kingdom Metazoa; phylum Chordata; class Aves; order Passeriformes; family Paramythiidae; genus Oreocharis; species Oreocharis arfaki. Next base: position 345,239 of record VZRR01006225.1, read on the forward strand.
TTCCTCTTCCTCTTCCTCTCTTCTCTTCCTCTACTCCTTCCCTCTCCTTCCCCTTTCCCCCTCCTTCCTTCCTCTGCCCTCCTCTCTCTCTTTAAACAAAAAAATAAGAGAGAAAAAAGAAAAACATCTAGTTTCTGGATCTTACTTCTTTGTGTATTAATGGAATCTTCAAGGGCTCTCTGCAATTACTTGACAAAACAGAAATCAGATACACTTTTAAAGCTACTTATAAATATTTTCACATGAATAAGCTTGTGTCTTGAAAAGTCCTAAAACACTGTTCATAGTCTATAAGCTAGAAAGATGGTTTTACATATCAATTATTTTAAAATTATTTTAAAAGGTCATATAAATTTCTTTTCAGGTGGGACAGCATCCAGGCAGAAAGGATTTTTGGGATGCATTCGTTCTTTACAGTTGAATGGAATGGCCCTTGATCTGGAAGAGAGAGCAAAGATAACACCAGGAGTTGAACCAGGCTGTCCTGGACATTGCAGCAGCTATGGTAACCTGTGTCATAATGGCGGAAAATGTAGAGAGAAATACAGTGGATTCTCCTGTGACTGCACATTCTCAGCCTATGCTGGTCCATTCTGTAAGAAAGGCAAGCATGTCTTTTAGCTCTATCGGCTCTTGAAAACAAGACCATAAAGTCCAGATTAAGACCTTCACATCCCCTTAAAGATATGTTTAAATGCTTAAAAAATATTCGGTTTACATAGTGTAGGTAAATATTCAGCTGAATTTGCTCAATATCTCTAAGTTTTGCTATAACTTCAATATATACCATTTAAGCAGGAACTACATTACCTGAGAGCATCATTATCTTCATGCAACTTTTTTGATTCTTTGATACTATAGTAAATCCAGGAACTATATTTTTATGGTAAAACATTTGCATTTCTGTCTTTCAAATAGTAATCTCAGAACTAAGTCTGAGTTTGGAAAACAAACCAAGAAGCAGAAAAACTTAAATCTACTTTTTGGTGTAAGAAGAAAGTGAGATCTTTGCAATTCTCTAGTATAATTTTGCATTATATTTAAATATTGAATTACTTTTTGTTTCAGAGATCTCTGCCTATTTTTGGACTGGCACTTCTGTGACATACAACTTTCAAGAATACTACACATTAGCTAAAAATTCCAGTTCTCATGCTTCTTCTTTCTACGCTGACATGACACTGACCAGGGAAGCAATTACATTTTCTTTTCGAACAATGCGGACGCCAAGCTTACTGCTTTATGTCAGCTCCTTCTACAAGGAATACCTCTCAGTCATTCTCACCAGGAACGGTGAGTTTTCAGATTGGCTGTCTGGAAACACTAATGAACATCATAACTGTCAGCTCGTATTCTCTCTGATGTCCAGACCTGAATCACAAAGTACATATTTAGATGGTATCTTTGTTTTCCAGCTGCATCAAGCAATTCTTTCCACATGAAAAACATACTGTACTTTCAGCTTTCACTACTGGTTTTTTATCATGTTGTCAAAAATGTTTATTTCTGAAAATCCTGTAGAAATTTTTGGGGTTTAAAGTTTGGAAACAAAAATTAAAATTTATGTGAGCTGTGTTCTACTAATGAGGCCTATTAATTGCCATTCTCAAAATAAATATTGAAGTAAAATACTTTTGAAAGTGCATTATCTATTTCCCAAATTAATTAGAGGTCATTTCATTCAATTGATTTCATAAGCTACTTATATACCTATGAAAATACATATATGTATATATATATACACATACCTGTAAAAATACACATAGCATTATTGATGTTTCTATTTAAGCTGAACATTAGTTATTAGTTGGGTCTTTCTTTTCCATTCTTTCATTGAGATCTAAGTTTGTTTTGTTTTGTTTTTTTTTCATAAAAAAACCCCACAGACTGAGTTAAATCTTTGGGTTTATCAAAGACTCTTTGTAGTCACAGTGGTTCTGTGCTCAAGGCAGGTTCTGTGCTTTCCTAGAGACATATTTGGATATAGAATAGCTATATTCTCATATTATCCTCCCCTTCATGTGACAAGGAACACATTTTGCTCATGACTGGCCTGGGTCTGACATGGGCCTTGATTTCTAGAGCATGAGTAGGAAGTTGTGGTCCATCTGCAGCTGAGAAGGAATTTCTGACAAGGAAACTACATTGCCTCTGTGTTCTCCTTTGTGTGATTATGTCTGTACAGATGGTATTCTGGGACTTAACAATAAGGAATGGAAAGTGATCTAGAAGTTAGTACACTGCATTCTGTTTAATTTTCAAAAGGTCAGAGGTTTACAGGACTAGAAAGGGGAAACATTATTCAAGAACATTGCTTCTGAGTTACTGAGTTATGTTTGATAAGCCCTGATCATGAGAGCTACCAAAGAGAGTGTTTCTCAGCTCAATTTTGAAAGTACTCATAAAATTTCTGCCCAAATTGTTACTTATTAATCAAAATTGAGACAGTTTATGACTGTTTTTGCCATTATATCCTGCTTCCGACATTACTCATTCCGTTGCCTTTAATTTCTCACTTATATCCATTTCTCCTGTCTAAGTCCTTAAATAAATCAAGCATTGGTTTTGCCCTTAAAGTACCCCTGTGAAGCAGTATATGATCTACACTGCTTATTGTATATGTAATTGCTACACCTTTTGCTCTCTTTATCCCTGCAGGAAGTTTACAGATTAGGTACAAGCTAGATAGCCATCAAGATCCTGATGTCTTCAGCATCAGTTTTAAAAACATGGCTGATGGACAATTGCAACATGTGAAGATTAATAGAGAGGAGGAAATGCTCTTTGTAGAGGTAATTTGGTTTGGGGGGGGAAAAGTGTATTATCATAAAAAAGTAGACAAGAAAAATGAAGTAAATACTTGGAACAAGGCAGTTACCTCCAAAGAAAATGTGCCTTAATATCTCAAGTAATCAAAGCAAAGTTAACACTCTCATGATGCACAGTCAAAATTAATGTTAGCCAATCTCTTTGGTGTTTTGTTTATTTCAAAAGGTCAATATCACCTCATAATTTTATACGAAAATGCAGTTAATTGTTTGATGGTTAAATTTTCAAAATTTGCTAAATATATATGACTTCTGTTGTTTGTTTCAGGTTTTGCATTTTGTTTTTTTAATTTACGTTATGCATTAAACTACAGTACAAATATAGTACCACCTAGATAATAACTTTAAAACTTTCTTTGGTCTCTTTTACATCATCAAAAGAATGTTGCTATTAAGGAGGGTATTTTTGTTATTTTTGTGGAAATTTCATGACAAAATAGAAATACTTACTTTGTTAATGGTTGATTAATGTGCAAAACATTTTTTTTTTAAATTTGAAATTCTAAATACCTGTATGTTACAATTTAGTATTTTGAGGCTAGAGCTTGGCTTTGTGTTGGTACTTGGCTTGAAGTTGTTCTAGTTACCCTGGGAGGCAGAGTATTTACAATGTAGTATTTGATCTTCATGAAGGTAAATACTGAATGCCTTTTTCTAAATGAAAAGAGACTATTTCATATTCTTAAAGATTTTCTATTTTTATTCATCTTAGAGGTGAAAAAGAAAGAATCAGCCAAATCAATAAGATAAATAAAGGCTTATTAAGTGGGATGCTTAAGAAGTATCAGTTATAATCAGTGATCTGAGGAAGCTGATAGTATATTTCCTGATGAGTTTTTATGCTATAAATAACAAATGCTTCCCCAGACCCTCTTATTTTTAGCCTTGATCTTACCTTCTTTTTTGAAAATATTGACTTCTATCTCTTCCATTATTCTACTTTGTTCCTCATTCTATCATTCTATAGGTTAACCAGAATGAAAGAATGAAGTTTATTCTGTCTTCAGGCACAGAATTCAATGCAATCAAGTCTCTCACACTTGGCAAGATTTTAGGTAAGTGGAACACTGCAGTGTTTTCTAAAATGTGGATCGTGGGGCATGAAAAATAATAACCTGAATGTCGTTGAAAGACATTTTGTTATTGTGGATTTATTTAGACACAGAGTCACAATCAAGGCAGAAACTTCAGTCTTGTTGAAATACAGATATAATCACAAATAAGTGCTTCCTGAAAAAATGATCAAGTGGGTTCCATTAAAAATAATTGTACTCTTCTCTCTTTCTCATTTTGCAATCAAGGATTAAGAAACACCACCGTTTTTTTTATTCTGGAATAAAAACAAATCACATTGAAATCATACACAAAGATGATTATACTATTAATCACGTATCGTTCTTGAAAAACTTCCTGTGATTAGATTTTGATGCAAACAGTTAAGAATATGGTACTGTAAGTCAAATATTTGTTGGAGATTCTTTGTATAGTAATGATTCTTCAAAATATGTCTGTGTCTCTGCAATAATCATCAAAATTGAATTTAGATAGCTACAATGACCTTTTTTTTTTTATGTTCTTAGAAGATAATATCAATAGCCTGGACTAAAATTCTCAAGATCTTGTTATTTTCATACCTTTCACCTTGGTAAAAAACAATGATAGAAGAAGATTTGGTGATTGTGCAAATTTAAAGGATATTTCTCTTTCCTCTAAAGTAATTTCATAGAATCATAGAATGGTTTGGGTTGGAAAGGACCTAAAAGATCATCTAGTTCCAACACCCTTGCTGTGTACTGGAACATATTGCTCCCGACCAGATCGTTCAAGACCCCATCTACTGGCCTTGAACAGGCATGAGGACATGCACTGCTTCCCTCAGCACTCTCTTTCAGTGTTTCTCACCCACACAGTATGGAATTTCTTCCTCATTTCCAGGTTAATCTACAATTTTTCAGTTTAAAGCCATTCCCCTCTGTCCTATTACTACATGCATGTGTAAAATGTCACTCTTCAGCTTTCTTTTGCTCTCCTTTAGGTACTGGAAGGCTGCTATAAAACCACCTTGGAGCCTTCTCTTCTCCAGGCTTGAACAACCCCAACTCTTTGTCTTTCTTTATAAAACTGCTCCAGTACTTTGATCATCTTCATGGTCCTACTTTAGACCTGCTCTAACAAGTCCATGCCTTTCCTGGCTGGGGACCCCAGAGCTGGATGCAGTGTTCCAGGTGGGGTCTCACCAGAGCAGAGGGGCAGAGTCACCTCCCTTGCCTTGCTGGCCACAATGCTTTGGATGCAGCCCAGAATCATGGAATGGCCTGGATTGGAAGAGACCTTAAAGATCACCTCGTTCCAATCCCCGTGTGATAGGCAGGGACACCTTCCACTAGACCAGCTTTCTCGGAGCTGCATCCGTCCTGGCCCTGCACAGGATACAAATGGCTTTTGGGCTGCAAGTGTAAATTGCTGGCCCATGTTGTGCTTCTTGTCCAGCAACACCCCTAAGTCCTTCTCCTCGGGGCTGCTCTCAATCCGTTCTTCACTCAGCCTGTATTTGTGCTTGGGATTGCCCTTACCCAGGGCAGGACCTTGCACTTGGCCTTGTTGAACTTCATGAGGTTTGCAGAGGTTCAAGCCTGTCGAGGTACTTCTGGATGGCATTTCTTCCCTCCAACATGGACTGTATTATGCTGCTTGGGTAATTGGCAAACTGACTGAGGGTGCACTCGATCCAGCTGTCATTTTCACCAGCAAAGATGTTAAATACTTAAGGTGTGTTTTTACATTCCCAGATCAATCAAGGATTCTTTAATTGCACTTTTTATAAAATGATATTAAAAGAGAAGTGTATAGGTTGTGACATATATTAACTTAGGCTGCACCGAACTTTCCACAGTATTCTAGTTAGACTGATGATTTTAACTCTTCCACCAGTAGAGTTAGAGGAAGTGTAGACTAAAAAAATTATCAAAATATGATTATTGGAAAAAAATTATGTCTACGTTTATAGGTCTTAAATTTTTATAATTTTATATGGCACTCAAGTTATCACTGTTACTGGAAACAATTCTGTCTATTATTAATAAACACGAGTTTTAGCAGAAATTATGACTCATGTCCCAAAACAAAATTTGGTAAGTAAACCTGTTGGTGCTTGAGCATTGAGCCAGTAAACTCCTGCAAAGAAATGGCGGTTTCCCATTCTTTAAAAAGCTCTTAAAGTAAACCAATGTGTTAACATAGATTTTTTTTTGTAGAAATTAATGCAGAAAATTGATCACTGAATCACTGACTAAGATTGGAAGGGATCGCAGTGGGTCATCTGGTCCAGCCTCCCTGCTCAAGCAGGGTCATTCTGGAGCACGTGGCACAGGATTGTGTCCAGACAGTTTTTGAAAATCTCCAGTGAGGGAGACTCCACAACTTCTCTAGGTAACGTGTTCCAGTCCTTGGTCACCCGCACAGTAAAGAATTTCTTCCTCATGCTCAGATGGAACTTCCTGTGCATCAGTTTGTGCCTGTTGCCTCTTGTCCTATTGCTTGGCACTACTAAGCACAGCCTGAATCCATCCTTTTGGCATCCACCCTTCAGATACTTTAAAGACATTCAAGAGTCCGCTCTCAGTCATCTCTTCTTGAGGTCAAACAGGCCCAGCTCCCTCAGTGTTTCCTCGTAAGAAATACGTGATATGTGACATAGAAAATGTTGAATTCTCTTATTAACTTTTTATAGGTGGTATATTAATTCATATGGCTTCTCCAGGCTTACAGGAACTATTTATATGTTTTATATAATATTTACCTTAAATCAGAACATCAAAGAAGTTTTTTCTCCACATTCAGTTGCATGTGGTTTTGTTTAGAGGAATTTCATTAGTATATACCAGAGGTGCCCCCTCCAGAAACCATATAAATCTACCTTTTTTTCCCAAATGCCTTGGAAATAGTATAAGAGCTTGGGTAAATCAATGATTCTTCCATCATAATACACCCAGAGATACTATTGTAATAGTAGAAAACATTTTCCGAAATAATCTTCTACTGAAAAGAAAAACATTATCTGAAATAGTCCATCATGCCACTGAGTGGGAGGCAGTAAGTCTCTGCCGTAAGGTCTCCCTGAAGCCTTCTCTTCTCCATGCTGAACAGCCCCCGTTTTCTCAGACTTTCTTCATAGGAGAGGTGTTCTAGCCTTCTGACCATGTTTGTGTTTCTTCTCTGTGCCAGCTCTAACAGGTTCCACTCTGACCTGTGCTGGCAACCCCAGAACTGGACGCAGTGCTTCAGGTGGGATCTCACAGGGGTGGAATGGAGGGAGGAGAATAATCTCCCTCAATCTGCTCACCACACATCTTCATGTACAGCCCAGGATAATACTTGCTGTCTGAACTGCAGGCATTGCTGGGTCATATCCTGTTTTTCATCACCAAGTCTTTCTCCTAAGGGGTGTTCTCAATCCACTTGCCTCCAAGTCTGTCTTTATGTTGGGGATTGCCCAGATCCAGGTGCAGAACTTTGCACTTACCATTGTAGAATTTCATGAAATTCGCCCGGTCCCAGTCCTCAAGCCTGTCAATGTCCCTCTGGGTGGCATTCCATCTCCCAGGTGTGTCAACTAAACAACTCCGTTTAGTGTAATCCACAGACTTGTTTCAGATGCACTCAATCTCCTAGTCTTGGTGGCATTAGTAAAGATATTGAACAGCAATGGTACCATTGTGGGCCCAGAGGAACACCACCTGTCACCAATCCCTACTTAGATGTTGAGCTGTTGCATGCAACTGTTTAGATAAGGAGATCCAATTAATTCTTTATCTGTCAAATAGGTGGTTGTTGTTTTCAATTATGAGTGTTAAATCTAGAAAAGGTGGAAGGATAATTTTAAATATGTAATAAAATGCATACAAGGATAGTTATTTTTATGAGGACAATTACCAAATGCTAAGTAGCTTAAAATGTATTAAAGAAATTTAGAAATCATGTTTATAGACCATAAAAAAAAAATCTTAATTATTGATTAGTTGTCATTAGGAGAATCTCAGTGTAGCTGATCTGTTTTCTGACTGGAAAAATAAATAAGTACCTATAACACAAACAGAGATATATAATTTTGAAATGTAGATTTTTTTTATATAGAACTAACACTCCAGAAAAGAATTGGTATGTAGATTTGCACAGAAAATGGAAAAGAGAATGATCATTTAAAATCTAAGCACAAATTTAAAGCAATATTAGCTGAAATATAAACTACTACAAGAAAATCATTACAAATATTTCCTAGCTTTACAATTTGATGATAAGATTGAATGAGGAATGTATAATATTTTGAAGTGTAGTAGTTTATTGCAGTGACACTCACATATTGCAGTGACACCACAATGACCAGTACAGAATAAAAGCTTCTTTTATCTTTTTTATAAAATATCATATCAAGGCTTATACCCATTTACTTAAAAATTTGTTTGATGAAATTTATGGAAATGCACATTTTTAGACAAATAGCAATGTCTTTTGATCCGGACCAATACTGTCTCTTCCAAAGAACCATACACTTTCAAAAATTCAGCAGTGGAATTTTCTTCAGTTATATGATGGCTTTGCAGTAACACAGCAGTGAAAAGCACGGTTACAATGACCTGTGGGGCACACAGCCCAATTTGTCTCAGAAATTGTCCTGAAGAAAACATATGTTTCCCCACCTTTCAAAGGAGAGTTGCTATTTCTTTTAGAAATCTGATTGCTTTGGGTTCTGATTCCAGTGAAGTCCTGTCTAGAGACTGAAGAAGACTTCGTGAAGGCAGAGGAAAAAAGTGATGAGTGTTTGTTGCAATGAAGAGGTCTAAACATAAGGAGTTAACAAAATATGAAATCATGTATTTCCTGTACTAGAAAATGTTGTTCAGGAAAACCACACAAGGAAGCTCTGGTTCTTTTAAGAATTATCTTCAGTTGGAGAAGTACTTTTCTGAGCTCTTCTGCACTTGAACATGACTCAGTTTTTTTCTTCAAACCAAAGTTGTGCAGAATCTCCTGCTCCAGCTGAATCCTTGTGAGTCTATGGGACCCGATGAGATTCAAGCGAGAATACTCATAGAGCTGGCTGATGTCACCACCAGGCCTCTCTCAGTTGTTTTTGAATGATGGAATCTGTACAAGTTCCAGTTGACTGGAAGCTGGCTAATGTTGTCCCAGGTTTCAAGAAGGGTAAGAAGATTGACCCTGGAAACTACAGTCCTGTCAGGCTCACTTCAGTGCCTGATATAATTATGGAGAAGTTTATTCTGGAAGGCATCGAAAAACAGTTGAAGGACAATGCAGTCACTGGTCACACCCAGGACAGGTCCATGAGAGGAAAGTCCTACTTACCAAAACTCATTTCCTTTTATGACAATGTAACCCACCTCACTGATCAAGGGGAGCCAGTTGATGTAATCTTTTTCAGTAAATCATTTGAAGCTTTCTCCCACAGTATCCTTCTGGACAAAATGCCCAGCCCACAGCTGGATAAATGCATCATGTAATGGGTGAGCAACTGACTGAGGGGTCAGGCACAAAGGCTTACAGTGAATGGGGACCTGTCACTAGTGGGGTTCCACAGGGCCCCATCCTCAGCTGTGTTCTCTTCAACATCTTCATAAATTACTTGGATACAGCACTCGAAGGTACAGTAAGTTTGACAATGAATGATACTAAATTAAGAGGAACTGTTGACTCCATTGAAGGCAGAGAAGCCCTGCTGAGAGACATCAACAAATTAGAGGGATGGGCAGTTACCAACTGTAGGAAGTATAACAAAGAGAAATTCCAGAATCTGTACCCTGGATGTGAAGACAGACTGGAGAATGAGACGCTGGAAAGCAGCATTGCAGAAAGGGCTCTGGGTGTCCTGGTTGATGGCAGGTTGAATCTGAGTCAGCAGGGCCCTGGCAGCCAGGAGGGCCAACCCTGTCCTGGGGCGCATTAGGCACAGCATCACCAGCTGGGCAAGGGAGGGGATTGTCCTGCTCTGCTCTGCCCTGGAGCACCTCAAGTGCTGGGGGCAGTTTTGGGTGATATAAAATTTAAAGTTATTAGAAAGCATCACAGTTCTTGTCTTAAAATTTCCTGATAGGGCCTGTATGTCTGCTGACTTTCTTCTTGACTACTTCATGAGTACAAATGATTGAAGCAGAGTTAAAGTGATGCCTTAGGATTTAGCTTTTATATTTTTCAGATCCTGTACTGTTGTAGTTTGTAACTAAAACTCCATAGCATATTAGCTACTGTTCTCACATTCTGGTTAGACATAACTAACCCTCTCTAGGCCTGGATTCAAGCACACCTTGTTGTCCCAGAACTCAAGGACACCTTGTTGTTCCAGACCCTGAAACATGTAAACTAAAGCCTCTGAATGGGGAAAGCAAACTTGGGGTAATTACATCATTACCTGAAATTTTAATTGGAGAATTAACCCTGATATACAAATGGACCAAACTTATAAAAGTGTGAAAACCCCGTGACCCAGCATCCATCTTGGGTGGAGCCCCTCAGAGGCTTTTGACTTCCAAGGTGTACCTATTGAAGGGCCCTCAATAAATACCTGCTTTTATTCTCTTAATCTTGTCTAGCGTCTGTTTTCAGGTAGCCATTCCGAGGCATCAAAAGAAAGAGAGTTGCTGAATGTGTTTTGTTTTTGAGGGATTTTTTTTGTTTGTTTCATTTAAGAAGTGTGGTGGTTTGATGCTGGTTAAGGACCTAGCACCACGAAAGACTATTCACTTATTTGTCTCTGTTATAGCTGAGCAGAGGAGGGGAACTTAAAACTTCATTTTCATGAGGTGAAATAAGGATTACTGAGGAAAAAGGAAAACTTCAAGGCAAAACAGGTTCAAACTTAAACAGTATGAAGAAGATTTATTATTGACCTAACTAAAAGTAAAAAGAGTAATGAGAAACCAAAGCAAACTTTCAGAACACCTTTTTTCCCCAATCCTACCTCTTTCCCCTAACCGCGCAAGGAAACAAACATGGGGTTTTGGTCAGGGTTTCATTGCTTAAGAGTCTTTCTTTATGTTTAAGGGAAGGAGTTTCTTCTGCTGCACTGTGGGATCCTTCCCAAGAGAGATAGCTCTCTGTGAACTTTTCTAGTGTGGTTTCAACATTCACAAAGAACAGCCCACCCTAATCTGCTGCAGTGAAAATCCCTCCCATAAATCTCACAGTCTTCCCACAAGTGCCAGCATGGGTCATAATAGCTCATGGTGTTTAGTCTTTTAATGATGAGCTGTTCTAGCCTGAAAGTAAAGGCTCTCTTCTTCAATCTTTAAAAGCCTCTCAGCATCTATGCACTCTGAGGTGAGCACTCCTTTTCACGGGCTGCACATGGATCTCTGCACCCCACTATGTACCTCATCTCATGAATTTTAGGGAAAACGATTTGCTGTGTTATATCCTCACCACAGTTTTCAGGAGAATTTCAGCTCTGGTGCTGGGAGTGCCTCTGCGCTCTTCCTTCCCACACCAGCCTTGGTGCTGCCAAGTTGGCCTTCCTCATGTGACATCGCTTTTCCTTTTTATCTGACTTGGAAGAAAGCCAGTGTCTGTAAGTTGCAGCTGAGAAGTTGATCTTGTCCAGGCTCTGCACTGGGGAAAGACTCACACTCTCTCTCTGCTGGCTGCGTGGTGTTTTTTGCTTGGTTTGGTGGGAGTTCCACTGGCCTCAGGGGCCCACCAGCACCGTGCAGGCCGCGGCAGCCTCAGAAGAATTTCGGCCGCGTGATCCCAGCCTTGGTGGGAGGAGCGAGTTTCCCAGCCGCACAGCTGCTCGAGGTGCCAGGGTGGCTCCTTCATCCCAGCCGCCCAGCCTCAGCCACTGCACTGGGAGGACCCAGGGACCCTCTCCAGGAAGCACCCCGGGGCCCCCCCCGGCTCCCACCACCCCTCGGCGGAGAAGCAGGAGGAGCTTTTTGCGGTTCCTCCTTTCTTAAAATATGTCATCATGGAGGTATTTCCAGCCTGTCCAATTGGACTAGTAACCTGCCCATCAGCTACTGGCTCTGTGCCAGTCAAACGAGTTTTGCTAAACCACCACAAGAAGACAATGTAGGTGCAATTTTGTATATGGTGAACTTGGGTACACTTAGCAAATGAATTGCTATTAAGATACTTAAGAATGCATAACTTCAGTTTACTGTAATATACAGTCTCCAGTAAACAATTTGTGAGTGTTTTTGAGTGTCATTTTCAGTCAGTTAAATTTTACTTTAGCATGAAAGTGGATGATGGTGGTCTTCCCTAAGCCGTTTTTCTTTTGTCATCAGGATTGCCTGATCCAATATAAAGCTTTACTTTATCCCAGCAATATTTTCTAGTTAAGGAGTCAAGTGAAATCAAAGGATTTTAAATATTTCCTTTTCTATTATACGTGATTCATATAGGAACTAAAAGATAATAGAAACCACTCTCCTCTTGAGGTTTTCAATCCAACTCATATTTAGAGTTATATCTTTTTATCACAGGGGGTTTGAGACAATGTTTTCTTGCCACTTCAGTGTTAAATCTTTTTCTTAAGACATCCCGTCTTAGCAGATCCTTCAGTGCATAGAGGCAAATATCAGAAACAGCTGCAAACGAATCAGAGACAGTTAAAGAGCCAACATTTTATGTAATCCATTATTGTAGGTGAGCAGACTTTTGGCTGACATACATCTATCTATTAGTATATCATCACTGCCATAAGCAGAGTTTAGTTCAGGAAAATGCTGCTCTGCTATTTTGGAACATTCTACCTGAACACATTATCTCATTTTTCTCTATTAACCTAAATTTTATTAAGGGGTGCACTGTAAAACTTAAAATTATTGTGGTAGCCATTCATGTTTTCCCAGCATATTCATGGTTTCCCAGCATAAGTTAAAAGTGAAAGTTAATGAGATGAAATTCTGATTTTATTTGCAAATTTACTTCCCTTATGAGTCCTCTTTTTATAACTAGTACTTCCAGAGTTTTTGCTTAAATCAGAACTGTCAGAGTAAATAAACTGTTTGTTTTCCCCATCAAAAGTGGTGCATTAGTGAGCATTACCTGGTGAATAAGCAGAGTGTTCTAACATGCACTGTACATGCATCTTGCATTCAGAAAGGCAGCTCAAGAGAATAAGTGAGGAGGTATCTTTTTTTTTTTCCTCCCCCTTTGTACTACCAATAATGATATCATGTTTTAAAAAGTATAGTAAATTGGAACACTACTCATTTTTAAAAATGTCACAAAAATATCTTGATGGATTTCCAAGATCTGAGATCTTCAGAGAAGTTTTGTTTTGACAGACTTGATGGTGCTGGAATGGAGTAGATATACAAATCTATGGAATTAATATGTTCCAAAAATGTTTGTTTATGAGAAGAAATCCAATAAAATGCATTTTTCTACAATTCGTTCTTCAGTCTAATATTTTTGCAGAATGAAAAAGTGTTGCATTTTAATTTAAATACTTCAGTTACAATAGAAACTTTCTACTTTGGAACTTGCTATAGGAATTGAAAAGCGTTTCCCTCAGCAGATTAGCAAGTGTCATCTGTTCAAAAAAAAGGAGGGGTTGAATATATCTGACTGTCTTTTCATTAAAGTCAAACAAGAAAGGGATTCAGTGAATCTACATATGTTGCTGCAACTCAAAAATCCTCAGAGGAACACAGGTTAATTATTCATTTATTCTTCTGACACTTTATTTTGTACATTTGCACTATGATTAATTGTGTTCTGTTCCTTTTGATTAACAGAAAACAGCGATGTAGATGAGGAGACTATGAAGGCAAACTCTCAGGGGTTTATTGGCTGTCTCTCCTCGGTGCAGTTCAACCACATTGCTCCTTTGAAGGCTGCACTGCACCACAGCAGCTCAGCCCCTGTCATTGTAAAAGGGCGTTTCACTGAATCCAACTGTGGTACTTTAACTGGAGCTGACTCAACATCAAGTGAAACAACCCATTCATTTGCAGGTAGCATATGGTTATCACTTGTTCTGATCTCTGAAGCAAAATCTAAATAGAGCACTCATGACCTGAATCACAACTGACTTTTTATTTCATGCAGGTTAACATCTCAGGAGTACTTTTTAAATAATTCTCTTTTATATGTACCTAATTCCTTTTCTCCAGCCTTTCTCTATTCATCTGAATGTCTACATTTTTCTTTTTACCTCTGCAAATATCATCTACATTGTTGTTCTATGCATGCTTACTGACCCACACTACTGCTACTGTTCCATATTGTAAATGAGCTGTAACAGTGTGAGAATTTCTTCAAAAAAGTCTTCTATTTGTCTGCCATTTTCTTTTTTTTTTTCCTGCTGCAGATCACTCTGGACCAATAGATGAGGGAAAGCCCTTAGCTAATGCAATCAGAAGTGACTCTGCGATTATTGGAGGTAACAGGGACTCTAACAACTTCACAGGAAACTTTTTTTTCTAACTATGAATCTGTCAATGATGAAATGAAGTCAGGTTAGCTTTGTGTGCGTACAGAGACTAGTAAAAAATCTTCATTTTCCTACAATTGGTAGACAGATAAAAATCTAGCGTTGTTTTAAAATACAATTGATCGCTCTTTTATTTTCTTATTACATAAATTTATGCCATAAGTGTTTCCATATATTGAAACATTCTGCTGAAAAACAAGGTAGTAAGGACAGAATTCCGACCTGCGTAAGAGTGGTGTCTCTGACTTTAAAAATTACTTGGATTTGTTGTGAAAAAGCATATATTTAAGAATGAACCGTTGTTTCTTCTTGACTTAGCCAAAAAATTATCTTTTGCTACGAAGTTCAAAAACTTCTTTAATAAATCTGAACAACAAAGACTTTCTTGAGAATATGAGGTTTAACACTGCTTGAATCAATCCTCTGACATTCTGAGGAAATTTCATCCTGGTTTCCTATTTGGAAGGCAATGTACTCTTGGAAAGACTTTTATAGATTTACAGCTTAAAATTAAAATGCATGTTAAAATAATAATAATAATAAAAATAATTGCTGTTGGTTTCAAATATAATTTCTTCTTCATTTTCTTCCTATTTCTTTTGGACATTTTTATCAGCTCAAATAGAACTACAAATGACGATTCATAAACTTTTTTCAAAATACATTTTTTAATCAGAGGAATAGAGGAAGAGCCATGTAAAATTCAGTTACTTCTGAAGTGAATATGTTGATAATTCCTTTACTGTTTATGACTGTCAGAACAAATAGAATATAAAGCTTAAGATGTATGTGTGTGCTTAAATACAGGACTGATAATCAGGATATACAGGCTCCATTACTGTGCCTTTCTGGATGATTGTCCTTAAGAACCATCTCATATGCATCCTGTGTGAAGGATCCATCTCATATGGATCCTCATATGAAACCTACCAGTTTTGTCTCTTTAGCAGAAATGAGGAGTACTCAAGTGGGCCTAACAGGGACAGTTTGGTATTAGGGACCCTCGGCAGAAACTCAACTCTTTTTACCGGGATTTCAGCAAGTATATGTCTCTGTCAGTTCAAATTTTCTTTCAAGGCATAGTATTGTGTCCTGTGACAATCATCCTCTCTGAGAATTTTTAGGAGCATTTCTTCTTTTGGAAGGAGGTGAGGAAATAAAACTTGTTTTCACTCATGAAGATGATCTATTGCAAGTATAATTCTGTTTCAATTTGCATAGATACTTTGACAGAAGGAGGTCAGTGGGATGGAAAGGTCATCCCCTCTGTCTTTTAAATTCTGAAAAGGTTTACTTTCTAAGAGTTTTTAAAGCCTCAGCAGACAAATGAAATAGCGGAATTTAGTGGAATAAAACTGCCCAGGCTTCACTTTGAGGTTAAAAATGTTGGAGTCTATGGATGGTTGAGTAGAGATAAGAGCCTGCAGTCACCTGTGTGACAATGGCACCTGCTATGGTCAGTGCATGCCAAAAGCGCACTGCATGACCAGTGACTTTTAAGACAGTAGTACCAAAGACACTAAAATGAGAGATTATTAAGCCTAGAGGCTTCCCTGCTTTTAAAGTGATATTTACATCTGTATAATTTTATACACACCAAATGAGAATTTTACCATTGATTTCAGGAAGGTCAGAATTCAAAAATATGTTTTCTGAGTTTTTTACATGTCTAGCTTTGTCAAGACTTGCTTTACTGTTTCAAAAGATTAGTATTATTTTACATAAGTATCTGTACATTAAGATCACTATGTACTAGGTAAGTTAGTGAGGGTGGAGATTTTTAAGTGTGCTAACAACAAATTCATTTTTTAACTTCAAGCTACAATAGTTACAATCCTTTTAAGATAATAATAACAGTACCATTTTATTGTTATTAAACACATTTGGGAATAAGTACTCTCCATTTTTCTACTGCCTAACTATGCTTGTTTAAAAGTCAAAACAAAGCAAGCAGTGCAACATTCAGTAAAAGTTTAATGTTAAGCACCCTTAAATGAGTAAAACTGAGAATGGTATCAGTTCAGCTACTAAAGACAAAACAAGTTTATAGAAAAGTCCTTAGAGAGAGTATTTACTGCGATTGAAAGAAAAGAATGACTGTTCTAGTAAATAAGAACAAGATTTACTTAGATTGCAAAGTTCATTTCATAGAAGGGGGTACTGTATTAAAACCTTTATATTCCTACAATGATGGATGGCTGCTGATATTAGAGATCAAGAAAAATGACATGCTGAATTTTGGATGCTCTGTTTTTATCTACAGTGTTAAGGGATTAGGTATTTTTATTTTTCTTGCAGTGGTGACCAAGTTGTGCAACAGATTGTCCCTTTGTCTAGTATAGCTGAGCCACTGCATTACAACTGTTTTCCAGACTGCTTAGTGCTCTTTCCACCCCAATAGCCTAGTCTTACTTTCTGACTCTTTGACAAACATGATCCGTTTCCCTTCTGTTTCACTTCTCCTCAAATTCTTCTCCTGCCCATCCTCTGACTCATGGACCTAAGGTCCTAAGACCATTATGACAGGGTGAATGAGGAAGAGATGAGATGGTCTGGCAGTCTGTAAGGTCATGCTTATCTCTGTGAGAAGTATCTCACCTTACTCTTCCTTATCTGCAGTGGCTTGATTTCCCAGACTGGCAGAGATCTAGGGCCTGATAGTAAAAGAGAAAAAGAAACCCTCTCATTGAAAATACTCTAAGGCCTCTGGTGGTTTTCCATTCAAAAATTTCAGAAATTATAATTTTCTGTGGAGTTTTTAAAAATTATTATTATTATTAATAGTGTGCAAAATTTCAAAACAATCACCAGGAAGTTTATGCTACAGTGCTGTTTCTGATTTGAAAGAAGCTATAGCTTCTCATTTCCAGGCTTTCCTGTAAGCCCTTCCATTATGAGATGTAGTAATTCCTTCTTTGTCCTGCTCTCTGGCCTACATGTTACTATTTGTCTGTCCTTTCTAATTATTTTTTTCTCTTTTCTTCTTGTAGGTGTGATTGCAGTTGTCATATTCATCCTACTTTGCATCACGGCCATAGCCATACGCATTTATAAAAAAAAGGGCATATACTCAAAAAATGAGGCAAAAGGATCTGAAAATGAAGACAGTGCTGAATCTGCACTGAAAAGTGAGCTCAGCATGCAAAACACAGCCAATGAAAATCAAAAGGAATACTTCTTCTGATTGTCATTAATGATTTGATTTAATCTAGTATAATAATGTGACAGTCTGATTTTCTTGCTAAACCAGGGGGCCTCTCACTGGACAGAAAAAGTTCTTGCACACTACTCTAAATGCAATGAATTTGAGGCTTAACTATACTCGATATGTTCAGTCTCAGTGATTGCTGTAGCGGGCCTCTTTAAATTACATGCATTCCTTAGCTATTATACCGTAAATGCATTTTATGTAACAGTGAATTAGATATTGTAACCAATTTCATTGTTGGTAGTTTCCGACTGTTCTAATGTGACCTTCTACAACTGAAGTTTAATGTACACACCGAATATGATTTTTGAATGGGAAAATTGTTATGAATTTATTCCTATCCTTTTCTTTAAAATTTAATTGATGAATTTTGTTCAAGGTGAAAGGTAGATCCTAATGCTTTGTGTTACTAAAGAAATTCTGCTGTGCTGCATTATGGTGATCCCTCTTACTTCCTCAAACTGAAAATGCCTTTTGAGCTGCTGTTGGCTGGTGTCAGCATCTGCTTGTGAGCCATGGCATTTGGTGTCCAAAACGAACTGTATTTATTTCCCCTGAGACTGATACTGTCATTATCCTTTCCTTTTTGGTAGGCTTAGCAGAATTGAAGAGTGTACAGTGGGTTGAAATGTTTTAAAATCTCTTTTGCAGTAGGTTTTCACTTCTGGTGATGACACCAAGAGACTCATGCACATTCTGGGCATTTTGAATAAAATTGAGGGGAAAAAAGGCAAGACCTTTGCTTAAAAAGATCTAGTAATAGACTGACAATAGTTAATTTGTCAAGAGTGAAAACACCAAAAGATGATCAAGGTTACTGTCCCTGGAAATTAGTGATGATGCTTCTGTCAAGAAGTAATGCTCCCTGCGCTATCTGGGATGTATTCTGTGGAGCTGTTGTATCTATGACTTGCTCCAGACCTCAAGACTAATTTGTTCTAAGTTATAGAAATCATACAGTGTCTGCTACATGAACACCTTTGTTCTTCACTCTTAGTACCTACTGTACCTCTGTGAGATAAGGTCTGATTACAACCCACAAAATTAAACAGGTGCTTACTATGCTGACGGAGTAAATGAAAGCTATCTATGTTGTTGTACAAACAAATTGTTAGATATGAAGACTAGGTTTAAGTTGTCTAAAGAGAAGATTGTAAGGTCACTTTAGACAGCATAGGGTATCTGAAATACTCATGTGGCCTGATGTGAGTGTCATAGATTCTGCAGAAGGTATGTGCCTTTTGGAAGAGACATACAGGAATTGGGTAGAAGGCATCATAAATGGCATTAGGTGACAATGCCACCTGGGTAACTGACCCACACAAAGCATTTTTCGGTTTTCCTAGGCTGGGTGTCTAGAGCTTGGATCTGAGAAAACAAACAGGAATTCTGTGACCTTGTAGACTTGCATTTAAAATTGAAATATCATCCAGAATTTATTTATATCTACTCCCATTGAAAGCAATGAGAACAGTCATTGTTTTTCTACTCAAAGAATCAAAGCTAAACTCTAGATTGCGAAGTTTAAAAAATGTTTATCATAGGTGCCCAACAACATTATAAAGACATGGAAACCTGACATGGTATGCCAGAACCTTTAATATGTAAATTTCTTTACATAAATGGTAATTGTAAATATAAATGTCCAGCAGGTATTTTCGTTTAAAACTTATTTTCTTCCTTTAGTCTTTACTTTCTATTTTCAGAATGCTACCATTCCTTTCTACTTCCTTCTATACAGATTTACTTATTTTTTTAGGAACAATTTATTTCCTTTTTTTGGGTGCCTGGATACTCTGATCATAAGTTGTTCAGATTAACATGTAGTGCTTTCTTGTTTTCATTTTTGCAATTCTGTTTGCATCTCTGATAGATTAATCAGGCTGAGGACCCAAGATCAAGAACTGTATCCATGTTGTGGATTTGATACAGTTTGCTTCATGATAAGAGGTCACCTTTAGGAAGAGCAGAGTGCTGGACTATTCCCAATAAGTGATGAAAATACCTTGTTTGTGGATGGGGAGTGGTGGAGGTGAAAGCTTCTCATGAGTCATGACAAGAAGACTTTGAATTATTAAGATTACTACTTTGAACCTTCTCATCTACTTACTTTTAAGTGAAAATGATGACTCCTTTTCAAGACTCTGACCTAAATTGTATAAATTCAAGCGGAGTCCTTCCATGGACTTCTCTGCAGCCAAAGCCTCTGCATCTCAGGAGGTTTTCTCTTCCTGCTATAGACATGTAGGTATCCACATTTTAGTGCCACTTATATCAACAGATCCATCTGCAGGGATGTGTCCCAGTCAACTCAATTTCTATCATTGTGGGATGCAGTAGCCATGTGAGACAAAACCTGTAAGACAATGATGATTATAGTACACCAAAGGAGATAGTTTTGATTGAATGATAAAAGATGGATTGTCTTTTATCTTAACTTTCATATGAGAGTTGCTCATATAAACCTAGTAAAGCCTGAAGTTTACCCACAACAGGACAAGTTGGAAGAATGTAAACCTAACTTTTCAATCACTTACTCTTAGTTTTATTGCCTTGTAAAGTTTTATTGTGTGTCTTCATGGAGAGAAAATTCTCTTCCCTTATTTCATTTTCTTCCAAATGAATATCTTCTTTCCCTATTCCTCAGAATTTTTAGAAGGAATAGGAAGGGAAGAGCTTAGTAAAATCCCTGTTTCACAGACTAGCTAAAAAAGGTGGAGAAGGATAAAAATGCCTGTGTGAGTGGCACATTATTTCATTTAAAGACTTCTTTTAAGGCATTTTATTTTGTGAAGGACTCTAAGAGGGAAAAGATGTATCAATTTTGTTGAATGAATATCTGTAGATTTGTAGAATAAAACGATTACGTCTCCCTGAAGATGCAAATGCCCATTTTCATCCATAGGAATAGTGATCATATGTTTGTCACCTTAATCTAAAATATACATGTTTGAAATCAATGAAGCAGCATTTTTCATTATTTGCTGCATTTCTATGGGGATAAAAAATGGTGGCACCGAAGTGCGCTAAAACGTCATACAACATTGTGCTGTCCCTTTTTCGATTCTCTATTCCATTGTGTGACTTTTCACCTCACTGTTAATAAAGACTTTTTAAAATAAAGTGAGGAAAATATTTTTTAAAAGAATTTGTATTAAAAAGTTTAAAACTGACAACAATATACTGATTTTTTTTTCAACAGTAAATATATGTAGAAGTGCACATAATATATTGGTGAGTGTGGTTATTTATAGATACTTCAGAGTGCTAATGCGACAAATTTGCTATGCATTGACACATTTTCCATGGCAAATATATTTTTTCTTAAGTACATTAGAAAATAAATAGGAGCATGTATGCTGGTACATTTTTAAAGCTTTGTGTGGGCGCTAGCTACAAAGGGCTTATAATTATTTATGTACTCAACATTTAGTGTATAAATATGATTTAGTTAGGTTTTGGGAAAACATTTTCCAATACATCCACTGTTGTGTAAATGAAGAATATGTTATAAACCAAGTACACAACTTAACATGAAATGTAGTCACAGTCAAAATAAATTTACAATATTGTTATTCATAGCAGTGACGTACAAGGAAAAAGGCATGTAAGAAACAAAACAGACAGAATTCCTTTGAGGAATCAGCTGCATAAATTCAGAAGGTGCAACTTTTGCAGGTTAGCAGAGGACTGATAAGAAAATACCATTTTAAAATAATTACCTTTAGAAGTAATTGTCGTCGTTTACATGCAAGGCAGAGATATAGCTGCATAAGTCATGTGATTATACAGGAAAAAAAAGTTTGTAACGGAAAAATGTTTCCAAAGTCAGAAAACCTAATTCTGAAAAAGCGTGTGCCCTAGTCTCTGAGTGCAATACGTATTCTCTGGAGTAAGTATGCAGAAATGTGACATAATTTTTTCAAATTAAGCACCTAATTCTGCAGCCAAAACTATAATTCCTTAGTGTTTCTGGTCATTTAACGAGATTGGGCATTATCAAGAAGGAAGAAAGGTAAAAAATCCTACAGAAACTAGAGCTGACTGAAAAGAAACGTGTAAAGGTATGGAAGTAATTTCAGTGTTTGTTTTTTTTTTAAATACACACAAAAACATGCTTAAAAGAATACAGAGAAGAAAGGACGTGCGCTTTCAACTTCCTCGTTTTAGAACCTTTTCCTGGGGACTTTTGGTGGTGGTGGCGAGTAAAAAAGGGTTTAATGAGTTTGAGTACAGAAATTGTGATGTTGCTAACATGAGAAACAGAAACGTAATAACAAAGGTGTTCATAAACTGTGCTTTGCTAAGAAGTTCTGCTCATCTTTGTTCTTGAGGGACTGTCTGAAAAGTAGTTTTTGACAAGAACTGGCACTGCTCTTTGGATACATTTGCCAAAACTCTTAATCTTTGATCTTCCAATTTTTAAGAAAAGAATCAGACATCACAATGTCATCGTGGAGAAACGGATGCCCTTTTGTCAAACACTGACATAAAATCTCATTTAAATTCATATGAATTTCTGATGTATGATGAAATGTTGATGTTTCTAACATTTTGTATAAATAACACTGAATAAATCACTCCTGAAGCCCTTATTAAATAGAATGGTAAATCCACGGTAAAAATCACCTTCAGCCTAGGAGGAAATGCATGTGTATACACATGCACACACCACATACATACATGCTTGTAGATGAGCTATGAAGTTAATGCAAAGATTCTTTAAATTCTGTCGTTTTCTTTGTATTAAGTCAAATACTGAAGAAATGCCCAGAGTTTAGAACAATCCTTCCTACACTCCCTACATTTGGAAATAATCAAACCATTTCAAGAAATAGTTGAGATTTTCAGGGTTTTTTGAAGGGGACAAAAAGGAAGAAATACGGTCTTGAAGCCTCCTCCAGGGCTGTAAGAGGTAGACAACCAGACTGCTGATAGAAGAGGTTGTAGCATCCCTCACTCACAGACAGGGCTTTTTTTTTTTTCTCCTATTTATATCTAGGGCCTGAGAAATCATTTGACTGATAGCAAAATAAGTTTAATACACACACACATAAATCACTACACTGAACATCATATTTAAGCTGCTAATATGTGTCCTACAAAAGCTCTAATTAATTGGTAATCTTTTACCCAGATATTATGTCCTTTACCAATTCAACTGAAGTGTACTTCTCCCAGTCAGACACCTGATTATAGGTAGCACCAGGGCTTATGCCTTTGGATTAGAGGAGACAGTGGGCATCAGCAAAAGATTCCTAAATCTGAAGAAGAGAAACAGATACTCAAAATTCTTCTGAAGTCCAAGAAAATTGAAGACAAATTGTCAATGTTTTGCACCAGATTTCACGTCTGTGAATTTGTCATGAAAAACCTAGTGGTAACAGCATTAAAAAAAATATTAAAATAATCCATGTATTCTTCTACTAACCAACTGATACCAGATAGGGCCTGGTAATCTTTATATGTTATACTTCTTAGCACAGCACAGTATTTTTTGTCTTCTAACACACTGGTATGTGCAAGAACTTAATTCAAATACAATGCAGTATTTTTGGAGTCTATGAACTGATGCTTTATTTTTCTCAAAAGCAAAAGTGCCTTGCAAGCAATTTATAAGGCCAATGTTCATTTATCTAAAAGCAGCCATCATAAAATCTGTATTAAAAACATCAAATATGCAAAACATCCGTCACTACATATTATAAATTCAGTGGTGCACACATGCCTATAAACTATTTGCATAATTAACAGAATTTCAGCACACTGCTCTACAGTTTGTGGACTGAACTCTGAGAAGCCCAAGAACATCTATCCCACACTTAGATGTATGGCATTGAAAAAAGCCATTAACCTTAACGCTCCATTTATACAATGCAAAGAATATACTGAAGTTTTGACTAGCTTGCTTTATTAATATTTGTGAAGCCCTTAGAAGATGAAAGCTTTTATATAAATAGACAGCATGATAATAGAAATGAGATCCTATCTTTTATTTAGCAAAAAATGGTATGCTAACTAATATTAATTATCTGTATTTTTTAAAATATTTTTATTTAAGGAGATGGTCCTTTTTCATTCAGTCAGAAATAATAGAATTTTCCTGGTTTTTTATCTATAGAGTAACTCATGAATAAAGAGTAGAAAAACAGACCTTGGACTATTGGGTTTAATATAGATTTGATTGCATGTCTTCTTATATCTGAAAATTAGAGCCCAGAACATTTTCATCTAAATAGATGGGAGATAGTTGAAATAAACAAGACAAGTGTCATACAGATAAACACAAAACAGGAATTACAACAACACATCTACATTCTTACAAAGTGTTTCCTGCTAACTCATTTGTTCAATGGGAATATCACGTGTAGATGTTTTAATGTTCTTAGTAGCTTCATCAGCTTCATTAATCTTATTTTCTGCTATTTTTAGTTAATATAGAGCTACTCTTCTAACCATGAGTAACTGCTAAGAATGCCATATTTTATTTTCTAGATAACAGGATAAAAAAGTTACTGTTTTCTAATGCCTTTAAATCCATTGCATATAGAAACACTCCTTATCAACATAAAATAATGTTGTGTATTCTGTATGAAGAAGCAAATCTAAAAGTAAGCATATACTGATGTGGTCTTTGGTTCTTTTCTGGTTTTTGGGGTATTTTTTTGTTGGTTACGCACCTCATCCAAACACCCTCACAGTAAACAGAAAAGGGTTTGCCAATTTTAGCTTAATCGCATCCTGTTTGTGAACAAATTATTTCAAAAGGGTCCTACAGAATGTTAATATTTAATTTAAAAATTGTAGACTTGGTAAGAAAACATTCAGAATGTTTCAGTAGTTGCAGCCCTAAGATATGTCCTCTATTTTTTAATTAAAAGTATTATTAAACATTCTTTATATGGTATTTTTTTTTTCCTCTGCACTCAATGACACTAGAAATAGAGGTTTAAATCTCACAAATGGTATCCATTTAGCCATGGTCCCCTCACCATGGCAGTTCAAAAACTGTACCTGTGAAATGCTTTGGTATTTACAGGTAGGAACAGGAAATACTTTTCTGGTCACAGTGTTTCAACTAAAAAGCATAAAGGATCTTATTGTCACACAGCAAATACTCTCAATGAAATTAACATTCAACTGCATTGTTTAATGTCATGATTTGTAAACCAGCAACTCACACTTAAATTATTGGTGTTGTGTTGCTATGATTTTTCTGCTTTGATGTTCAAATTCAAAATATGTGCATCTGATTCAAAATAATTTTTCAATAATTATTGTCATAAGCATAAAAAGTCAGTGTTTCAGGTGTTTTACAGATAAATTTTACTGGAAATTAGCAGTTAAGTATAGAATAGGTTTTTTGAAATGTTTCATATATTCCTTTACATTCCTTTACAGTTATAAAGTTAATTTATTTTTAGAGAGTGCACTGTGAGAGATTTATGATTTATTCCCAGAAGTCATAGCAGGAATAAAAGGTCAAAATTCATAGAAAAGGAGAAGTATATAGAACAGAAATTTGTTGATAAAACTTTTTACATAGTCCTGGAAGTTTGCTTTTATGATATTCTTGTACAGTTATTTTTAAATTCATATACAGTGCTTATTTGAGATTATGTCATCAAGCATATCAACTTTAGATTATTTCTTTTGTAAAAACAAACTAAACAATTTTAGTTTCAAGCTGATATTTAGCTGTCTGTTTTCCTCAATAAAGTACTTCAATATGTAAATTAAGCACAGCATGAAATGCCTATTATGTACGTTCTCTCTATGTCTGGTACCGTCTCTCTGAAACATAATAATAATTAACAGCCCCCTGAAACAGGAAGATTTTTGAGTGTCTACAGTTCCCTTCACAGTCTTATTTTATGATTACAAATGAACCTATTTAGTTAGAAACTAATTAGGAAAGCATTAGTAAATGCTTGTTATTCAGTATTCTAGAAGGGTTAAGTGCAACATTTGAGAAAAGAAATGCTTCTTAAATGAGTCAAATAATGCATATTATGGCAGTAAGGGCACCCTTGTCTAGTAGTCACTCTGCCCACTTTCACACTTACTAGTCATTGAGAGTCATTTCTCCATTACCAAATTCACCTTAGGGTTCTATGATATACTGTAATATACTTAAAAACTAAACATGCTTGCAGCAAATACATCTTACTGTTTCCCACTGGCCTTTTAAAATTCATCTAAGAATTTCCTTTTTTTTTGCTCATAATCATATATTTAGTGGAGAATCTATAGTTTTAATTACATCTATGGTAGCTGCAATGGAGATTGCTTTTCTGTAAGGTGTCTCTTGTACCATGAGTCAGCTCACAATAGGTGTCTGGTCTGCAAGCTCACATGTCTGTTTTATTTCCATCTTGCTGAATTGTGTTTCTCTGAACTGCATTTCAGTGCTCTTAGGCTGAATTCATGGGAAAAGCTTGTGTCACCTATCTTTGGTGCAAAGGTCTCCCAAGCATAGTGTGATCCATTCTAGCTGACCAGATATCATCAGTCATGTAGCTCTTCTCTGCAGTTCTAGGGCCAGCTTCAATCTGGGAATCATGCATGCTGCTGTTTCTACAGGACACTATGCTGCAGGGTCACCTACAGCAGACACATGGGGATATACCTCATTTGGAAACTTTTCTTATTCCACGCTCAATAAAAAGACAGTCATAGGCAGCAACTTTTGCTCAGGTCTGAGAAAGGAGGCACAAAACATGACAGGCTGTCAGCAGGGAGGTGGCTGGCAACGACCTGGTCTGTCCAGGGAGCTGAAGAGGATGGTGCAAGGGAGGAAAAGGAGCTGATGGTTTTTCCTCTTGTTAGCAGAAAAAAACCTGCAGCAATATGACCTTTGGTACCCTCTCGAAGAGCAGTATTAGGAACAATAAAAAAAAATTAGGAGCTCCATAGCTCAGCTGAGCACAGTTCTGTGTAATTGACAATGACAGAGCAATGATGCAATACAGCCTCTCCTGGACATGGGATGCATTAAGAACGGTGCATTTGGCAGGAGGTTATAGTTTTAAAATTTCTTAAATAATACCACCCTCAAATTTCCAGCGTGGCATACTATTAGATAAGAAATTCATGCATAATGCTCTCTATTCATTGGGTTAGGTCAACACACTTACACCATTCTAGCCACGTGCTTCCTGCTGAGAACTGAGACATCTCACTCAAAACAGTGTTTCCTCTTGCTCCAGAAGACAAATGTCAGACAGTCTCTGGCAGGGACAGAAATATGAGGCAAAATAAGACCTCATGATGCCTTAAGAACATGTGGCAGAAGTCAGTCATCCGCCCTCAGTCAGGATAAGCAAGATCTTCAAAAACACTTCTCTTGATTCAGTGGGCAGCTACCTGTTCAGTGCTCTGAACAAAATTGCCAAACATTCAGCTCACAGAATCATAGAATGGAAGGGAATTCTAGGGGTCATCTGATCCAATTTCCCTACTCAGGCAGGGCCACCCATAAGAAGTTGCCTGGAACCATGAAGACATTGCTTTTAAAAGTCACGAAGGATGGAGACTTCACAACCCCTTTCAGTAACATAAGTCACTGTCAAGGTAAAAAAGTGTTTCCTGATGTTCAGGAAGACTGTCCAGTATATCTGTTTATGCCCACTGTCTGTTGTCTGGTCACTGGGCAGCACTGGAAAGAGCCTTCTTTAAACCTGCCTTTCAGTAATTTAGGTACATGGATTAATTCCCCTCTGAGTATTCTCCTCTCCAAGCTGAACAGTCCCATTTCTCTCAGTCTTTGTTCATGAGAGAGACCACCAATGCTTTAATCATCTTTGTGGCCCTTCCCTAGACTCTCTAGTGCTGAGGAGAGGAGGAAGGATCAACTCTCTCAACCTGCTTGTCAGTGTTTTGTTTACTGCAGCCGGGATACCACTGGGCTTCCCTGCAGCAAGGGCACATTGCTGATTAGTGTTCAACCTTGTTCCACCAGGACTCCCAGGTCATTTTCTCAAAAACTACTTTTCAGATGGATGACCCAGCGTTCACTGGGGCATGGGCCTATTTCTCTCCGCAAACAGAGTTTGTATCCATAAACTGATCACATCGATTGGATGTTCTGAAAAGCATTGACATTATAAATACCATTAATCAGCCAAATTTCTTCATTAGTACGTCTTTACTTTTAGTCAAAATGACAACACTTAATTTACTGTAATCAAAGCCTATATAAATATCTAACTAGGCTATGTAAAAAGAGTATTTCAGCAAATGCTATAAAAAGAGATTTAGCAATCATTACATTCTTTCAGTTGTCTGTATGCTCTCTGTGTGTGTGTCTGTGTGTGAAGATCAATGGCAAAGTGAAAATAATATTCTGCTTTTTATTTTGACCGTGATCGCATCTCTCACTTTTTATTTTATTTAGAGTGGGAACTTCTCAGAACTAGAAGTTATGTGGCTGCATGAGGTGTAGGGAGCAGCATTAGTGAAATGGCCACTAGCTTTTTTCTTTATGTAGTTTCTAGATGTCAGATTCTCCTTAAACAGTAGCTACTAAAATAGAGTTATGGCAATGACAGATCAAAACATGTAATATAGTATTGGTTTTTTTCAGTATAAATCGTACAAATGTTCATCTTGCCGTAAGCTCATGATTGAATTAGTTTGTGGATACATTTCATATATCAGATTTTATGACATTGTTTCAACATATTGCAAAATTATATATGCTACAATAAAAGAAAAAGTGACTTAAAAACTAAGAGAAAGTCCTGTTGAAAATAATCAGAACAATGTGTGATAATAGACTGTCAAATATCTACATACCTTTAGGATACAGTAATATAAAGTCAAACAACAAAAACCTTAAACAAGCTGGAACACTAAAAATTTTCAAGATTCTTTCTTTCTTTTTTTTTTTCTTTTTTTAATAATTATTGAAAACCTTCAGTCACATAATTTCTCTAAAAAAACTCCCACAGGAGAAATACAAACTGTCTGGTACAGTGTAAATAGCTTGCAGTTGATATAAAGCAGAATTTAGGAGATTAGTGTATCTCATGGCTTAACAGTTTTAACTGTGCATTTCCCTAGCCTGTGTATTCCTCATTTAATACATCATTCTTCCATGATTTTTATTGTTTGGGTTGGATTTTTTTGTTGTTGTTTTATTGCCTATAATCTGGCAGAAAATTCAAAGTGTCAACATTATTATTTTTATCTTAGAGGTGCCAAGAGATTTTAACAATGAACCTGTTGCAGTAATGGAAAAATACACACCCATGCAGACATACAGTATGAAACGGATACAGTCTCGAACAGTCTATCTACTCAATGACAGACACAGACACAGTAAATGAATCGACCAAAACACAGGAAAACTGACAGGACTAGAAGTTGATCCCATTACTCCATTTCTTCTCTTTAATCACCATTTCAATCTGCCTCCACACAGAACAATTCTTTACTTAATTTGTCTTATATATGAGTCATCTCCTGTAATTCAACAGATAGGAGATGTAATTGGATTGCATCTCTTCCAATATGATATTTTCAAATATGAAGTAAAAATGAAAGGAAAAACCCATACCTTCATTTTATAGCTGGTTCTAATAAAAATTCTGCTAAAGTTTTTTGAATTATCAAATTAAAAGACTGTCCTTAGCCACAGTTCTTTAAACAGCAGGAAATAGTATTAAAAATATATTTTTGTGCTGACTGTATGTATTCGTCTATATTTCTCCCTTTCTCAGAACACTAGGAGTGACTTGTCAGTGAGCTGGATTATTTGAAAACAGTGTATACCCAAGAAACATTGAAAGGGATTTATGAAAACACAGGGTTATAATGAGAGCACTTCATATGGAATAATTACACTCACGGCCTACTCTCTTCAGGCTGTGCCAATCAATATCTAGGGGAATGAGGTCTTAGTCATATATTTCATTTTTAATTCAGTATTTGTTTCCCTGAAATGCACTGGAATAATCATTCTAGGATGTACAGTTTTTACGTCTTTCATTTGAGTGAAAGATAAAACCATCAAGAAACCATCAACAGCAAAATTGTTGTTTCTAGTGCAACAAGATCAGTTGTTCCTGACTTTTTAAAGCAGACCACAGATGTTTCATCCCGTGGTTGTATTTTTAGATATGTATTTCTAAAAGTGATCATTTAAAAGAAAAATACTAAAACAATCATTCCTGAAGTTCATTGTGTGCTTGCCTATTGCATAAAAGGGGATCTGTTAAACAAACTATTCTGGATAATTTATTGAATGGGCAAGAAATTTACATTTTTCAAATACCGCACTGCTAAGTTAGCTGTCCTACATTCGGTAAAAATGGTTTTCCTTTCCTAATGTAGCTGACAGGCAGTTATTGCCCTGGGGAGCTGACCTTGCTTGTGGGCATGTTCTGAGACCTGCTGGCAATGCTCTTTGGAAGTGCTCTCAGATGAAAGCACTGGTGAAGGCAAACCAAAGCCTTATTCACTGTCATTCCAAGCAAAGCCAAACAGGGAAGGCAGTTCAGAATGACAGTGCTCAAGCCATCAGCACCTTGCCTTTTATTTTGAAAAATTTTTCTGGCCATCTGCACAATCAGGGCAAGAGAAGGAAGGCTAAAGCAGCTCAGATGGATACTTTCTTTTCAAGGTGGTGAATACATAACCAAGTACAGTGAAAATACAGGAGGCCTTTATATTAGTGCACGGCGAATGGAAGGTGAACACGTTAAATTGACAATTATTCCTAGTTAAG
This sequence comes from Oreocharis arfaki, assembly GCA_013398015.1. Taxonomy (NCBI): domain Eukaryota; kingdom Metazoa; phylum Chordata; class Aves; order Passeriformes; family Paramythiidae; genus Oreocharis; species Oreocharis arfaki. The sequence continues at coordinate 375,457 of VZRR01006225.1, forward strand.
ATCTAACACATTTTTATTGCCTCATGTATTTGTCTTGCATTTTTAGTTTTTATTACTTTAAATTATTTAACTTTATTATTTTTTGTCTGGATACTTATTTTCAAAATTATTTCAGAATTCTTTGCTCACATGAAATTTCTAAGCCCTAATATAAACCGAGGACTTAGAGAATTACATAGGGCATCTCTACACTTTCAATTCTTGAATTTACAGAAATATCTCTTCAGCTTTGGAAAAGAATTCCACATGAACATTAGATCAGTAATTTTTTCTAAAGAAAAATATAAGACAATCACTACAAAATAAAATGTGTTCCTCCACGTTACTTTTCAAAGATTGTGGAAGCATAGTATTGTGGTGGTATCATGTTTCTTTTTAGTAGGTAAAGACATAAAGCTTATATTGACACAGATTTCAATCAATGTTAGAAGGCATCCTTTTAAAACTCTAGTTAAAAAAAAAAATTAAGTTCAACTTTTGAATCATGTATAGATGACTACAATTAAATAAGTATGGCCCATGAGACTGTCATTTTTTCCTCTCTTTACAGCTTTCTGTCTATTTATTGTTGCTTCAAATGGACTGTGAGATTTTCTATTTCCCAGAAACAGCATGTTTGAAAGGAAATACGGAGCCTGAAATGAGGAAAATTAGAAATAAAAGTAAAAATACTTGTTAGGTAATTTTGCTTGTTTCTTTGGACAGGGCTGATAAATTTTTCTTCACCTCTGTCTATTAGTTCATTGTATTCACTAAAATGTCATTCAATTCTAAACCAATAAAAGTAATGGGAGTCAAATTGATGGCATTCAGAGGGCTAAGGTATGCAGAAAGCTAGCAACGAAAAATGTCTAGAAATGCTAGAAAGCTAGCAATGAAAAATGTCTAGAAATGCTAGAAAGCTAGCAATGAAACATGTCACAAATAATCTTGTGCAAAATATGTATGCATTTTATAAACTGAAGTGAAACCACCTGACAGCAAGCAAGAAGAAATAGGATTGAGTTTAAAAAGTATCTTCAGCTTCAGGAAAAGAGAAGGCACATTTTCACAGCATAAAATTCTCCTTGGATCACCTACAAATACTATATGTATATATTTAAACTTGTAAATTTCATAAACTAGACATCACTAGTTAAAAAAAAAAAATTCTTTCCTAAATAAACCACATAAGAAATGATAATGACAGACAACCTATCAGCTTCTAAGAAGTACGTATAAAAAAGTTTTAGACTAAGATTTTTAGTCTAAACATGGAAATCTTCTTTGTGGATTAAAATGAAGTTGTCAGGAGCTTTTGCATCCACCAGCTAAAAAACCTGCTTTGGAATCAAATTACTGAAGCAGATGTAGTGACAATGACTGCAGCTCTAGCACTGAGTAGGAGGAAGAACCTCTTTTCTGGGATCTGAAGCCTTTCTCAGTGTCTCTACTTAAGTGAAATAAAAAAGAGGACTCCTTTGGTATCAGGTTAACGCGGAGTGCTTGTGGGGTGACTGAAATAGCCACGTTTACCCAAAAGCATCCCCTGCAAGGGATACCCTGGTGGTACCTGGTGGTGCAGCTCGGCACCTTGCAGGTCAACTTCCAGCACCCGTGCTGTTGGACGGCACCGAGACACAGCCCCGTACCCAGGCCAGGATAGCTCATGTGTTACCCGGGGCAAAGAGTTCAGAGGGCTCTCGGCATAGGGTTCTGGAAAGCTGATTCCCAAGGGGTCCAGAAGCAAAAGAGGCCGAGCTGGGCTCATGAGCAGGCTTATAAAGGGTAACAGAAAGGGAGCTGGCAAAGCATCAGTAACCAATTCCCTGAGGGCAAAGGGCAGGGGGAAGGCAGGGGGATACAACAACCAGTGGGGAGAGGGAAGGGGTGGAGTAGGAGACCAGGTACCAGACAGGTACTGCCTGATGGGAGAAGTCCTTCCCTGTAACCCGAGTCGGGGGAGCTATATTTTCATTTTGGAGCTGACCCACCAATGAATGGTGTCTCCTGCACCAGGGGTTTCTGGCTTCTCGGCTTCCACCACTGCCAGCTCAACCGCCCCAACACCTGGTAACCGGTACAATGAGTAAAAAAGAGGGAAAGGTGGTCAGGTGACTGCTGCCATTCTTTATTAGGCCCATTGAAGCTGTGCATCAAGCTTCCCTATGTTTAATGCATATTTAATGTGGCATTAAAAAATGAAACATTGTTTGGTGGACATTCAGGCACATGCACAAGATAATCTGTGCTGCACCGAAAATGTGAAAGCAAATTTCGTCATTCCTGAGTAAGTGCAGACCCAGCCAAAGAATTTATTTTGAAGATTTTAATGGAAAAGTTAGTGTAGGAGACTGCACAAACTACTACTAACATTCGATATACAGTAGAATAAAAATTTAACAGCCTCCTAGGTCTGTCAAAGAAGGTTAAGAGCTCACAACTTTGAGAAAAACTTAAAAATGATAAAAAGCATAAAGTTGTCTGTCTTTAAGATTTAATTGTCAAAGTTTCATGACCTCAGCAACACACAGATCTATAAATATTATATGTATTATAAACATATATTATGTAAAATAATTTGAGTTGAAACAATGTCTTGTTTCATGCCCCTGCTCTGTTTTTATTTTGCCGCACTTTCGTTACATCAAAGGCAAAATACTTTCAGTTTCATCCCTTAAAATTATTTTGTTCTTAGAGCAGGCATGCTGATTTGTAATTTTTTATCAATCAAAAAGGAAATCCATCCTTGCCTCACACCCACTCCCAAAAAGAGGGCTTTATTTTGAAAAATATATTCCTTCCCTGCAACACTCAGTGTGAATTCTAATGGAATTTCAAGTTTCTTAATACCATTATGATTCTTATCTGTTTCTTGTACAGAATGAAACTGTAGAAAACAGCTTGTGAGGTTAGGTTAGAAAAAGCCTACATGTAAAAACAGAAAGCAACTGTTCTGTGATGCAGTAAACTAGGACTACTTGTAGCTCATAAACATAAAAAATCATAGTAGTGATGTGATTATAGTATTCACTTTTAATCTAGAAATAGATTATTGCAGCAAGCGGTAGAAAACAGTCACACTAAACCTATGGAAGCATACTTTGTAGAGCTTTTGTTGTTAGCAGTGCAGCATGTGCTGCTAGCATTCTCATAAATAATGGCACCAAAAATGTGGTTTTCTCAGTACTGTTTCCCAGATTTCAAATATACAGGAGCAAAAGCCAAAGTAGCATGTCATGGTGCAAGACAAGAGGGAGATGATAAAGGCAGGAGTTCAGCTTACTGTTTCACTTGCTTGAAGTCAGAACCTTTTCCCTGTTATCAGAAGTGTTGTTCACTGCCCCAGAGCAGACCTTGTAAGTAAGAACAGAGGTCACTGGGCTGCCTGCAGGGAGGAAAAAATAATCTAAAAATAAAGCTAGCCTTTCAGACACTGTTACTTCCTGGTGGAAATATTTTAATTTTACATGCAGGATGGATTTCTCTAAAAATTTCCACTTCTACTAATTTTTTCTTGCTCTACTTGCATAATCTGTGGAGTGCTTTGAAAGCTCATCCTTCGTTATGTCAAAAGATAATGTTTAATAATAAAGTAGAACTTGCAAACTTCATTGCTGATGTGAAATTTGGAGATAAGGGCTGAGATTTTTTTTGTAGTCAGGTAAGAATGGATTTGTCTTGTGTTGCTACAAATAAAAAGTCCAGCACACAGACTAAGTCTACTGGGGTCCAGAATAAAATATGTAACAGAGAACGGGTAAAGAACACATCTGAGAAGGTGTGCTTGCAAGTCAGTAATACATCCTTGTCTCTAACCTTTCTACATTTGCTAGAGAGAAAATACATTAATAAAGAGCACCACGGGTGTATATGCTATGTTAATGCTGAGTCAAAGTTCATGTTCTGAATGCATTGTGGCAAATATGTAAGTATTTCAGTCAAAATTAATCAGATTTAGGATTAGTTTGTTTCCAGTTTCATGGTGTATAGCTTTCAAACCTCTCAGGCAGTAGTAGAAAAAATATACCTTCCTGCACTACCATGGGTCAGAAAGAAAAATAGATTATGATACTTAATACCTTAAGAAGAGATACTAATATTGAAAATCTCTTTCTCAGCAAACCTGAATAGTAAACAAATGGCCCTTGCAAGCAGCAATATCATTATTCCCTGGCTCTACACTCCAGACATATTTCCTGGCTCACCCCAGTCTTTGGTGCAGAACCAGAAAGAAAGATATCCGCAATTAATTTTAAACATGCACTCAAAGTCACCCTACAAGTACATTTAGAAGTCCCTCTCTTTTGCAGCTGAGAATCTGGAAATACGTAGACTTCATTTGTCTATAGAGACAAATAGATATATTTGTCTATAGATATACTTTGCTTCTTCTATCTTATTTAAAGAGGACACAATGTAAAATCTTAAGTGAGAGCTAGAAGTCAAAGGCCATACAATTTTATTCTTGATAGAGAGTATGTAGCAACTTAAATGTGAACTGGAAAGAAAATATTTTTGTTCATGATTTGCTGCCCCTTTGCAAGACTACAAAACTACATAGTAATGTTATAATGCTATATTGTATATTGTGCATATAATATATTGTGGTAGACAATGTTGCAATATTTTCCTTAAAGACTCAATAAATTATTTCTCTTGCCATTATCACAAGAAGAATTGACATTTCATACTGAAGGAAAATATGCAGAGTCAAATGGATTTTTGTAGCCCTCTGTGTAAATGACCTCCAAATTTTAAGGCCCTGTCTCCTGGGACTAACTAGACTATTTGCTTAAATCATAGTCATATTATTCAGTAGTGCTACAAAAAGCTGGGAAAAAAGATGAAATGTGTTTGAATCCTTTTCCTTTTCTTTGTGCAAGTGGCTGGCATATTTTTTCCCTTGAAAAATATAGACAATGGTCTTAGATATTTCCAAATATATTCAGGTTGTTTAAAATAATGTTAATCTAATTAATCCTTTATTGTAGAAGAGAAAGGATTAGACCTAGGTAAGATATCTGGTTACAAAAGGGTTTATGTTTCAGGTTAATCTAAAAAATGTCAAAAATCATTCACTTTTAATCTCTGTCTAGATCCAAATTTCAATCTCAATGTGTTGCAAATTCAATGCTAAATATAAATATTCTTTGAATTTATAATGCAAAACTTTGTTCCTTCATGTATACAAAAAAACCTAACATTCTTGACAAGGTTATACAGTTTCTTGTCATTTATTTTTCTACTAGGTTAATTCCATATTTCATCATTCCTGCAGATTTAATGATTATCAGTTTTCTCCTGCTTTATACCTTTGACATCTAGCTCTAATAATCTACACCCGTATCTGTAACCCTGACAGCTCTTTAAGAAAGTAACTGGTGCAGTGTGGTGCAGTACACCATATTCAAATGCTGAATTATTTCAAGAACTTCATAAATAATGACAAGAAAACCATTTCAACATTTGAAATGTCATGTCTGTACTCAAACCTTAAAAAAAATAATAATCCTGTGATTTACTTGCTAGTTATCTAAAATTGCAAATAAACATCTGGCAGGTCTTTATTGCTGTCTACCACACAGAAAATAACGAAAAGGCAAAGCTGTTCAAGAGATCTCTAGCCTAAAACATGTCAATGCATATATAGCAAAAGCAAACAGCTTATTTTTTTTTCCAAAACTGTCTTAATTCTGGGGTTCTAAGTTTTGAAAATTACCTTTTTCATATGGTTCAATGCTCTTTTAATGCAAATACAGTCTCACCTATTCACACCTCTTTTTCGATCTGAATAATATATGTCTCGTCTCCCTAGAAAATTCAAATCACAGGAATCTTTAAAAATACAGATAATGGGGATTTATCTTCTTAATAACATCTCCTTTCAGCGATGTTTCAGTGATGTTTCAGTGATTCATTTAACTTGTGATTTAATAGTCTGCTCAAAAGCAGAGGATCTGAACCTGAGGTAGTGGTACGCGGAAAAAGAAGATCCAGAAGTGAAAAGGGTATGATGGTGTTGGACATGGAGTAGCTCTGATCGTAAAAACTGGCACCAGAGCCAGAAAAGCAATCTGGCCAGGCAACACAGAAATGTGGTTGTCTCTTATCTGCCTACTGTGTTATTGTTGATGACAGTTCTCACAGTTTAAAGATGAAGGTCAATATCAGGAAAGAAACAAAGGTGCACCGGGATCATGCTCCCTCCATCAACTGCTTTGTGACCTACATCTGCCAAACCTAGTGACTTTATTCCAGATTTGGTTCTGATATTGTCAGAAGTAAAGATTTCTACGGGTCACTAATTAGAATTCCAAAATTACCCCTCCTCAAATTTCCTTGACTTCTCCAAGGGTATTTGCCACAATTTGACATGATATGCCAAAGCTCCTCTCTCTGAAAAAGGAGAAAAAAGAAACCAACATGAAGACTCTGATATGAAAAACTGTAAGTCAGTTTCCTTGCAAAATACACTATGCATCTGAAAATATAAATAAAAATATAAATATAAGTATGAAAGAAAACACAATATACAGTCTGTATAAACTGCCTATAAGCAGACATATCAATGAGTTCTACAGAAAGTAGGAAATAAAAGTAGCTTGGGAGTTCTGAACTCCTGAATGCATTCTTCAAAATTGAGATCTGGACTTTGGTAGCAATTTTACTGTATAAAATTTGTGTAGAAAAAAAAAGAATCCTTTAATAGTTTCCTTAAGAGACAGACCATTGTAGACATCTTTTAAACATGTGAATGTTATAATTTTGTCATAGTTATTAGTCTCATACCACTGCTGCTCAACAATGGGTTATATGAATTTACATCAATGTTACTCTTTTGGGGTTTTTCATCCTTGAAACATCTTAATGCAACTGGCTCAGAAGTAACACGCAGTCATAGGTTTCATGTCGGATATAGGATAAAATGGAAACAGCATGATCTTTGATCTTGTACTCGAACTTCTCAAAAGATATTATTTTCATTATTATTTAATTGATTTTTCTCCCACGTGTGAGTACACCCAACTGTGGCCAGTGGAGACCAAGGACACAAGCTGACTCTCTATACCATTTACCAAGTTTGCCTGTCACTAAGTAAATAGTCTGCTGCATCAACTCTTTTCTGGGAATAGATAACAAATAGTAAGTTAGCACAGAGTGACAGCTCAATTCAACGGCCTTGGAGCTTGTTACCTGAAATGGCTCACATGAGAACATGAGCATTCCATTTTACCTATCCATTTCAAATCTTATTCCATGAGCTTATTCCATTGTTTACATAACGTCTATTTAACAAAACTCTGCATTTCCTAGGTCCTAGAAAGCCTTAAGTCTGTACCAGAATTTAACACTGATGTGCAATTCACTAACAGGAAAACGGCCATATTTTTAACTCACAGTTTACTGAATTTTCAAAGAAACTCCTGACCATTAAAGAGAACTTACAGTGCTGTCAGTGGTTGATTTCTCCACATCCTAATACCTGTAGTAATTCTTATGTAGTTAAAAATCCAGTCTGAATGTATTTCTCTGGCCCCCGGACCCTTACTTCTGTTAACAGTTTCCATGTCCAACAATACTTCAGTTTCCTTCATTTTCACTACCTCCACAAATCTTCCCAAGAGATACCTAAGCAGCATATTTTTCACCTCCTGATTTAAATGTATCACATATTTTTCTGTGAAATCCTTAAATGTAGAAGAGGCCCAATGGAAGAACAGCTGAAGGATCTTAGTCTCTGGGATATTGAAGTATTTCACAACAGTATCATTTCTTCGTATAAGGAAACTCTGACCGAGATATAAAATAAAAGCTACATCCACCCTGTTCAACTTGATTGATCAGAATGGACAAGATTTATTTCTCTTACAGTATGATTTTTTATTTAATTACTAGTCTTTGTTTAATGACCAACAAACTCTGAAAGTATGTGATGATTATATAAAAATATGAAAAAGTCTCAGAATTTAAATTGGATAGTAATCAGGAATTTATCATAGCAACCTGGGGATAAATTTAGCTGCCAATACCGAAGGTCTGAGACACATGGGACAGCATGATAAACAATGGCTTAAGGGAGACCAGGCTCATTGTACTGGAGCATCTCAAATGACCCACTAGCATTTAGGTACCTGAATGCCAATCCTTACTTGCATTCTAATATAACTGTCAAATAATAAAGACCATCTCTTTCAATTTATATGAAAACTTCTTACTGAGGTTTTAGGAAGTCTTTATTACCTAGGTATGACAAGACCATTTTCTCTGTAAGTATCTAAGAAACTGTATGAAACTTGAATGCTGTTTACTGATAATAAGCTTATTCTGTGTTATTTGAGACACATATTTTATTATTTCCTTACATTCTACCAATTATTTAACCCAGCTAAGGTTTGCTTTTGTCCATTTCCACTTAACATTATTTTAAAAATAGATTGATAATACTGTCCTGCTCTTTGCAGGACACATAAAAGTAGCAGAAGAGTTCACAACTGATAGAGGTCAATATTCTGCGTTTCTTTTGCAGTATGTTAGCCTTAACATCTGACATGAGAATATCAGTGTCCTCTCTTATGGCGATATTTCCAAGTTAGTTTAATGCTCTAGTTGATTGAAAGAACTGATAGAAATAGTATGCTCCTAGATTACTCTTCTTGGGGTGGAAATATTAAAATATTTACCCAATAAATATTTAACCTATAACATCATAATGAAGAGCAGTTTCACCTCGATCTACCACTTTTTAAAAGAAAAAATAGTTTGTTCCTGGACTTTAAGACTTCTAACATGTACTAAAATGTAAAAGCTCTAGAAGTAAAAATGGCGAAAAATATTTTTTGTGAGTTCTTCCAGTGACAAGGGCATTCTGCATGAAATTATTTCCAAGGCCTACATTTGCTAGCTGAATAGAAAATAGGGATCTATAATACACATCAAGATGTAAAATTGGCATATTTGCACTCATCTGCTTGTCTGGATGTGGTTTTCCAGAATTGGCTATGTAGTTAGATGGATATCAATTTACAGAAGCTCAGAATTTGGTTCATGATATCAATACCTGTAATAACATAACACTATGCTTGCAGGTTTACCAAGCACCATGTTTTTCTTGGACCTGGGATAGAGGAAATATGAAGTACCTGCGTGGCTGTTCCTGGACACAGGGGCCCCTGCTGACAGTGATTCGGGAGCCAGTACAGTCCCCTCTCCAAGATGGAAATGTCACATAATTTCTGTAAATAAATGGAAGATGGAAGAGCTAGAGTATCTGGCTTGCCAGCAATGCTAAAACACTCGTGTGCAGAAACAAGAGAACAAAGGTTGTGTCTCCAAAGAATGTGTAATCAGCTGAACATATCTAGGGGCCTAAATATATATCTGGGGACAAGCAGACTTCAGCAACATTAGAATAACATTGTAACACAATTTAATGAACACTTAGTTAAATTTAACAAGAGAGTGATTTTACCAAACAGGATCAGAGACCTTGTTACATCCAAATAGAGGAGATTTCAAAAAGAAGAAATTGCCTCTCTGGATCAGGTCAGTGCTCCATCTGGCACAGTGGCACGAGCCTGACAGTGACAGATCCTCCAGAGGAAGGCTCAGCAAACTGCCGACCTGGATGCTGGCGGATTTTCTTGTTTTCTCTGACAGAAGCGGCAATGACTGGCTTATGCTCTGAGGTATGGAGGTTTATATTTTTATCCTATCTAAAGCACTAGTTTATGGTCTTGATTTAAATGTGAATGCAAAATCCTTTTTCAGTGTCCTTAGTCATAATCCCTATGACCTCTTACGGAAGTAAGTCCCAAGGTCTGGTGCTGGCAGTGTGTGTCACGGAAGCTTTTCCTGCTCCCCCACAGTCTTGCCTTTGTAACAACCAACACTTCTGCACTTCCACAAAAGGGAAAAAATGTATTTTTTTTTTACTCAAATGAAAAGACTGAGAGCAACATTGTGGAGAGGCTAGATTCAAAATGATAATGTTTTGGCAACCCTGTCACACACAGAACGATGTTTAAGTTTCTTGTGTACATGGGCTTGCTTGAGGGGCTGTCAGGGTTGGAGAGGATTTTTACATGCCAGAAGGAGCTCTTCCAGCTCACTGCACAATGTGCAACTCTTTGGGTTGTCCAAAAAATTAGTGCTGAGTAACAGTGTGCATTTATATGTTTGTTTGACAGTCATAGCCATTCTGAATCTCACAGCCTCTGAGACTGCTGTGCCCCCGGTTGTGTAAATAGGTAGGCTGTAAAGCCCATGGGAAGGCAGGCAGTGAAATTTCCCTGGCATGTTGACCTGAGGAAGACATGCAATACAAACAGACATCTCTCTGCTCTTATTCCAAGAGGTCTGCCCGTGGTGCCCATCAGCACACACATAGACACATGTGTGGAGGATTGAGGATTTTATTACCTAAGACTTAGGATCACTAAGATTTTAAACAAGTTTTGAGATTTTAGGTATTTAGCATGCTCTTTGTTGCTGGCCCGGAGAGTTATGTAAAGAAAAAGTTATGCAGAAGCACAGAGGACTGTAATAGCTTGTCTAATGTAGTGAGCTGTAGCTAAGAAATACTCTTACTTATGAGTTACTGATAAGGAAGTGGGTCCTAGAAAATTAGTGAGAATAACTGGGTGGTTTTTGATATGATGTCTTTCTTTCAGAGGCTGAAGCTTTAGGTCAGATGATGAACAGTGTAACTTCCAAATACAGTTTATATCAATGAGTGGACATGGTTGGAAGGAAGTGTGTATTGAATTTCAATTTTCTCATAAAGTTTAATCAAGATTTGCATTGAAGCAAAATGAGTATAACATAGGAATCAAGATCCTCTGTTCAGGTTTGAAAAGAGAAATTTTCTCTCCTCTGTGGAACATAATGAAATAACTTGGAAAGAAAATTAGCATATCATTTTCTATTTCTTTCTGTGAAAGAAAGTTATCATGAAGTTTAACATGTGCTATTTCCTTAATGAATAATTTCACTATGCTTGCTTTTATAATGTAGTACATTTGCATATCAACACACTGAGCTTCTCCAATTGTAGAACAAAAAATTTTCCTTATCCACACTTTTATAAAAATCCATCTCCCAGTAAACATTTTCAGTAAATATGTACATATATTTTTATGATGAAAACAATCAACAAATTACAAAACTGATAAAACAAATTGTAGAAAAGAAGCAAGAGTTGGAAGGGCTGATGGAGAGACAAATGGCTCTTTTTATCTAATATCTCATTGTATTATATCAAATGGTGCTTTAAAAGTTTTAAACTGAGCCAGCTCCAGAACTGCTGTAGGGTCCAGCATGCCAGGAAATACATTTTTCCTTTAAAGACTCCAAAATGGCTGAAACATCACCTCAGAGCTTGTAAGAAGCACAAGAAAAAATCATTTTCTTCTTGCAGAGGAACTGGGCATAGTTGTCCCGGATTCAGAAAAGCTGAAGCAGAACTGTTTTGTCAGAGAACCCCTGAAAATCTGCCTTTATTGTTGATGTTGCTGGTATAGCAGGTTTTCAGGTAACACTCATCTTCAAATGGTCATCCCTCTCACATAAAAAAGCATGTTCTCTTCAGGGACACTGGGTCCCTGTCATCACTGCGGGTGGTCTGCCCACCTGTGTATTGTTCCATGACAAAGGAAAAGATTCAGAAAGCCTATTACATAAAAGCAAAAGAACACTGCCCTCTCTACACCCGTATTGATTTAAAATATATAAATTAAGTAGTGAGTTAGCCATTATCTTCAAATGTGTAGGTTTCCATGCAGTCTACATCTCCCTCAGAGAATTCTCTTTTCTTTTAAAAAAACATAGCACTACTTGTTGTTTCAGTGTTAAATTTATGTATCTTCATCTCTTTATTTCCAAGTCCCCAGGCACTTTTGCTCCTAGGTATGGAGCTTGCATGGGGTGGTGTAATATTTAATGAATCTCTTTTATCACCAAAGGTCATGTGAAAAATAACTTTCTGTCCTTTAAATTAAACTGAAAGAATAGAAATCTCAGGCTTTGGCTTTAGAAGGAAGAGCCATTTTATCAGCAGAGTGTTTTTGGTAATTTTCTTTGTTGGGTATTTATGTTCATTCAGATGAAAACAACTTTTGAGACTATTTTTTGACTAGTGTTTTTATTGACTTATAATAATACTATAATGTTAAGGTCAGGCTCTGACCAATAAATAGAAGAAAAAAGTAGAATTTGGGGAGGTTTGGTTATTTTTGGCTTTTTAAGTTGTCCTTTTTACCACTTAACATTTTTGAATCTTTATTAAGATAAAGGTGCTACAAAGTTATTTATTTAATTTACTAAACTGGCTGTATTTAACAGATTCCAGAAGAGGTTTCTGTTTTCCCTTTGTAATGGGGTAGTTTTTATCAGTCCCTCCTCTTGCAGAAACTTCCTTTGTAGAACCCATTTGATCTTGTGTGTGATTCATAGCAATCTGGCTGATTTACTCCTTCACTGTTTCTTACTTCCATGCTAGCCCTCTTCCCAAGAATGTCACAGTTTAACATCTTGGGTTTTAATATGGATTCTTTCTCTTTCTTGAGTTATGAATAGACAGTGATCTACTTTATTTGACTGATTATTAGACAACTCCCTACATCTCTGAGTCATTGCTTTAGTATGAAATTACTTCTGTGTAGATGCTCATATTACCCAAAGAATAAATTCACTAAAAAAAGTATTATACAAACATGGAACAGGTGTAAGTGGCTGTAGCTCATTTCTGGGCTCTTGGATGAGGCTGCCCACCATTGTAATCAAGCATTTTGGGATAAAGTATTTGGATTTGCTTTATTAGTTTGAGTTTGGAGGACAAATCTAGGTTTTTAATTGTTTTACAGCAAACCACAGTTCTGGACCTATAACAGAATGCATATGTAAATGAGTGCTCTAGCTTTCAAGTAAGACATATTTTCACTATTCGCTCATTGCCCTTTACTATTTCGAAAACAGGCTTTGAAACGGAAAACTTCCTATTATCTCTGATGAATAAAGGCCTGAGTTCATCATGTTGATTTGAGAAATCAGGTTTCGCCCACTGTAATCCATTATTTATACTTGCCAAGCTATTCTGAAATGAATTTCAGTGCTTTGGAAGATTTTGTGTAAAAGAATATGACGGAAGTTTTTCAGCCTGTCAGATAATTTGACTGGCTATGCATAAGTACTAAGGATTTTAATAATTGCTGTTCTGCACATAATGCTTCTTGCAGATATAATTCATCTTTCTTGAATTTTCTGTCAGATGCCTGAAGTGACTGCTTCTATTTGAAATTGTAATTTGGTGCTAATTTGAAGTCACCATGGCTCAGGTTTTGGTATTGCTTAGTGTTACTAAGTGTTAAAGCAATAATGAACAGTCTACTGAACTATACAGTTTCTTTCATATAATTATGGTGAATATTTATACGTGTGTGTGGGTGCATATATTTTTTAAAAGAGAGAGGAAGAAAACCTTGTATTTCTTGTATGATCAAAAACACAGAGAACTCAAGTAGCTGAATGATATTGCAACACAATTTGCTGTTCCCTCTTAACCGAAAGGAAAATCACACGTGTATTTTGCTACAGCTATCTACACATAACAGGTGGCTCCTTAGTGACCACAGGTAGAGAAATCCCCAGGCTACTCTAAATCTGTAAAGAACTTGAATCAAAGCATCAGGGAATGCCATCTCTCTCCTCATGAAATACAGGATTTCTTCTTAACAGAGAAGGCCCTAAAGTGTGATAAGGCAAAAGACTGACGAATTCAAGGTAATTCAAGGTAATAACTTTAAATAAATTAATTCCTACTGCTGTCATGCTCTAGAGTACTATTATTTGTTCAGAAACTTTTTTTTTTTTTTTTCAGCTTTGCATTCTGTTTCTGCAGTTGCCTGTGTTACTCTTCAAGCAAAGACTCTCATAAGAAAGAATAGACAGTGAGTGTACAGGAAAAGGATGGGGCTATTTCTCCTAAGTTCCTACCCCAATGACAAAGCAGGCCTAAAGAGAGCTGGATGAACAAGTAATATGAAAGGTAACTTACAGTGACACAAAGTTCTCCAACATTGTGCTGCCTTTGCTGTTGGTGGTCATGTCCCAGTGAGACTGCCCTAGCAACCTCAAGCTGTAGTCTCAGTTCAGAATAGAGCTGCCAGCACAGACTCATTGGCTGCATCAAAAGTTTTCTAGTCTCTTCTTTGCTAGACAGAGGGGTAACTTAGCTCTGATAAGCGAAAAAATACTAAAAAATTTTCTTTAGTCAGGCAATGTGTCACAGGAGAGGTGCCTGAGTAATAAAAGATGTTTCCAGTGTGTATTAAACTTGGAACAGAATATAAGGCTTTTAGGCACTCTCCCAATTTCATTGCACAACTGCAGTATGGAATATACTCTGTTTTTCTGACTTAGTATCTTTGGTTTTTTGTTGCCATGACACATAACTAGAATCCCATCTTTTATTTTTACTTTCAACTAATTTTTGATTCAAGACTGTTAGCAAAAGATCTTTAGATTAATCCCAAGTAGACATTATATCAAAATATAACTCTTAATTTTGCATGGTTTTTTAATATTATTATAAATTAACTAGTTAATTGTAACAATTTTTGCCACAATTTGAATACACAGAAATAAATCTCTTTGCGTTGCTACTTGTTTTGAGAGGAAATCGTTCAATCGCCCCCATTACTTCTGGATGAAAAGTACGCCTGTCTTCATAAACTCACAAAAAAGTTACTAACATATTTTTACAACTGTTACCTTATTTTGAAAAATCCACTTCTCCGAAGTATCTGAAGAAGAGAACAAGATGAGCCAAGGCCAGTCTGGCTAGGCCAGATTAGTAATTATTATTAAAATTATTATTAAAACACTTTAGGAGTTATTTGAAGACATCAAATGCAAAGAAAGAAAGCACATGGGAGGGAAGAAGTCCCCAAAATTACTAAAAAAATGGAGGAGCAGTTCGGTTAAGAAGAACCAGACAACGCCCGTTTCCACTTTTCTCCCTGAGTCAGCTCAACTAAAAGGTAAACAAAAGCAGGTTTGTGAGTTGGGGGTTTTGTGGGGATTAGTATTTAATCAGTGAATACAGTCTCGATTATAAGTGGTTCCTACTTCCTCAAAGACTAATTTTATGAGAACAAGAAAAATTTGGAGGTGTGAATTAAAAACAAACAAACAAACAAACAAAGCCCGCACGAAATAAAGCCTCATGTCCTCTCAATCTGCCTGGAATATGGGACTAATAGGTCAGGTTCTTGTGAAAAGTGTGTCTGTGTGTATATATAATTATGCATCTGGAGGGTGTGTGGAAAGTTTTAGAACCCGGCTAAAGTTTGAGAAGATAATTTATTCAACTTTATGTCTAAGAAAAAGAAATAATCTTGCAATATTGAGCAACCTCATACAACCTTGCAAAAACCATTTAGCTGACAAAAGACAAAAAGTTCTGCTCGCTGTGCTGCTGATTTTCTTTTCAAATTTGTTTTAGTGCTTTTGATTTACCAAAAAAATGGAAAATTCTTAGCATAAGATCCTAGGTAGTAAAGTGGTACATCTTAGAGGAAGAAAGGTTGTCCATTTGCAGAACTCCAACATGTTAAGTAATTTTTTACAGTATTATGTGAACAGGACACCTCTGCTTTCATCTTCTGTTCAGATAGGGACTTGCAGAATCATAAAATAATTGCTGCTAGGCTGCTCTATGCAGAGGAAAGAACAAATAGCAGCACTACGATCTTACAACCCGCAAGAGGGAAAAATATTTTGTCTGTGTAAGTTTTATGTATGTGAGTCTCAACATCTGCTTGAAATACTAACTGGATTTATTTTAGCTTCAGGGAGGAAGTTTAACATCAAATTCAAAGTAAACAAAGCAAAATAAAGAGAATCTTACCTATTGTCAGGACCTTTTACTGATCTCATTCTGGTGTAACTGCTGTTGGTCAACACAGACGTAAAATCATGGTCTGCAAGGTTACTCAAATGATCTTAGTGCTTCAACAACAATATTATAAAAGGATTCATAAAAAACTAGATTAAACAATTTTTTTTAAATTGTGCTATTTGTCTTTTCAGTTAACTATCTTCTCTGTTCTTTGATCCTTGTAACGGAATCAATCTCTAAATACTTTTCTTTATTTACTCGCAGGACTTACCTAACTTGTCCAGGTGATATATTCTCAGGGAGTCCTGGGCTTTTGCCTTATTGCACAAGGATTGAAGCACATGGATTTCCTTCCTGCAGAAGCCATGACTTGCAGTGGGCCAGCTCTTTAACATCCCGTGATGGCTGTGATGTATCAGGATGCTGGAAGCAGGGAAACGCTCTCAGTCCATCAACATCATCGCAAAACATATCCTTAACAGACTCTTGTCTTGTAGCTGGCTGAGATTATTCTGACTTCTTACACCATGAAGGCTATATTTAAGATTACACATAGCATTTTTTCAAACTACTAAGTGTTTTGATCCAAGTACTTTAAAAAAGACAAACAGGTGTTTATCTTCATTTTTAGGTGCATTTTTACCTTTGAAATAAGACCTAGCTTTGTGAAAAGTGGAAGATCTCTAATCAGATTTGCTGAAGCATCTATAACAATGAGTCAGATCAAGGGTCCATCTAGCTGGACAACATGTTTGCAGTGCTCTCGTTGCAGTCAGTTTATGTTATAGTCATACTGCATTTAAGTGTTTTGAGGGAAAAACCCTTCCTAATTCTTAAATATATATTTTTTTTTAGGCAAATAAGTACCAAACACTGTATTTCACTTCATTTTCAAAACAAAGTTTTGGATTTTGTTCATTTTTTAGCACCATACATCTGCTATGAACTTTGTTAGTAACCTCATATATCCAGGTCAATCGAGAATATGCTCCCCAATGCTTAATTTTGTATATTCCCATGGTCGGACAATGTTCCTCAAAGTATGCAACCAATCAACAACAAAAAGTATGTTCTTCAGGGGTGCAGAGAAGATGCTTTTACTGTGAGGGTGTTCAAACATTACAGAGATACTTAATGATTTTTGTCTCAGTCTTTACCAGCGAGATCAGTTATCCTCAGGGCAGCCAGCCATGTTAGGCAGGGCTGGAGGGCAGAACAGACACCATGCAGTCCAGGAGGAAGTAGTTAATGACCTGCTGTGCCACTTGTTTATGGGACTGGGTGGGATTCACCCAAGTGTACTGAAGGAGCTGGTGGAAGACCTCACCAAGCCACTCTCCATCATTTACCATCAGTCCTGGTTAACCAGGGAGGCCCCGGGGAAGCTGGTGAAGGGTCCAAAGACTAAGTCAAATGAGGAGAAGCTGTGGGAATTGGGATTGTTTCACCTGGAGAAGGCTCAGGGGGCGAACTTACCACTCTCAACAACTACTCAAAAGGTGATTGCAGCAAGGTGGGGGTTGGCCTCTTCTCCCAGGCAACTAGTGACAGGACCAGAGGAAATGGCGTCAAGCCAGGGCAGGTTCAGGTTGGACATCAGGAAGAATTTCTTCATAGGAAGAGTTTTCAGGTGCTGTAAAGGACTGCTGAGGGAGGTAATGGAGGCGCCACCCCTGGAAGTATTCAAGAAGTTAGTAGATGCGGCACCTAGAACTGCCGTTTAATTGATGTGGTTCTGTTTGGAAAAAGGTTGGTCTTGATGATGTCAGAGGTCTTTTCCAGCCTCAATGATTCTATTATTCTATGATTTTGTGTTTACCATAGTTTTCCCAGGGATAGTGTGGCACTTCCATCCCTGGAAATACTCAAACTGGACAGGATAGAATTTGGAGAAAACCTATCTGACCAACCCTGGTCTGAGCAGGGAGCTGGCCTAGGTGGTCTCCAGAGGTGCCTGTCAGAATTCAGTCACTCTCATATCCTTTAGAATGGAAAAAACTACCATGAGAATTACAAGGAAAAAGATACCTCAAATGTTCTGGGATATGAATACCTAGGATGTCATATTAATCTGACTTCTGCAATCATTCCTGTGGACCAGGTACTCCTTTGTGTTCATTTGCTTGGGTTTATCCAGATGTTCTCTTCTGAACATATTCAACATCTCAAAATTAGATGTTCCGGGATATGAAGAAAAATTTTTTGTGGTTGCGCATAAATCCTCCTTTCGACCTGAGATGGGGAAGAGGTAAGATTTTCAGTTCTCCTGCTTTCAGGGTATGGTTACTCACATAGGAGCCCTCTCAGCACTGGCTGGCCCATCAATTTCTTGGGACACAGGACCTTTCTTCTAATCTTGATGGAGGTGACTTCCCCATGGAGGCGGCTGGGGTCCCTGACCACCTTGTGTCCAGCCCACTAGCAGGCTCATGACCACTTTGCACACAGAAGGGGTTCATGAGGCCCACTCTTAGGAATGGGTTGAAGTAGTGACCTACACAACACTTTCATATGCTTTGAGAGTCTTATGTCATCTCTTACTATGCATAAGTGAAAGTTATGAGTTGGAGACTGTCTCCTGTCCTTGTCTGAACTGGAATAAATAAGATTAATCTTTTTATTTTGAGGTGAGAAGAGAGGGTTTGTGAGGGGCAGGGAGGGGAGGTGTGTCAGTGGGAGAATGGGGGACCGCTGTGCAATGCAGACTATATAATGCGTAGCAAAGGGTTTGCAAAAGCGGTGTGAATTGCCCAAGGCAATTCCAAGGAGTATGCTTCCCTCTTTATTTCACCAGTTTTCTTGTTTAATCCCTCCTCTTTAAAGGAATTTCTATAAAAGTCAGTTACCTAGAATTCTCTATTTCAGATGTGGTATACCTGTAAATTGCTTTCATTCTTTCAATTTAACAACTGTGGTCTAAGACTGAAAACAAAACAAACCAACCAGCTAAACAACTCAATCCAGATATACATCACAAGAATCGAACAAATAACCTGTAACCACTCAAAAAGCTTTGTGAAAAATGTAAAATTGAAACAACAGCAAAAACCTATTATCCCTGTCTTTTAGGACAAGCATTTGACAATTTGCACAAAGCAAAGTCTCTCTTTCTGAATAGTCTTTTAAAGCTACCTTCTTCTTCTACATAGTCTTCAATATGTGGTGAATAAATTAACCAAAGCAAATGAAATGAGACACCAAACCATAAAAACTAAAAAAACCCTCATTGAATTTGGTTGAAAATGTAGTAATAAAAAATGGGAGTTTGTGAGATACTCTCTCTCTCTCTATATATATACATATATGATATAGGTGCTATTTTTCTTTATCATTGCATATTGAATATATAATTTTGATCTTGTAAACAAGAAGGATGTCTGCTGAGGCCAGGACAAGGTTTTCAGAATAGTGATAAAAGAGCTTTAAAGACAAAAATGAGCAAAAATATTTTTTCAGATATTATAATACTATTATTTCAGACACTATAATATTATAATACTATTTATTTCCCAGTGTCTGTCAGATTATCATGCAGGGGTTTTTACATAAAACCAGAGACTATTCTAAAGATCAAAGCTACAAAACCTTCAGTTCTTATAATATATTTGAAACTATGATCCATTTTCCAAATTTTTATTCATCCAGCAGCATCCCTTGACCCCAAGCAGAAATATCTTTATAGGTACAGTCACAGATTACTTAAAATAATTAGTGGGTTTGAGTATTGTAATGACTGTAAACATCTTGCAAAAAGACTGAGGTGAAATAAATTACTAGACTACACGTAATTTGTTCATCTATTTCTCTATTTCTGTGTATTATTGGCATCCATATACATCAAGAAAATCAGTGCTTTATACTTGCTAAATAATTTTAATATTCTTAGGCAGAATGACCACTTATAAGTGTTTAAATTTTCATCCCTTTGTATGGGTTCTATGTCAAGCTTACTGCTCTTTTTTACCTTTATTTTTATGTTACCATGTCCCATAATATTTTATGTAGGCCATAATACACTTACAGCAAGGTTTTGTAAGGAAAAACAGCATTTATGGTCCACAAATTGTTCTGACTTCAATATTTACACTCATGGTTTTGAACTTTTTTCACTGATTGCAAATAACTTTGAGAGAATATAAAAAATCTAGGCAGGTACTTGTATACAGCATTTGAGCATCTGCAGTCTTCGTTTTGGCATCTGTCTCCATTGTACAAAGTTAAAAGGTAAATGTCATTCATTCTTGTATTTCCGTATCCCTAATTATTTATAAGCCATATATACCTGTTCTTAGAAGACATTCTTGCAGGAACATACATATTACGTAGCATACTGACAAATTGAGAGGTATAGCCCTAAATCACTTAATTTTGTTTTACTTGTTCTTAATTTAGGTTAATTTCAATATGCATATCAATTATTTTAACGCCAAAGACTACATATGTGTTAGACTTTAAATGTAATATTTGTGTTCTCCATCCCTGTTCTGCCATTCTATTTTAATTGTAGCTTTTATTATTCTACTAGTAGTTGACTTTTGGAATCTGAGGTAGCGGTCCTTCAGAAATACTCCAAGTAAGGCACTGGCCTTACAAAAAAATTTAACACTGTTTTTAAAAAAATCACTTTGCTTTTGTTGCTAAATATCTATTTTATTTAAGGGGTTTTTTGTTTGATTGCTTGCCTGTTTTTGTTCTTTATTGGGTAGTTCAGCAAAATTACCTGTCTTTTTGGGGCCATGCATAGTGTTTTTTTATCTGTGGGGGTTTCTTTGGAGGTGTTATGGAAGTTATACGCACAACTTGCTTTTAAAAAGAATGTCCTGTTTCTGCTTTTCACATTACTCCTCGCTATTTGCACAGGTTAAAAATGGATGTTGTATTCTGACACCCACTCTCATGTCCCTCCACCCACCAAAGCAAATGCCCAAGCAAGCAGACAGAATATTTTCTTTCTGAGAGACAGATTACTAGGTCATTTACCTAATCAGGACTTTTAAGAATCCAAATCCAGTTACACAATATGCAAATTTTTCTTCTCCCCTGGAACTGCAAATCCCAGATGACACGTGAACTCTCTACTATATTTTGACAGCCAGAGGCTTTTTTTATCTAGGTTTTGGGGGTTTATTTGTTAGGTTGCTTTTTAGATTTTTTCTTTTTTTAATGTGGTTGTGTGGCACTGTACACCCTCTTACTGATCGCTTCCTGCCCTCTCCATGGGGTCTCCCTCCCTCCCCCGCCCCTAGTCCTGTCCACTCCTCGCGTTCTCCCTATTGGTTCCTGT
>VZRR01006225.1:396636-523289 GCA_013398015.1 Oreocharis arfaki
GGAGCAGCGGTGCGGGGCGTCCGAGATGGACTGCAGGAGGGCAGAGAATCTCTGCCTTGTCCCAAGAAGCCCCTGCTGCACTCCCAGGGAAAGCTGCAGCAGCTAAGCAACACCAGGCACTGCAACATGGTTGGTTTAGGTTTTGTTGTTCTGTTTTTTAAAGTGTTAATGAAAGTATATATTTTGTTGATTAAAAGCAAAACCGACTAAATTTTAGGAGCTTCCTTTTTGTGAACAAAGAATCACTTAAGGAAATCTGCTTACTGAAGCAGCTTCAAGTTGAGATTTAAGTAGCTAGAAGATGAGTTTATATATGAAGAATGCTTAAATCTACATTAAATGTCTGCTAGGCAATCAAATTTAAATGTGAGAAAGCAAAGTAATTATTAAGGACAATGTCAGATACACATATTGAAAAGTGGACATTCAGTATGCATTGATTCTATTACTGCCAAATATTTTCTTCACTGAGAGATCTTACTTGGCTAAGAAGGACATAGAAAGAAAGAGAATTGAAAACTGTCACAGTTGAGGCAGACGGGCGACACACACTGAGTCCAGTGTAAAGTGCAGGCAAAAAGCGTTTATTCCAAAAGCCAGTGTCATATATACACTTTTGTATGTTTATCATTTGTGCTCACTGTCCATTGGTTACTTAACTACTACAACAGGTTCGTTGGCTATTTTAACTACACTATACTATTATTAGTTATCTACAGTACTGACATCCCAAGAATCCAAACAGAAGCCAGCTGCAGCTGTGTTTCCCATTTGCTCTCTTTATTGTTTTGAATTTCTTGCTTCTCTTGATTAAGTTTCTCACGGGTAGACATGGGTTGTGCTGAGATCAATGTCAGACTCAGACTCAGACAGGCTTTTTGACCTGCTGTTAATCTCCACAGAAAACCTAATTTTTAAAAAATAAAATGTATATAATTGAGATATTTTTTGCTGTGATAACCAGTGGTACGGTTTAAGAAGTGTTCATTAGGGACATTGTTCATATTGGTACAACACTGAATTTGAGGGGATAAGTCTATGATAGAGTAGGTGACAACTGTGTTGAACATATACACAGTTTGGATGGTTTTCATGACTTTTCTTTGGCACTGAAAATTTTGCTGTAGTGTGTGAAGAAAAGAAAATAATAGGGGAGAGGAGAAAGACTCCTAAGTTTTCAGATGAATCTGAAGTTTTTGAACAACAGCATCCGAAGGTTTGCAGCAACCAAAAGACACCATGCAGCCTTAAAGGCTGTTTCTTACCTCTATGAGGGAAATATTTAGTTAGAGGCTCAGGAGAAAGAGCACAAATCCTCGCTCCTCCTCTACCTCTGCATCTTCTAGTCTGCACTGTTTTGTCTCACCATGGTCACAGATCTTTACCTGGACTTACTTACTCTGTCAGCAGACAATACAAGGATAACAATGTTCAAAATCCACTGAAGGTATGTTGTGCAGTTGCTTTGTCCCAGACACTTGGTTTGTTCGTCTCAATCCACTTCAGTTTGTTCTATCATCTCTGTCTGGGAGGATTAGCCTTCCAGAGGCTATCCTCTTCAGACTTTAAAGGATAATCAAAGGAAAAGAAAGACTCTCATCTTCTGCTCAGACCTCTATCTGGGAAAGACTTTTACCTTGAGATGGACTTTTAGCCTGAATTTGTCAGCAAAGCTTGCATCTTATGTATCAAAATTTTACCCTTCTCTCCCAACATTATTTCTCTGCCATTTGTTTTACTTCTCTAACCTAACTCATTCTTTTTGTTTTGTTTTGTTTTTCCTTTTGGGCTTAATTCTTTAAATTATTCTTTCTGGAGTGTTTCTACACTGAAGATCTCACCTGCAATGTCCCTTTCTTCTATTCTGTGAATTCTTCCACATTAAAAAAAATTAATCCTGACATTTTTTATGAACTGTGTCAGCATTTCAGTATCTTCAGCTGGAGAACAGACGCAATTATATACACAGATAAAAGGAAGTTGTTGTTTAGTACAGTGTGAATATAAGATTCTGTTTTCAACATGTCACATTTAGTAGAATAGACCTGGGAGATCAAAATTGAGTTTCATGGTACACAATAGATAATATATAAATGCCATTTCAAGACTTTTTCTAAAACCAATTTATATTTCTTGTTTTAAAACAAAGATAACATTGTTTTTTACATTGATGCCAGGGAAGAGTGGGGCAGAAAGAAACTGTTTCTCTTAAGGTCCCATGGTTCAAAATATTTGTTTTCCTCTTTCCTCTAAAATCCTGAAGTTGAAATAAAGTTCTTGTGTTGTTTATTAAGACATATAAAGCTACAACAGTATTCTAAAGCAGTCAAAGAGAGGAAAAAAATCTTTTTGGAAGCATTATGTGCAAAAATAGTCTTCAGAAGCAGAATATAATTAGAGTCAATCCTGGTGACAGAATTTATCACATCAATGTTTGAAAATCCTTTCTTTCCTGCTGAATGACATTATTTTTATTGAACACTGTGACAGTAAGATGTATGCTGATACTAGTATTATCACTGTGCTGGTTTTGGCTTTAGTTAATTTTTTTCACTATAGTACTAGGTTTTGGATTTTTGCTGAATGGTGTTGATAATGTGGAGATGTTTCTGTTATTGCTGAGCGGAGTTTACACATGGCCGAGGACCTTCCTGCTATTCATACTGCCCAGCCACTGAGTCAGCAGGAGGTGCACAAGAAGCTGTGAGGAGACACGGGAGGGACAGTTGGTCCAAACTAGCCAGAGGGATATTCCGTAAGGTAACATGCTTAGTATGTAAAACTGAGAAAAGAAGAAGATGGGAATGCTCAGAGCTATGGCATTTGTCTTCCCCATGAACCATGACTCATGTGTAGCCCTGCTCTCGAGGGGTTGGCTGAACACCAGTTTGTCCATGGGAAGTGGTGAAAGAATTCCTGGTTTTCTTTTGCGCTTGTGTATGCTTTTGTTTTACCTACCTACCTACCTGCATTTATCTCAATCCAAGAGTTTTCTCACTTTTATTCTTCTCTAATTCTCTCCATCCCACCGTGGGGGAGTGAGCAAGCAACTCATAGGGCTCAGTTTCTGGCTGGTTTTAAACCACAAAAATCACACAACAGTGTCATTCAATAACTGTATCACTATCATAGTCACATGATGGTTTTCACTTTAGTAAGTACAGACTAATTGAGCTGATCAAATCATCTTTGCCATTAAACTTCATGCTATTTTCTCTCCAACATGCTCCATTTATCTACTGGCAGTATGCGAGGACCCAGAAAAAATTGTGATGAATTGTCTGTATTTGTAAGTTCCGCTTAAGCCAGAGAGCTTAAAGTGGAGCTGTGTGGGAGAGCTGTCATGGTGATTCTTTACCCCATGAAAAGTAACAGACACTCATTCTTCTGTTTCGAATGACCACTTGTTATAAAAGGAATTATGAGATGAAGTATTAAGGGCTAACTACATCATGAAAGAAAAAACTGACATGCATAGAAGAAAACAAAGGCTGCTAAGAATTGTGAGTCAAGAGGTAACTCAAAAAAAGCCAAGTAACAGAAGAAAATCTGAAAATTATTGGGAATGAAGAACTATCACGGCACGAAGTTGATAAATATCATTAGCACAACAATGATAATGTTCCAGGAGAAAGGCAGCATGAGTTATTTGATCTGAAAACTATGTGTGCAAGAAAGTACAGACCAAAAACTCAGCCTTGGTTTATATTAAAGGGCAAATTTACAATTTGACTCATGTGAGCTGGGAACTTGCTCTCCAAGGAAAGGCAAGTTACTGCTTGAGCAAAATGACAAACACAGTATTTCAGTACACTCTGTATGAGTAGTCCTTCCTATCTAAGCAGCATTGCATTTATGATTCTGAAGGTGTGAGAAGTTGGCTGCTACTTCAGGCCACCCAACTGCATGTCCTTGCTGCAATAGCAAAGACTCCAAAGCCAAACTAAAACACACAAAAATATCTTCTCCATTTAGAAAAATACTTTCTCCCCTAAGAGTAAGTAAACCACTATCACTGTGCAATTCATATATTTTCAGACTGCTTACTATGGTTGGGTGAAATTGTTACTAACCATACATTAAGTGAGGTTAATGACTGTGGAAAATTAATTTATTATGATTTTTCTAGAGAAAAGGTAAGATGATTTATTTTTTAAAAAAATCAAATAGGATTTATTACAGAGCAGGGAACTGATTTCGAATGTAAAGTTAAAAGCAGAATTTAATTTTAGAGGCTAGGAAATGGTTATGAGAGTGTGAGACACCTAACTTCATGCTATAATTGATGAGAATTGATAACAGTTTGGATGCAATAAATTGATTTTTTTTTTCCTCCAGGATAAACTTGATTAGCACTGCTTTAGAAGCAGACAGCTGGCTTTGGGTTAATTTTTAGTGTATGAGAAAGCAGAAAAGGTAGCTGTTGCACTGGAATCTGAAAGAAGCATCATTCTGCATTAAAGCACAAAAAAGTGTCTTTTATCTTTAAAAATGTCAAAAGAAAGTCATTGTACTATGCCATTGAGAATTAACCTACATTTGAGTGTTTTCTTGCCACTTTGAGATGATATCCCACATACTAGCTGACTCACAGGCAATGTGATTATAACAATGACTTCTACAGAAAGCCCAGACCAAGAAGTAGCTCATGGGAGATTTTCAGCATTGAAAGGAAGAAGGTCCTTGCTACAAAATGCGCATTTGAATTTGGAATTAAGAATTTTCAGAATCAAGACCAAATATATGAACAAAGTTCCGTCTCCTAGATTGAGTGCCTGATGACATCCTTCAGACAAAAAATTCTTTGTTCCAATGCATACTCATAAAATGCTGCTCAGAAGGTGTTTCAAAGACTGCAAGCTGTGCAACTTGATCAAGGCTTTTCACAAACTCGCTGTGTTTCAGCTCCTGTCCATTGCCATTCGATGAGCACCAAGGGGGCAGGAAGCTCTACTACAATGTCTCATTACAGCCACTTTCATTGGATTTCCTGTCAATGGGTGAGAGAAGCTTGGAGAGAATATATGGTCTATAGCATCACTTCACTTTCATAGGCATAAATGACATGTTATGACAGAAGACTATGTGGTTTTGCATACGTATGATTTCCTCGCAAAAGCTGAGATCACTGCAAACAATAGGAATGAAGTCCTTATTTTATTCAAAGTTTATCAGGTTCACTAGTGCTGAGTGAATTTCTCTCATATTTGACCCAGAGAGTATCTTTTGTCATCGTCATAGCTTAGCTATAGGACTTTTCTAAGAAACTACAGAAAATCAGGACTTAAGTATACATTTGCTTTTGAAAAAGCACCCACCTCGTGGGATTTCTGACGCTACAGCTTTTAATGTTTTGATACATACTTGCATTTGAGCTGCAGTCATGTCAAGGTATAGTAATTGAGAGTAAATATCAAAGCACTTGTGCCACTCTTTGTATGTAAAAAGACATCACTGCTAAATGAAATCTCCACTTATGTTCTAAAGTGAAAACGGAAGTTAACTTTTTAAAACCACTAGTATACAAATTGGTAAGATTCTAGATAGCTAATTATTGTCTACAGCTCTTTTGGGAAGGATCTCATTTTGGGGAGTTGAATGAGTAGGAAAACATATGCTAATTACTTTCTCTTTTCATTTGCATGTGGGATTTCACTGGATTCCCTTGAATAGCACATATTTTGAGGAAATGTCTCTGGTTCTGTACCCTGCAAAAATTCTTAGGAAAAGTTGCTAGTACCTATTCCTGCGAGAGCTATTCTAAACATTGACTTTATTAAATCAAATAGTGTGAGGAAGTAGTGTTAGATCAATATGATACTCACCTGAAAATGAGTGAGAGTCAGAGAATGTCAGGTTTCAGGAAATGAAACATATGTATTGTTTCTTGAATTAGCAATTTAGGTAGGAAAGGACTCTGATCACACCACCCACCTACCTATGAGAAGCAGGGACAGGTTGTATCATGGCCTTCATCTGGCTGATCATCTTCCAGTATCTCAAAGGAGTGGGAATCCCAGTCTCTCTAGGCAATCCTCTTTGGGAGCTTCAGTATCATCATGGTGAAACATTTCTGAAATCAAAATGGATTTTCCCTTGTTCCAGCCTGTCTTTTAACCTCTGTGCACACCAGGATGAGTCTGGCTCTTAGTTTTCTAAATGTTCCCAAGGGCAATAAGCTCTGTCACTGGCTTTCATTTCTTCAGAATGAGGAGGGTTTCTTCACTGTCTCAGCCTTTCCTTTCCTAAAGCATGAAGCCTCTATCTGTTATTAAATAAATTTAAAAATTTGATTTGGTGTCATCCAAAACTAAAAGCAAAAGTAGAACTATAACTGTATGACTTTAAATGCTCCTGGGCATAGCACTTACATGCTTCTGCATAGCACTGTAAATGATCTGACAATTTGAAGAAAATATCAAACTTTTTGCAGGCTTAGGTGAATTCTTCTGATAGATGTTGTTGCTGTTTTTCGAGAATCAGCCTCTCCTCTGAAAATAAAGAAGTTGTTAGTGTGCTGTTGGTGTTTAGCATTTACATGTGAGTCATCTTTTGCATTACCCTCATTTAGTATGATTGAAATGAGCATTTCAGAAGAAAATAAAGTGAAAAAAAAAAATCTTTGCACTAGGCTTTAAGATTTTGATTATTATTTAAATAAACTAGCACATCAAGTTGATCCAGTGCTGACAGATTTGAGGAGAAAGACTTTAAGGACTAAGTCCTTTAAGGTTTTGAAAGAAAGAAATTAACACAGCCACAAACTGGAACAATCATTTAAAAAAAAAAAAAAAAGAAAGTGCTTCTTAAAACGAAAACGCATTGAAATGTGGATAAGTAAGTCAGGATGTGAAGTTTCATATTTGCAACAAATAACTTCCGATATAACTTTCCAGTGTCATAGATATATGTTCTTAGCAAACACTGCAAAAAACATCAGATCAACTTTAACATAGTTTTGATAATAATATTTTGCCTGAGAAAGTTTAAAATGTGCTTTTTATTTAAGGGTAGAACAATTTTTGGATAGGTCAATCTCATATTTGACTTGAACTATCCTAGATGACAGTGGCCTTTCTGAAATTTCGTTAGGAGAGCTGCTATTTCTGCTATATGCATCTACATACCAAGCATTTTCAAGGGAGAATAAATATAAATAAATATAGTAACATAAAGTAATTTTGGACTGCAGTCAGAAGTAAAATGGCTGACTGAATTCACTGCAACATTAATCAATTGCAACATTTCAAGTCAAATATACTAACTGATTAATCTAGATTTAGAAGATAATATTATATGGAGTTTTAAAATCTTTTGTAAATAGATGCTGTACAGGTATTTATTTCCAAAGGAAAGACCAATTACAACAAGTATAATAAAACCAAAATATTTAGAAATAGCCCAAACAACTCTTACTTTTGAGTAGGTGTACTCCTACACTCCTACTCTACAAACCTCAATGTGTGTAAAACTTTTTAGGAATGAGCTATAACCTTCATTTACCCATGAAAAACAATGATGGATGCCTTGTAAGCACAGAGTTGCACACTGTGGGATTCTGCCACCTATCCTAAATTCTGGATTGTCAATTAGTACTTCAGTGCATTTCTTTTATGCCACTGGGCTGGCCAATTAAATGTTGGTGAAATAAAAGACTGCTGACTGAGTGCAGATTTTTTTAATTACAAAGCCTCAGACATGCATATTACATTCCTAAATTGTAAGCTCGAAGGGGAAAATAAAGTTCTGGAAGCCAAGAGACAAATGGGAAATGGTTTGAGAACAAGGGAAAATCCCATTACAGGGGCAGTGCTGAGAAAATAAATGAAATTTACCAGAAGTTAAAAATTAATTTTATAAATCTCACTTGGAAATAGCCACACAAGGAAAGACTTTGCACTAATTAACATATTTTTACATTTAATATAATATTTATTTGTATCCATTTTTTCTTTCTGCATTATCTTTAAGCATTGTATGCTGATAATGATTTTAACAATCTCTTTAAAATATATTTTCATGCTCTTGATGGCCATGTTTTGTATGAGTACCTGTGGTCTTTTCCTCTCAAACTTTAAAAAAAGCATTATTGCATCTGTGTCCAGTTCTGAGTTCCTCAGTACAAGAAAGACAAGGAGCTCCTAGAGAGGGTCCAGTGAAGGGCCAGAAAGATGATTTGGGGTCTGGAGCATCTCTCTTATGAGGAGAGACTGCAGGAGCTGGGCCTGTTTAGTCTGGAGAAGAGAAGACTGAGAGGGGATTTCATTAATGTGTATAAATATCTCAAAGGTGGGTGCCAGGAGAATGGTGCCAGACTCTTCAGTGGTGCCCAGCAGCAGGTCAAGGAGCAATGGCCATAAACTAAAACATAAGAACTTCCACAGCTACTTGAGGAAGAAATTCTTTACACTGAGGATTTCCAAGTACTAGAACAGGCTGCACAGGGAGGTCATGGAGTCTCCCTCTCTGGAGACATTCAAAATCCACCCGGATGTGTTCCTGTGTCACCTGCTGTAGGTGAGCATTGGCTTGGCAGGGGGATTGGACTGGGTGATCTTGAGAGGTCCCTTCCAACTCTAACAATATTTTCCATGATCTAAAGTACAAAAATCCTTTTTTCAGAAGTGAGTGAAAATCATTGCACTTTTGCTTGAAGAAACTAAACCTAATGTGCCACAGCACTGCTGGCTACAGTGCCGAGCACCCATCCGGACCGGGGAGAGGCTGGCCAGACCACTCGGAGGTGCGGGAAGGCTGGCAGAGTTCCAGCAGGGGTTCACCCAACCCACCGATGGTACGGGCGCGCTGAGGAAGGAGAGACGAGGTGGAGGGGCTTCTCGAGATGGTGCGGGGTTTATTATGGCACCGGGGTCGTGCCAGGAGAAGCAAGACAATGTGTTTCACACTCACAGTTACACCCCTGTGAGTGGGTGGGGGAAGATACAGAACACCCAATGGTGCAGGAACGCGGAGTTTGAATTTGGCGGGCTGGGGGCACAGAGCCAATGGAGGGCATTGTGGGAGGGGAGAAACACACGGCGGGAGGGGAGGAGATGGCCGTGCCTCGTTTGTGGGGAGCGCATCGCAACACTAATGTTCCTATCCTTATTCAGAGCCATAAAGCCAAAATTTCATATGTGTGCGTGTATGCTTGTGCAGGAATTTTATCAGAAATACTCCTCTCTACAAGATATTCTAAATGTATCATTGTGTGCAGGTTTCTAAATGCTAAGTAACCTGCAGCTCATAAAGGCACTTTAAATGCTCTGAGATATATGTTCACTAGTATTTTTTGATCATAAAAATGCTGATTTATTTGGGTATGTGCTTACATTTATTTTTTACTATATTATTTACTATAAATATGTTGTGTAGCATTTCAATGCTGTTTACAGCTACAGAAAGCAAACCTTTAGAAACATCAACTAGCATATTAGTACTTTCCCAATTCTTAAAATCTAATTACATTTTCTTCTTCATTGCAATTTTAATTTCTTACAATAAAAAGGTAATTTGGCAGGCTTCCAAAAATGTTTCGTGTTTCTAAACTTCTTTCCACGAAACTTTTTTATTACACCATTGCAACTGCTTTTTCTGTAACTTTTGGAAAAATTTTCACCTGCCACTAATAAGAAGTCAGACAACACCATAATAAAGAAAATAACGCAATATTTTTAAAAAGCATCACAAATTTAGCAGCTTAGAGTTTCTGAGATTTCTTTGTTTTGACTTTATTTCAAAAGAAGCTTGGAAAAAAAATTTTGACACTGTCTCATCACAAAGTGTAAGTACTGACATTATGAAATCATCAGAAGTGAGTTCTAAGATACGTAATTCTTTAATAATGTAATAATTTTCTCTGTGAATGCTAGCATTGCACTGTCTTTCTAGAACTGATTACAAGACATCAGTAGGCCAGATGCCAGAATATTTCAAATTTTCAAGTATTAGGTTGCTACATGAGAAAGAATTAGTCAAAGTTTTTATTAACAAAGTGAATGAACTAATATAAAAAGGCTTTTCCATTGCTCCATTTCAGTATACCACTAAAACAAAGACAACTGAACATCATTTTAATTTGTCCTTAGTTATTAATTGCGTCCCAGTGGGAACCATTCAGTTTTTGTGGCTTTATTGTGGAAGAACAAAACAATTGGCTTCATCCTGAAGTAATATGAAATACAGCATATATTTATTATAGACAAGACATAGAAACATCTGAACTCCTGCAACATGAACACTTCCAGGTGTAACACCCACTCTGTGGAAAGCAGTTGCATGTCTACTGGGTCATTTTCAGTAGTCGGGAGCCTGTGAAGTCTCACATACGGGAGGACATGTAGGACCAGTCTATTTGCCTGAGATTCTCTCACATAAACCAGTCCTCCATTCTTTCGTTGTTCTGTACGCTATATCATGTACTTGGAAGGCAATTGGAGTACTATAGAATCTTTGCCTTTAGGTTGGACTTTGTTTATAAGCCTTTGTCCCTCCGTTTAATTTCCTCTGTACTGCACAAAATGGAATGAATACAAGATAAGGCGGCTTAAGCAGACGGGATTTAATTTTTGTTGTCAAAAAGCTTTCTCTTTTTTAATAATATTCTGAAGCAGTAACTAGGAAAATCTTCAGTCAGCACCCATTTTTTCTCAAATGTCAATCCTCAATCCATTGCTAACACACCACTATTGTGCATTTAAATGTGTTAAAAGACAGGAGAAGGGGGATCTGACTTGTCATTCTGTCAGGCATGAAGATTTCCAGATTTTACCCTAGCTTTGTTTTTCATTGTTGTTATTGTTCTGGGGGAGTTTTTTGGTGTTTGAGGCTTTTTGTTTGTTCATGAAGTTTTTGTTTGTTTGTTTGTTTGTTTGTTTGAGAGCGTTGTTGGTTTTCGTCTTTTGTGTTTTGTTTTGGTTTTTTTTTTGAGAAATGCTCCATCTGATTTCTCTTTCTAAATCTGTTTACCAGAAAAAAAGATCCCCTTTAGCTAAAACAAAAATAAAAATTCTCTGCCTTCTGTATTTTATCTCTTTTCCTTAACAGCTGTCTTCTCTCCTTATTCAAATATACATTTAAATTCCAATAATATCCATTTAAATTCAAATATACATTTAAATGAATGACTGAAGTTTCCTGTATAATATTTCCTCTGTGTGGTTATTGATCTTCTTTTTCTTGATGACTCATTTGACTCCTGATCTTATGAAGACATACAAGTTTTCTGCTATATCCTACAGCATGTTAGGACATCTCTATTATCTTTCTCATCAGCTGCTGTTGTAAATCTCCTTTTATTTCTGCAGTAAACAAAGTGTAAAGCTTTACTTTTAACCATCAGTTTTGATGGGGAGGATTTTTTTGTTTGTTTGAGATTGGTTCTCAACACAGGATCAACAAATTTGAGCATAAAATGTGTGAAAAGAAGGCACAAGATAGACTAAGCTTAATTTTAAAAATGGTTGCTTCTCTAGCCATTTAGTTTAAAAATAACTTTCTTTGGCACTCTAATTTTTCTCTAATTTCTGAAGGATTGGGACAGTTGAACCTCAGAGGTTTAACATTTAATTGTAATAAAAAGTCTGATAAATGAGAAGGAAGAGGACAGAAAGACAAGATAAAAATAAAGAATGGGGAACAGCTGACAAAAGTGGTCTGGCAACAATAGCAGGAACAAATCTCTATTAGTGTCAAGTAATATGTTTGCAGTACTGGCTATGGATTAAAAGAAAGGAAATAATGAGACTTTAGCAAGAGGAATAAATTTCAGCAAGAAGCCTTCTTTAAAAAGAAACTGGAAGCCATTAAAATTGATAGAGGGCTTGTACAAGGTGATAAGAAGTGACATGAGGCATACGACTACCTCATTTGGGTAAACAGGAAATGTCATTATCAGAAGAAAATTTAAAAGGAAGAAACAAAAAAGACCATTGTATTTATAAACTCTTTTATGAGTCAAAGTAGAATAACAAAGGACAGTGTAGTTGTTACTCTGATCTTCATGTTGGTTAGATTACAATCTGGTAAATATATTTATACTCTTCATGATTTGTAGACATGATAATAATATGCATGTTGAATTTATTTTCTTTTTATTAAGCCTAACATAGTGAAAATACTTGCAGCCAAATTTTGCCAGGCTCTTATCCCATTTTTATATTGCGTTACACTATGATGTTATATATTATGTCAATAATTTCATTACATTTAACTATATGAGAAGAATGTAGGCTTCTGAAGTTATATCTTCTTTCTCTCCTACTAGAATTCATGTATGCTAGACTTTAAGTTGTGATCTGGAAAAATCGTAATTATTTTTTCTGTAGATTTTTGAGGTTTTGAATCATACCTTCTGCATCAGGTAATTGTTTTGTTTCAACATACAACAGTATTTCATACCCATATGTATGTCAGAGCTACAAAAATGTCAAGAAACTTCATAAAGAAAGTTGTTCATTAGCATTAAAAAGTTTGTAGAATGTTGTCTGGCACCTAAGATAGTGAATAGGCCTCATTAGTTTTATTTTCAGATGTACAGAACTCTTATTTCTTAATGTAATGATCAATGATTTTCTATGATATTGTAATTTAAAATAAGTTTCCAATCCATATTTCATGTTAATTGCTTTCCCCATTTGTATGTGTATGCATAACCTACTCCACCTGTGAAAACTGACTTTTAGGAGATATGTTTTGCTCTGGAATGTGCTGTAAAGTATGCCAAGTTTCTGAAACCATGACTGATCAACACAGCTGAAGGTCTTTTGGAGAGGGGACTTTTCAAAGGGGCGTGTAGTGATAGGACAAGGCAGAAGGGCTTCAAACTGAAGGAGGGCAGGCTTTGATCAGATGTGAGGAAGAAATTCTTTACTGTGAGGGCTGTGAGGCACAGAAAGAGGTTGTCCAGAGAAATTGTAGATGCCGCACCCCTAGAAGCATTCAAGGCTGGGTTGGATGGGGCTTCAAGCAACCTGGCTGGTGGGAGTTGTCCCTGCCCATGGCAGGGGAGTCGGAACTAAATGGTCTTTAAGACCCTTTCCAATATCAAACATTCTAATATCCTATGATTTTAAGATCTGCCTTTTCTTAAATCTTCATGCAGGTTAAGAGAGCTGTACTTGTAACATAAGAAGCTTTTTCTGTGGTTTCATAGTTAACAAAACCTCTTTTTGCTAATTCTGGAATTTTGTGGAGTATGAGCAGAGAAGTAAATTTTTTAAAAAATCCATCAAATTTGGGCATATTTACATATACTTGCCATAATACATATATACATGTTTACAATGTTTTCTTGATATCAAAAGTATGTCTATCCTATATGGCACTTTTCAAAAGTCCTAAAATCTTTATTGATGAGATCGTTTTACAGGGAAGGAAAAAGACCTTACCACATGAATTTTGTAGTGCCAAATTTTGGGAAGTGAGACTTTAATAACCATTCTACTTCTGTGATTCTGACTGTTAATTTAGTTTAGGCTAAGTTTACAGACACCAACCTTGAAAACTTATTTTTATATAATCACTTCCAAGAAGATTTGAATTTTTTTTTTTTTTAAGCCAAAACTCTGTAGTTCAGAATTTACCCAGAAATGCAGATAACATACAAAGAGCAAAAGTTGGAGTGTCTGGGGGCTTATCTGACAAAATGAAGTAATGGTATATTATAGCCACATTTCCATTTTTAAAAATTATTAGGTAGTACATTTAACATGGAATATAGATAGGTTGTGGTAAAATCTCTGTTACAACTGTGTCTAAGATAAATCTCCAGGTTCAAATATTCAAGTATTAGAAAGGATTTTGTGCACAGCCAGAATCCGGGCTGAGATTTGTTATAGATAATTTTAATTTTTATACCAAAGAGGCACTTTATATTTTCTTTTTATTAAGCTTACGGGTGATCTTAGTCCATGTGTCAACAATGATGAAGATATACAGTGTCTTAACATATTAATTCTAATTATATTTTTTATACTCTGGAGGGTCAGACTTTTTTCTTCTTGGCATTCAGTGTCACATTCCACTAAGAATAATGCAGGGTTCCAGATAAATTTTTATCAGATCATTATGAATATTAGATATATTAATCTCAGGTTATTCAATGACATTAGTCTCACATTTAGCATTCAGCTTTACAATGTCAGCTATAAAGCGCTGTACATGAACTTACAATTGTATAAATTTATTTTATGGTCCACGATTTGCTTCATTAACTAGATTACGAAACTCAGAGACAGTACAAAACTTGGCATTATACTCTTTAGAATCATTCTAACTGTACTGAATTATCAACTCCTTATCACATTATTTGGCCTAATAACTAAAACAGAGGATGATGAGAAATGGAAAATGAAAAAACAAGGAGACAGGAAAAAAACTAGAAAACTGAATGCTTACTTCATGTATGTCAAAGACGCATTTTTATATATATTTAAGTCATATTTTTCCATGTAGTCTAGCGTAGCCCAATTTAAACCTTTTTGGTCTTATGACTTTATGTTCATAATTTGTTCATAATTCAATTTTGATTTCGACAAATACAAAAAGTGTTTTTCACATCTCTTCTGAGTTATTTCAACATGAACTTCCACTGAGAATAGACAGGGCATTATGTTTTAAATTGGTAACATATGTGAAAAAATCCCCAACATTGTTTTGGTTTTATACACTTAAAAAAGTTCTCTGCACTTTATTTCCAGCCGTATTTGCTTTTGGGTTAGTTTATGCACAACTCACATTTTTAAAGCTGTGTTTGGGGTTTTTAAGCAAAGGTTCAATTTTTGTCATGAAATAAGTAAGGTAGTAATGCTCTAATGCATCAGAATTCAAATCTGAATGTATGAAGAAATCATAGTATTCCCGAAAGACCTGAAGCACAAGCTGGGGAGGATTTACATAAGCTGTAGATGGGAAAGAACTCGATACGGAAGTATTGTTGCTGGAGCAGTACAAGCATGGCTACATACAGGCCCTTCTGTAGCGTCAAATTTGATTCTACCCAATATTGTTGCAAGTGAAACTTTCTACTGCCCCAACAGTGGGAGACCAAAGCACCAGGGAGTGGAGGACAAGCTGTTACTTTTCTGTGCACCATCATATTTTTGGAGAAATTTAATTGTAAAAATATTCAGGGCATAAATTCTCATGACTGGCAATATAAATCAAAATGAGGAAAAAAATATTGGTACAACTCCACCATCTGCAACACTGGAAATTCTTTTCCTCTGAAATTTTATCAGGTCTAATGCCCTTACAGTCTGGGTTAGATTGTCCCATCGTAATGAATACCAAAGGGAGATATTTCCTAGGTAAAAAAGTCAGTACAGAGTTGCTCCTGGCTTTTGCAAAATGTCAGGCTTTGTGAGGAACTGGAATAAATCCCATGACCTTAAAACGTTTATGGGTAGAAGCACTATTTCTATGCAAAGGTCACTAAGCAGCCAGTGTTCACAGCTAGTTTAGCAGCTTAGTGCTTCTCTCCAGATGACAACGTGATTTAATGTCTCGCTGATGTGTTGGCCACCCGGCAGGTATTTCAAAGTAGACATCTGTCAACTTGCTTGCAGAATCAGCTGTTTCCTTTCCAATGAGCAGGCAGATAATGAGGATGATTTTGAAATAATCAGAAGACAAACACTTAGTTGAAATGAAACTTTCAGTGTTTCCCTGTGCAGATTGTTTTTTTAGCTCAAATGGCTGTTCATGGAGATTTATGTAAACAGCAGTTTCAGATTACAAGTGAAAGGAGAAAGTCTAAGGCGTTCAATTTATTAGTATCTATTGGAAACTTAAATATACTACAGAAAGTCGTTAAATGATATTTTAGAGCATTTACATACTGTTAAAATTCAGGACCAAATTCATTCATGACTAATTAACATCTTAAATAAATACTTGTTTTGTAAGCACAGTGGTTAGGGCAAGATATATTTTACTTATAGTCTATGTTTTAAATGCTTTATGTATTTATTAAGTTTCATTATTACAAAAATTTATGCAGAAAAAAAGAATTTAAATTCTTTTTATATCATTTCATTATTTTATTATAAAAAATAATGTAATTTTTAAATATATCTAACTCTTGTGTTATCCTAAACCAGATTTTTTTAAATGAAATGCACTAAAATAATTTTGGACCCTTTTCTTCAGCCAAAGACTAAAAATAAAACAAAAAAGTTGATTATCATAACAGGTGTAATGGTGATTATACAAATATACTGGGAATACAAGGTATTTGGGAAATAGTGCTGTGTTCTCAGGCTATCTAACAACAGTGCAACCCAATTATGCATAGCAGTACAAGTATTATAGAGATTAAGTTGCTTTATAGCAATGGGCTTTTTTTCCGTTTTGTATGTTTTATTCTTTACTGCTTATTCACATTAGATCACCTGGATTTTTGTGGTAGTTTTATTGCTTCCATTATGTTCCTAAATACTGCATTTATATATTCTTCCAAGTAACTTGGACTCCCCGAAAAGTTCAGCAGCCTTAGCAACATACAGTAATATGATTGAATCCTTTTCATAAGATGCTGAAATATATGTAAACTGGATTTACATTACTTAAAGTCTTAAGATTATCAAGAACCGATGTGAGAAAATGAGGCATATTTATTTTTAAAGTAATTGAAAAATTTTTCTGTGGGCTAGCACATCATATTTAATTGTATAAAAGAGGCCTTGTAATATGAAAGAATAGAGCTGGACAGAATTGAAGATAGGGACATAGTAATAAAATATTGATTGAAACGGAAGGAAAGTAAAATGCTGTGTTTGAAAAACAGTTATTCACTGAATAAATGTTTGCTATAAGGACCTTTGTATTTCACTTTTCTACAAAACTAAGGACTTTACATTTGACTGTGAGTCCATGATTTAGTAATAGCTCTAATCCCCTACTCTATATCTTTGCACACTTTGAGCATATGCTAAGGTACTACTTGTTTTGTTGTATCCAGGCCTCTGTTAAAAAGTCCATTCTCAGAGACTGGAAGCTGTTGTGGACTTTAGCCAACAGACAGTAGGGTTCTATCCAATTCAGTTCTTCTCATGTTCTCGTATCCGGAAAAAAAAAGATTGAGGTCTGATGGGAGGTAAAAGTTATTGTGGAGAGATCACAGAACCATAGAAGAGGAAGTCTTAGTAAAATATGGATCTAAAAGGTGAAAAGAGCTGGTGATGATAGCATTAGGAAGAGCAAATATTAGCTATTCTAACCGACTTCTGTGAATAATTCATGTAATGGGTTTGATAATATTTCTATTTTTTCTGAAACGTGGAACATGGACAAAAATTTTCTAGAATAAATGTTTCAAAAAGGCGATGTATAAGGGTTTTTGTGAATTTTAATTGTTTATGTACTATTGCTTGTCTGACCTGGCTTCATCGATAAAGGGTATGGTAAATAGTATTTTCTATTTTGCACCTGCTGGTTCTAATGGTCACCTCAAATTCAGAATAGGTAAGGAGATTGGCATATTGGCATGCCATTGTGGCCAGTTGAAGTAACAGATGAGGTGTTTTCTGTATTTTGAATCAAATGCTATTCCTTCTTTTGCAGTCAAAATTTTCTATGTAACATGCTTCAAAGATCAGCTAAAAAAACCCAGCAGAGCTGATTTCTAGTCAGAATAGAGTGAATAGATTGGTATAATACGCAATTCCAGGGCACGTATTTTCTAGTTCAAGGTGAATTATAAAAAAACACAGCTCTTTAAAATTAGCCTATCATATTAACATTCATATTAAGATTAAAATTAATATTCATATATTAATGATTCCTCTGGGGTCCATATTCAGGTGTCATGTCTAATTAGCATATTTATTTTGGATAGTATGTTGGGTAGAAAAAGAACATTACTGTGTGAAATTCACAGTAGCTACCTCCTTAGACTGGAGCTGATTTGACACTTCCAGGTGAGACTTTCTCTAAGTGTATTTTGTGCATAGTCACAGGGCAGTGTGGAAAAGCTAAAGAATACAACTAGAATTAGACACGTATCTGCCTTAGTACAGAGTACTGGTAGCACTGCATTTATGATCCACTGCAATTCATTTGAAAACCAGAGTAAACTATTTTTCTCCCTTCCAATTTACTATCATATAAATTGTTTCAAATCAAAACCCTAGTGAAATACTTTGCTGGCTGGATATGAAACTTTTGAGATTTCTCGATAGTGAGACTGATTTTCACTGAAATGAATTCAAAGCACAAAAATCCTTCAAGAGCTAATGAACGTTATTTCTACAGGAGTAAAACAGGAACAGACAATTCATTTGGGTTTAATAAGCAAAGCAATGTTTTTCCTCAGACCTCTTCTTTTGACATATGAACACGTTATATCTAGGTATTAAATTATTGTGAAGCATCTCGACCTTGGTAATTGCATGTGTAAAATTTTACCCAGCAGTACTCTGCAGTGAAATACACCATTTTTTTCTCCTACTGTGGAGTAACATGGTTTAGCTATTGCCGTTCAGCTGATATGAAATAAAGTGTTAATCTTAAAATCATAGAACTATTAAAGTTGAAAGAGATGTCCAAGATCATTGAATTAACCTTTGACTGAATACCACCACGTCAACTAAACCATAGCGCTGACACATCCAGTTGTTTCTTCAACATTTCCAGCACTTCCCTGCACAGCCCGTTCCAGTGCTTAACCAGCCTGAACCTCCTCTAGCTTGAGGCCACTTCCTCTCGCCCTGTCACTTGTTGCTTGGGAAAAGAGGCTTATCCCCATCTGGTTGCACCCTTCTTTTAGGTTTTTGTAGGGAGCAAGAAGGTCTCCAGCACACTCAGGTCCCTCAGCTGCTCCTCATACAACTTACTCTTTAGACTCTTTTACCAGTTCTGTTGGCCTTCTCATGTCCCATAAAGAATGGAGAATT
Organism: Oreocharis arfaki; assembly: GCA_013398015.1. Taxonomy (NCBI): domain Eukaryota; kingdom Metazoa; phylum Chordata; class Aves; order Passeriformes; family Paramythiidae; genus Oreocharis; species Oreocharis arfaki. Next base: position 415,530 of record VZRR01006225.1, read on the forward strand.
TCCTTGTCTTTCCTTTTATTTTTAAAAGATTTATATAACCTCTTTTTGTTATCTTTCACAGTGGTAACCAGCTTGAATTCTAGCTGAGTTTATACCTTTCTAATTTTCTGTCTAAATGATTTAGTGGCATACTTGTATTCTTCCTGAGTTTCCTGCCCCTTTTCCCAAAGATCATTCATTTTTTTCCCTGTGTTCCGGTGAAAGCTCCATGTTCATCCAGGGCACTCCGTTCATGACAGCTATCTGTTGGCACATACAAACAGCCTACTGCCGAACCTTTAAAATTCCTTCTTTCAGTATTTTTGTTATTCAACCTCTTGAGAGTTTTGTTTTCTCCTGTGCACCACCAGAGTGAATCAAAAGTATCTATGCCCATTTAAAAACTCACTGAGTGAGCTTGGGTCATAACAACTGTCTGAACCAGGGTCCTGGACAGGCCAAATTCTACCCTGTGGAAATCAAAAGTGGAGGTTTTGTTGACCCCCTTCCTTACTTTACCAAGAACAGGAGACTATAATTTTGTAGTTGCTGTGGCCTCTGACCACCACATCTCCCACAGCCCTTCTCTGTTTGTAAACAGAAGGTCTAGCAGGGCATGCGCTGGTAGGCTCCCTTTCCAGCTGTGTCAGGAAATCACCTTCCACCCTCTCCAGGAACTCGTTAGACTGTCTCCTCCCTGCTGCTGAGTTTCCAATAGACATTCGGAAAGGTGAAGTCTGCCACAAGAACAAGCTAGACATCACGAAGCATCCACTGATGGAGTATTTCACTTCATCCTGGTTGGGTGGTCTGCAACAGACTCCCAGCAGGATCTCTGCCTTGTTGGCCATCCCTCTGATTGTCACCACAGGCATTCAGCCTTATCCCCACTGTCCCTGAGCTCTGTACAGTGGGAAACCCTCCCCAATGTACAGAGCCACCCCACTGCCTCTCCTTCCTCGCCTGTCCCTTCTGAAGAGCTTGTAGCCATCCATCCACTGCAGCACTCCAGTCACCCCACCACATTTCCATAATGATAACCACATCACAGCTTCCTGCTGCCACTGTGTGTTACCCATGCTGGGTGCATGGGTGCACTTCAGCTGGGCTGTCAATGTCACTCTTAACACTGGCGTGTCACCCCAGGCTCACCTTTACTGAAAATTGTGTTATCCTTTTCCTCCTTCAAACCTGGTTAAAAGCCCTGACAACTCATGGGCTTTTTCCTCTTTTTTTAGACAGATGAGCTCTATCTGTTTCCAGCAGGCCTGGTGGTGTATATACCATCCCATGATCAAGAAAACTAAAATTCTACCAATGGGATCAGTCTTAGTAATATTTTTGTTGCTGCTTTGAAGACAATTATGTCTTACTTTGTTAACATAAATATAACTAATTCTTTTTCTGTTTTGCATGTTCTATGCTGTCATTGTTTTTGCTATATGTGAAATTGTGTGATGTGTTCCTTGAAGAATCTTAACTCGTTTGCATTACGTACACTATGCTAGCACTCTTCCTCTTGGTTGTCAGTGCTTGTGAAAAGATTTTTGAGGCAAGATGTTCTAATATTCTTAGTAGGTTTTACTATTGCCATTCTAATCATTATCTCCTAGCAATGTGCTTTAAAAGATATCCAGTCAAAAACATGCTTCCGTTTTTTGTTGCAGCTATGATTTGAGTTTACAAAGATGTTATTTTATATTTTTTAATATATTTCTACTAAAAATGAAAGACTATAAGAAAAAGGAATATGGAATATTGTCTTCTTTCTCTTCAAAATGTTTTTGCCTCTTTGAGTCTTACAGTTACTTAGGATATCAACACATAGGAGATGTATCATCAACCACAGAGAAATGGAGGATCTCCTTACACAGTTTACCCTCAGTTTCAGCTTTATTCTCAAAACTTTTATGTATTCATTAATCAAAAACTTTAATTAAATTTATTCGGAATGTTTGTGGAAAAATAAGATTACTATTATGCAGAGTTTCTAGTAATGCAGAGGGCTTAATTATCTCGTCTTACTTAAATCAGGGGATTTTCTATGCTACCCTCTTGCAAAAAAAAAAGGAATTAATATATAGCAAGGAAAAAAACCTTGAAACAAGTCACTCACCTAGATTTTTAAATCAAAATAATTTCCAAAATATTAAACAACTTCAGGCACAAAATACCCCCAACCATTCAAGGATTAGTAGACATAAATAATTCTCTATCTGGTAAAGAATATAAATAATGATCACCAATGTTATAGATAGTGATACTTTGATAGATGTATTTAATCATGTACCACTAAATCAAGTGTCATTTCTGGGCAGTATGTCACCTCCAGCAGCTTGAAAAACCCAGTGAGGGGGGAAGGCAACATCAAGACACATAGGTGTTTTCTGATACTGAGCCAATACCAACAAGCACCATCAACAAAGTGAAATACTGAGATTTACAACCGTAAATTGCAACAGGATTCACATTGAGATTTACACAGCAAATTAGCTTGTACCATGCTTTGGGGTGAAATCAAAGTCTACTCCTGCACTGCATTGTGGGATTTCTAGTATAGTCCAATATTGCCTAATAAAACCAGTATGCCAGTTTTTGATTTAAGAGAATCAACCTTCTAATTATTTTCTTATATGAATCATCCAAAACATGTCAAGGCACACAAACAAAAAAACTGCAAAGTAACTAAAACTGTCTCTATGTTTTGTCTATAATTACCAAACACTACAGAATCTGAAAGTTTATAAGAAAAAGAAATCATTTCTTTCCCCTTAAGAAGGTGCTTTAAAATATGTGTAAAACATCATAAATTTTGTTGGCAGTATCAATATACTTCTTGAGCAAAACATTGAAAGACAGGTTTTTTTATCTGATATGCTTTTACAGGTTACTGCAGTACTTTAAATGGTACAAATATTCTACACTCTCAGAAAAAAAAATAGAAAAACAGGTGAGATAAGACTACAATAAGACTAGGCTGGTAAAGCAGCTCGCTACTAACAGACATAGATGGTACAGAACATTTGAAACAGCTGAGAAAATATGGCGTATTTCTAAAAACCCATATTCTTTGTTCTGGTACCTTTCTGCCTTGTACTTCTTTCTGCTCTGGAATTCTAAATCTTAATGAGAATGAGTTGTCAGAGTACCTGTCAGTAAAACCTTGGAAAAGGGCTGGTCTGGAATGAAGCACCATGGCTACCTTTATGAAGAATGTATGAGGTGTTCAGCTGATCTAGTACAGCAAGCCCTGTCTTGGAGCATGAATTTGTGGTGTGTATTTTGCAGTATAGGGCAAGGACAAAGGGGAGGTTTTAACACACTGTGTTCAGCAAAGGAGGTTTTATTTGCATTAAGCTTAAATGTTAGGTTAAGTTCCAAGTACTAGCATATTAGGCAACATAGCAACAACAACAAAAACAACAGCAGCAACAACAACAATAATAATATCTTTAATATGATTATTGATAATAAATAATTATTGAATATTATTAATGATAATAAGTATGGGCTTGACAGTTAGCATGGTTTATGTAATTTTCATTTCTTACAGACCTTTTGATCAACATGCCTGCATTTATTCTCTACTGAATAAGAGTTTATGCTTTCACACTTCCAAATGCTTTGAAACATCTTTATACTAATGTGTCTTTCTTGGAGACCAACTTAATGCAAGCTGAAATTGTTGCAAATGAAGTTGTACTACAAAAGTAAATTAAGAGGTGTGATAGGGCTTGTCATATTAGACAGAACAAAGCCCAATTTCTTATTGTGTACTTTGCATGCTGTGAAAGCTGTGTGTCTGTACCTACTGAGATCACCCATGTGTTGAATGAAATTCCAATAGCAATCTTTGAGATCACAAGTGCCAGGGTGTATCTGGAAGCTTGAATATAGGACACCTTATAACTCATTGAGTCAATTATGCTGCCCATCACAACATCCGTTTTCCTGCCTATAAGGGTCTCCAGTTGGTACCACTTCCCACTGTGCCATAGAAGCAGGAAGAATTAAAAATAAATGTATTGTGAGTAACTACATTGGTTAAAATACTCTTCACTTAGCTGTCATCAAAAAAAAAAAAAAAATGTAACTGTGAGCATAAAGTCAGTAAGGTCAAATATTAATTTCAGTGCCATTGAGGCTTGAGCAGCTACCAGTGAGATGAAAGGAAAAAAAAAATAGTGTGTTTAATTAAGAATTATTTTTTAAAAATTTTAAAACAAAACCTGTATAAACCAAGGGCAAAATCTCTAAAACATGAAAGTGGGAAATTAAAAAAAGAAAAATGTCCTGTCTATGCAACAAAGATGTGGACAGGCTGGAGAGGCTCCAGAGAAGTGTTACGAAGATGAGCAAAAGTCTGGAAAACCTGCCACGTGAAGAAGGTTGAGAGAACAGGATTTTTTCAGCCTTGAGAGAAGAAGGCTTAGGGGAAACCTTATCACCCTATTTCATCATTTGAAGGGTGGCTAGGAATGAGATGGAGAATCTTTTTTTGCAATGAGTCACATGGAAAAGATGAGGCATAATGAGTACAAGTTACTCCTACGGAGATTCCAGCTGGACACAGGAGGCAAATTTCTCACGATAAGGACAGTCAGACATTGGCATAATCTGCCCAGGGGAACTTTGGGTTCTCCAATAGTATATTCAGCTGGATAAGATTCTGCACTATCTTCTCTAGACCTTGCTTTTGCAAAGAGAGGTCGGACCAGATGATGAAGACCCTTCTGACCTGGTATTCTATGATTATATGAAATGGTAGTGAGGCAGTTGTGTAGAGCTCTATGGAATAACTTTTAAAATTTTACCCTGTCATTTTAATGGAATATATTTATCAAATAGAATTTTACAAAGGTCATTTTAGCTGGGATTCTATTTTGCAATGTATAAAATGAAGCAGCTACTCCAGGTCAGCTTCAGTGGAAAAGCAATTTGATTCATTGCAGCTTAGTTCTGCACAAAGCCCAAGCTTTGTTAGGTGAAAATATCATCTCAAGGTATGAATTTTCTGAACTGTCAGGAGCAAAAACTCAAATCTAGTGGAAATATGAGAAAGAATATTTGTTCTAAATTTTTTTCTTTAACTGTGAACAGATCAATACTCTAAAGAACGGTTGTTCTAAGAAAAAAACACCCAAAAAATCAGAGATTATGGGAAATAAGGTTGACTGACACTTGAGGCATTTCAGTAATCTCGATCAAGGAAAACAAGTAAATAAAAAACCTAAACAATCCTTATTTTTATTAAGAATGTATAGAGAAAGAATAAGCAAAAGAGGATACTGTCATCTTTGTGCCTATATGATGCATACTTCAACATATTTACTTCAACCTAACCAGTCATTCAGTCTTTGTGGTTAATTTATCTGTAGTCCTGTGGTGGGCTGACCTTGGCTGGACACCAGGTGCTCGCCAAGCCACTCTATCACTTCTTTTTATCAGCTGGATGAGGAGGAGCAAAATATAACAAACAAAAGACTCATGGTACAGGATATGAACAGATCGTGGGATCACTCATCAATTACCGTCACAAGCAAAACACTCAAGTTGAGTAAACTAGTTTAATTGTTAACAAATCAAATCAGGTAAGAGTAATGGGGAATACACCTTCCCTCCAACCTTCCGTTCTTGCTGGGCTTGACTTCACTCCCAGTATCTCTGCTTTCTCCTCCTGAGTGATGCAGGAGGGCAGGGAATGGGGGGAATGGGGGGAATGGGGGGAATAGGAGTCCACAACTCCTTGTCTTTGCCCTTCTTCCCCTGCTCCAGCACGGGGTCCCTCCTACAGGACACAGTCCTCAGTGTACTGAAACATATGTCCTTCCTAAAGGAAGTTCCAGATCTTCACAACCCGCACCAGCATGGGTCCCTTCCATGGGATGGAGTCCTTCAGGGAGAGACTGCTCCAGAGCTGGTCATGTCAAGAACATATGAACCAGTGTGAGCTCCTCTCTTCATGGTTGCACAGGTCCTGCCAGGAGCCTGCTTCAGGACATAGCCTCCTTTGGGTGTATCCATGGGTTTAGCTGGGGGCATCCACGGGTCCAAGGGGTCAGCTGCCTCACCATGCACCACGGTCTGCACCGCGGTCTGCAGGGGAATATCTGCTCTGGCTGCTGGAGCACATCTACTCTCTTCTTCTTCGCTAGCCTTGGTTCTACAGGGTTGTTTCTCTCGCAGGTTCTCATTCCTCTTTTCCATCTGCTTTTGGACAGCAGCTTCTCCCCTTCGTAGACACTTTATCCCAGAGGTGCTGCCGCCACTGCTGATGTCTCGGTCTTGGCCAGAGGTAGGTCAATGTTGATGCTGACTGGCAACGGCTCTGTCACACAAGGGGGGGACCTTACAGATTACACCCTTGAAGCCCCCTCACTACCAGAAGCTTGCCATGAAATCCCAATACATGCATACATCTTTTGCAATTTCTATTCTTCGACCTGCAGTTTTGAACACTGAAAAACAGTGTCCCTTGGTACAAAATTCATTACTGTTTTAATTCCTTCTCTGCTGACTGGCTAGGACTGGTTTCAGATATGTATTTAAATGGTCTCAAAAGGACCAGCTCACATTTATGGTCCTTGGTACTTTTGTCATTGGGCTTAGAATACATGGTAATTTTCACTTTATAGCTTTCTTTCTGAAAGAACACACAAAGTTTTCCTGCTGCTTGCTATTGTACTATAGAGGAGGGATGCACACTTTGAGTACTTTAAATTCTTGTTGTATTAAAAGGCTAAACATATGATCCCCAGGGATTTTGGAACACACATTGATGTGCTGATTTGCCAAAAATGCAATTGATTGCTTTAGCACAGGTGAGTGGTTTGAACATGAGGTAACGACACATTTAGTAAAAAGTTCAGTGACAGATTATTATATTTTGGGATTAATGATCCTTTTTTTTTTTATTATTGCTGTTATTGTAAATATTACATTCTATATTTATAGTTAAGAACTAGCTCTTTACAAAAATAAATTTCCCTTGTAAAAATATAAAGAAAACAAGAAATAAGATGAATCAGTGAACATTTGTATTATAGCTGCGCAATGCCTCTCTTTGAACACTCCAAAACAGTTCATCGAAGTGTATCCATATGATCTATATAGATGATTTTCAGAAGGCCTCTATCCAAATCCCTCTCAGATCAGTATTAAAATTCCTTTTCCATGAAAGAATAACCTGAAAAAAATGTTTTAAAAACACAGATGCATGAATAATCAGTGATTTTGTTGCAACCTGTAGTGTTATCAGGATTTGAGAGCAGCTTGAAAGAGAGGTGCCAGGAGATACGTGTGATGTTAACATTCCATTTCAAACTTTTGCAACTCAGACATAACAGCTACTGTTACTCAGATATGGTTAGAGTAACTGAAAGCCCACTATGCTCCTTCAGCTATAACTTTAAAAGTAAAACCTGCAAGAGGGGTTATCTTCTTAAAATTTGAAATGGTGTTATGTAATCAAATTCACTAATTTGCCTGAAGGTTATAAATAGTGGAGCAGAAGATACTTGCATATTCTAGAGTGTAACCATGTAATTTTTAATAGAAGGTGAAATATTTCAATAATACTGGCCTCAAGTAGTTTCAGCTACCTCTCTTGATAAGTCCAGATATATAAGTAAACTGCATTTCAGCAAAATTGTTCATATGAAATATGGTGATGATTAGCAGTTCAAGCAATAAGCCATAACATTTCTTAAATAGTGTACTAATTTTCTTAAATAGTTTCCCTGAGGTTCCACATTTTTTTATGTGTGCAGCAACTTATGAGGTACATTCCTGGAAAAATTAATACTGCATTACAGCTTTAATGCAAATTCTTAATAACTCCTTAATAATGTCTATTAATCATGGTCTTAGTACAGTCAATTTTGTATGAAGAAGATTTCAAGTAATTCTATATGTTTTAATTTTGGAGCTTCACTCTACATATTCTGCATTATTTTACTTGAAAACTTTTGTTTGCTTTTCTGTTTGTTAAACTTCCCTCATTTTCCTATTAATTACAGAGATTAAACCTTTATCTTCTACTGCCTTAATTCCGTATCTTTGCTGTTTTTGAAGCAATTGATTACCTAATCAAAAAGAACTGCATTTTTTTACCGGCTGTTACTGTGATTATTTGTAGTTGTAACAAAGCTATGGTATTATCTAATTACCAAGTGGTTAACAATTATGAATCGTTTTGAGTGACAACTTAGTTTTTCAGACCCCACAGATAGAAGAAACTGATATTTCTAGAAGATGATTCATCTTCACCTAAAGTAGTAGCTGAAAATGAGATCCTTCTTTTCCCCAAAGTGTTATTTCTCTCCACAGATTATAAAGTCAAGATGACTGGCATAGGCACCACTATCTGCACAGTAACCATCTATAAACTTACCTATACAGTCTACACCAAATATAACTAATTCTGGTCAGGACTGCTATTAAAATCTTTTCACATGTCCATCTTTGAAAAATGCTCACTTGTAAATGAACTTCCTATGTCTGTCTGGAATGGAAAGTTAATTTTTTTAAAGGAAAAAAACCAACAAAAATGTTCTTTATTTTTACTTTCTGCAGCCTATTCAAGGGTACAATCCTAGAATAACTGAAACCATGGGCATTATGTCATGAAATCATGATACAAATTAAATAAATACATTTAAATCTTGGTTTAAATATAGAAGAAAAATAATTACTGCTTTGTATAAATATTTTCTATGTATTTAACATGCCACGTCACACCCACTGAACCAGGCATATAAATAATATTTCTTTTCTGGTAGCAGAAATAAAATAATTAAAGAATCTGGTCAGATTATCTTTATAGCTTATTTGTGACGGTTCACTTAAGTTCCTGATATTTTGATGAGATTAATGTACTGAAACCTATCAATCAAGAGCAATCTCCTAATCATCCTAAACTTTAGTTGCCTTATAAGTAAAATTTTTTTTTTTGCTTTCTCTTGGGATAAGCATTTTACTGATGCCACACCTCAAACAATGAGTCTTTATTTTATTTTGAGACAAGGGGTTTTTCCAGATGTTGATATTCGGTACTTGTTAAAGGATCTAGGGTCCAGGTCTATGATCCAGTTTTCAGGAGGTGATTCTTGGCAGGATTAATGAGCAAACAACTCCTTGACATGGGGCATTATTTTACTCCTCTAATAGAGGGCATTTTTGAAGGACATCCAAAATAATAAAGGTTTAAGAGTTCAGTCTATGATGTTTACAGAAAATGATACCCATGTTAGATAGGCAGCCAGATGAGAATGGTCATTTTCTAGCCTTAAATTCAGACCTTACATTCTCCTGGTGCATGCAAAAGCTGTGGTGAGGCTACAAATCATATTATGAGAAAGTTTTTTCTCCACAAGAAATCAAAGGCATACTGTTCTTTCAACCCCTAATAACCAAAATCAACCACCATGCAAAAAAAGCATCTGACTTCCAAATGATACTCATAAAAATTATATGCAGTGTCTACTTGAGTTCTTGTACACTGCAAAGATCTGTAAGCAAATATTTAAAGTAAACAGTCAAAATTACAGACAAGAGAATTCAATTGCATGCTAAATAAAATAAAGTGATTTCAATAATTTCAGTGTGACAGAAATTAATTTGTAGTTTTTCTTACCACAAATTCTTAAAAATATTTTTTGGCTCAGGTTTTTTTTGGGGGGAGGGTTATCTATTTATATACACACACAGTAATTTACATGCCCACATTAGATTGATAAATATTCTAAAATTCTACCATCATAAGATTTTGCATTTGTAAACAGTGGCGAGTAAAACCAGTCTTTTTAGAAAAAATAATATCCTAAATTACTCCAGAAGGCATCGTTAGTCATCTTTTTCTTTTATATTTATAATTCAGCAGATAAAATTTTTCTTCCCTTTCAGATGTTTTAAACACTTTTATCTGTACATTTTTTGAGTCTTACCTTGTTCCTCCTTCTAATTGGTAAGCCAAACAGAACAAACTCTGGCTTTTGGCCAAATGAACACCTTTGCTCCTGAATAGAAAAATGCCCCATGTCATCTAGGGTGCTGTAGATACACTTTTGATTTCCAGTCCCTTGAGTTTTCCCATGCTAAATGTTTGTCAGAAGAATTATTTTTTGTCTCTTTCTTCTTTTCTTGCCAGCTGATTTACTAGTCTGGTGAGTAGTCTACAGGGAGCTGGTGCTTAGAAAACAATCTATGAACTGGAACTGCATTCAATTTAAACAGCGAGAAGCTACAGCTGTGCTTTATGAGTAATAGACAGTGGTAAATTAGAACTAGTTTACCGTGAGCTTTTTTTCCCTTACATGATCACTGTACATAGGGCCTTTGGACTTCTCAGAAAATGGTCTTGCCCCAGGCTGTCTTGCCTTTTAATCTTCCAAATAACTTCTAATCTTCAGCAACTGCAGCAAAAGTAAAAGAACACCTTTGAATTAATGTATCCCCAATTATCTTTGCGTAGGCACAAAGATAACAGTATTAATGTTGGGCAGAATGAGATTAAATTGAGATTTTGCTGACAAAGTAGTTCTAATGCTTCAAACAATATGGAAATAGTAAATGCTTGCATAGTACTGATGGATTTCTAATCAACTGTGAAAAAAGTAGACATGGAACTACCTTCTGGGAATTCAAATGAGAACATTTTTTTACAAGGCAAAAGGTTGTATAGAATCAATCTATTTACAAAATCCTGCCAGCAACATGTAAGCCAGTGGAAATATCCAGAATGACAAAAGTAGAAATCTAGGAGTTGCTTAGTCTGGCATGAACTCAGTTAATGAACATTAAAATAAAAAGGAGAAGACCAGTTTATTTTGGAGATGTTGCCATTTTCTTAACCTGTGGGCAGGAATCTGAAAATATGAAAAGGTTTTAAAAAGTTTTATAAATGTCTTCATAATAAGTAACACAGGAAAATCTCAAATAGGAATTTGAAGAGATTTATAATAACTGCCAATAATAATAATAATAATAATAATAATAATAATAATAATAATAATAATAATAATAAATGCTANAATAATAATAATAATAATAATAATAATAATAATAATAAATGCTATGCTGAAAGAAACTTCTCAAATTGTTTTGAAAGTGAATGCACAGTACCTGTTCTGACAGATGTGTTATAGGGCAGCAGCTGCTGGAACATGAGAAAGGACAAAAAAAAGAATGTAATTAAGAGGTATTAAGGAAAAAAAACCTTGCAATTAACAGACCAGTGAAAAATGAGGTGGAATGGAGACAGATCCATACACTAAAGAACACTCATTTCTGGGATGAAACTTTAGATTAAAAAGATAAAGTGAACTACATTAATTCATGTTAATTAGATTTAGAAACAAAGAAACTGAAAGCTAGACCACTGCTAGATTTTCAAGATTGCTCAGCAACTTCCAGGTATCACTGAGCAAGAAATACTCAGTTCTTCTGAAATCAGTGCATTTAAGTCATCCAGGCTGCTTTTACCATTCTAGCAGTGGGCGGGGAAAGAAAGTGAAACCCTTAGTTTTCATGCTAAGATAGGATTTTTGTTTCTGGGAGATGGGGTGGGGTTTTGTCTGTTTACTTGTTTGTTTGTTTTCCAGTGAATTGGTTTTCCTTTTTAAGGGAAGATGATAAAAAAATGACTTTCTGAATGTGTCATGCAAGTTCTTTAATGGCATGATTCACCTGAAATAGATAATCTACATTACAGGTAGATCCATATCAGATTGTTCATAACAAATCACCTTAGAAGAATAAATTGGTTTTAAGGCAGAAGAATTCACGGAGTCCAAAGGTAGTCATAAAATCATAGAATCATAGAATAAGTATCCAATTATTCTGAATATGTGGTTATAAAATTCATAGACAAGTTCTTAAAACTTCCACTTGCTTAGGTATTTGATAAGTCCGACCTTTCTTATGAAGAAGCATACTAAAAATCTGTGTGTTAGAAATACAAGCTCATCTTCTGTCTCCAATTTGTTCTATTGACATTTACTGCAAAGCTCTGGGAAAAATAAGTAACCATGTGTTCCTATGATTAACTAATATTCAGTTACAGTGTAACTCTTTATATAATTTTAAATTATATGCAAAATAGGAAATTTAATAAATTACAATTCACTTCTTTTCATCTAATAACTAGAGATTATTTTTACGATATACATGAACTTAAATTATTGTTTGCATGTGAAGGAAATTACAGAATATTTTGCATTAAAAACAGATTCTGCAATAAATAATTTTTTTCAAATTGTACGTAATTGTACTATGTGCACCTATTAAACTTCAACTATACAATAAAATACCATAAATCATTCATTCATGTGAAAAATACTGTTCTTTTTCAAGGCCACTTAGTAAGTGCTCTTCTACATTTTCAGTTGTAAGTCCCATGTTTGGTTTTCTAAAAATAGTTCAACATCTAATTTTCTGGTGCAAGGTCTGAGCAATTCAATGACATAACATTCTCTTCTTACAACTTATTTAAGACCTTATCTTCCAGCTCCGTGGAATGTATTGTTTTGGCAACCTGAAATAGTAGTACTTTATTCATGTGTCTATGAACTGATGCTTACTGAGCCACCTAAATCCTTTTAAACACTTGTGATGATTTAATGTGATTGTGAGTGTTCTCTTCCTCTTCATGCCAGATGCAAAAAATATCCAGTCTTCCCATATTATGAAATGTGAACAGTATATTCTGGACCAATCCAGGTGGGTTCAGAAAATGTCCAGCCAGACAGGAAACTGTCTGATGGAGCAGGGGATGGTGGCAAACATAAACAAGATAGTTTCCTTTCCTTCTAGGTCTGAATGGGAATGTAGATTAGGTATAAATTTTTCTATTAAAGATTGAAGTGTTTTTTTGAATGAATATTTACAAGTGGAAAGACAGATGAGTTTTAACTGGAAAGAAAAAATCTTCTGTTGCTTACTTAGGACACTAATATAAGAAATTTATTTGTAATTTCCAGACTCATAAAGCCAGTAATCTAGCTGTTACATCATTGTCTGCATCCTCCTCCATCCCCTTCTGGTATCATTTTTTTTCACAGATTTTTCACTATAAGCCCTTTTATTTCCTTGATGTTTTGCTGTTCTGCTACATTACAGTTTCTAGGCTGTGCCTTTCTATCTTGTCAGCCCATAATTTTGCAACTCTCCTGAAATATATTCTTGTCCGTAGCACTTTCCCCAAATTTAGTATCATTCACAAACTGAATAGCCTTGGTCTCTCCTCCCTCTTCCAGACCATTAGCAGAGCTGTTGAACTCATCTCCCTCATCTTGACACACACTATTTCACACAGCTCTGTTTGTGGCCATGTTTCCAGCCCATCTTCATACCTTGCACGTGTGAGTGGTTTGGTGTGGCCCATGTGATCCTGGATCTCACCTCTCTGCAGTGTGTGCTAGCCTGCATGCTTCGGAGTGCCTGCCAGTGGGGTGGGCCAGCAGAGCACAAGTGTGACAGACAGCTTACCTGAGATTGCCTGGAGCACAACTGGCTGCTTCTGCACTGCCCTGTGTGAGCCGATCAACGGCCCTGCGGACAGGGCCACCCCGAACCTCCTCACACTCCAGCAGATTGATTCTAACCCGGGTTGTACGCCAAGAGTGGAGACATTTCATTTTCAGTGTGTTACCTCTGATATAACAGTTTTACGTCTTATATCCAGCCCACAAAGCATTTCCTAGACTGTATATAAGCAAGAATTGCTGCTGAAGAAAACCCAAACCAAAAACAGTCCTAAATCCCAAGTATCTAGATTCTCAAACAGTAGGCATCATTACACCAGCTAGAGTGGAACTGAACCAACTTCCACCAGCTGACGCCATTCTTGTCCCATTTATCTTTAAAGCTGTAAACCTTAAAATGAAGCACAAAATTATGCCAAAATGTCATCATATTTCTCCAGTGTAATTACAAAACTAAGAAAGAGTCATTATCAGCTAAAATTTAAGGAGCTTTAAATGTCTTTCACTAGAGGTTCTGTAAGCCTTTTTTTTCTTACTGCTAATAAGTGGTACATTATCTTCTCTGTCTTTCACTCTTTTTTTTTTTTTTTAAGAAGTGCATGCTGAAGACTTTTAAAGGAATTCCACGAAGGTTTGTGACTGAGCAGAACTGAAATTATATTTGCTGGGGGGAGTTAGGGAATCTGGTCATTTACATATCCTCACGTCATTTTATTGTTAGCCATGAGGTGAGGAAAATAATTCCAAGAACTAAAATGTTTTTAAAATTATGGTCAAATGTTTTGTCTTTCCAGGGAGACCTAAATAATGCACATACTTCCTAATGCAATAAGAAACTTCTGATTTTGAAGAATACATTGTTTACTAATTGCATAACATTCTAAACTAGAATTCTGAGATTAAAATCCTTCTTTTTACATCCAGTGAATTTAATACCTTATAGTGTGTGAAAACAGACTCTTTTTTTTCTTTAAATCGTACTCATGATGGTTCTAAGCAGGTACACAATAGAGGAGAGACTTGGGGCATTCCGAATCACTATTTCTCCCACCTATGTGTCTGTGTCACGTGGAACCATACTCCAGATCACTTGTAAATGTATTGATTAAATATTTTCACTCATCCGTAGTCCATAAAGCACCACTTCAGTAAATTTTCCTTTGTGGCCATCAGAAACCAACTACCTAAAGAAAAGAAAACTCCTGCCTTCTAACAGATAGTTTCCACACTGGAGTGGTAGATAACTAATAAGTTAACTAATAAGTATGTGACGAAACTGTTTCAATAAAGCTTGTAGAACAGTTCTCTTTTGATGAAAAGTGGAGAGGTGAATTCATACAGAGATGGAAATGCACTGGTTCATTGCTTGACACTAAGTACTTAATTTCCTTCTAGAGAAGGAAATTTCTGTTCTAGAGGAACAGAACCTGTAAAAAATAATCTCTACCTTTTTTTCCATGACCTGCTGCCCAAAAATGAAAACCGAACCAAAACACAGCTCAGAACTCAAAACAACCACAAAAACTTTAATAGTAGTAGCAAAATTGAGTAATATTCTGAGATAAATTTTGAAGATTTTCTATTGAGGACACAGTTTGAAAAAAAGAGTTAAAAAACCCCTAATAGTTGTAAAATACACTTCTTGTCAATATATTCAGCAGACTTTATTAACAAAAGTTTACGTAAGACCAGACATGCTTATGCAGGAGGGATTAAAGTTCTTAACATAACCTTTAGTCATCTGACCAAATTTTAAGACTGAACAAAATTATAGTTTTCACAGTCTAACATTTTAATCTACTTTTTATACTCAGTTGCCTATCCTATTACTGGGTTTTTCTCCATTTCTCATACTTAAATGCTCTTTCTCTTCTGCTTCTGACTCTTACCATTTTCCTTGATTACTTTACCTGGCATCTGAAATCCAGTACTTAATTTTGTTGATATTTCAACAGCTTTAATGTTCTTTAAAGGAGATTTTGAGTCCAAATTCACAGTAACCCTGCTAATCACAAGTAATTATGATTGCAAAGTACTTTTCTATATAGTCAGTAGGTCTGTGTTGTTTTTCTAATGAAGTTTTATACATTCAGAAAATCACAGAATAATTTGGGTTGGAAGGGACTTTTCAACTCCATTTTTGTTATTGCATAATTTGTCTATGAAAGCCGGGATGCAGTTGGACATGAAACATCCAAAAATTCAAATAATTCTATGCACCGTATTTTTTTAGAATAATACGTAGAAGCTGCAAAAGGGATTTAGGACTGACAAAATACTAAGTGAAAGACAATTTTTATCTTACTATTTCAGAAGTTATATAAGGCTGGTATTCTTTGAAAATATGTTTGATCTGGCAAAAATATTTTACATACTTAGAGAAGTTTGTGGTTTTTTGGTTTTTTTTTAATAAAGCATTGTTCCTTCTGATTTCAATATTGAAATTAGTAGATTAAAATATCTGGTATGCTTTTGCAGAATTTGAACTAAAATGTATATTAGAACTAACATTTCTGTGTCCCTTTGAGCCTCCCACAGCTGGAACATCTGTCAAAATTTCAGCAAAAAATGCAGTTCTGAACAGAGGGTGAACACATGCCACAGAGGTTACTACTTGCAGCAGAGGACTGCAAAACAATTAAAGCAAAATTGGTCTGCCCTAAATTCTGCAGTGCTGCTGCAAGGCTGCTATTATCCCAAGTCAGCTGTATTCATAGTTGTTGTATGGTACTCTAACCAGGTGCAGGTAGGACTAGTTTAGACTCAAGCTGCGAAGCTTGCCACTGAGTGGTTCTGTATGAATAAAAAGCCAGCATGCTCTAACCTGCCTGTTGTGAACATGGTAGGCAGCAATTTAACTCCTATATTGACTTTTAAAATGTTTACTGTGATCTTTATGTGTTTATGATTTTAGATGCCAAAACCTGAAGAGAGGAAGTGACTTCAGTTAACTTGCAATGGTAGAAGTTTTTTTACTCCTCTGTCCTCTTATTTCCTTATGAAGACACCTTCCAGTTTGATCAATTCTCATCAGTCGTCTTGTGCAGACATACATGCTCATCTCTTATTTAAATTCAGTGTTGTATTAAGCAGTATCAGGTTCCTTTCCAAGCATAAAGAAAACAGAAATTTGTTTCCGATAATGTGAATTTTCGGGTAAGTAGCATTTAGAAAATTGAAATTATGCTCTAATTATATGTCAGTGGTCTAGAATATTTCCTTTGTTCTCCTTTTATCATTTCAGAATTTTTTTCTGGATCATAGAGTTAGACTAGACACACATTTTCCTAATATAGATATATTTCCCCCACCATTTATTTTTTCATTCTACTACAGTTTAGAGAATTACTTCTACACCACTAAATAAGACAGTAGATAGAAACTCAAAATTTTGAACTTAAAAATTACTCGGTTAATGAAATCTTAACTAAAGTAAGAACAGTTGGAATAAAAGTTTGAAAAGTGCACTTTTCAAGATAATATAATCTGCACATTGAAAACACAGTAATAAACAATCATCATTTGTAAAAGGCATGTGTAATGAGGAACCATGGTGTTATGCAAGTAGACTCTTAGAAAAACTTCGTGCAACTGTGATTCAACTATCTTAGTACCAACTGCGAGAAAGAGCAAGAGTGTGATCCTTAATGAATGACACCTACTAACCTTTTGCTCCTTTTCAATTATATATTCTATGTGGATGGCATATCTACATCTGCAGACATTTACAAACCAAATGAAATATAAAAATGAGGTTATTATTCAAACAGTAAACCACCCATAGGACGTTTTCTAGTCTCCCCAAGAGCTGCTCCAATATTAAATCTGTATTCCTTCCCTGGGTTTAAATTTTAATTTTAGCCATGTGGCAGAAACTGGACAAGGCACGAAGTCACTGTAGCATTACAAGTCTCATCTTTATGCAAACTCCTTACACTAAGAGCTCCCGTTTCTTACAGGTTGCTTCATTCTTTGGTGATTATTCTAGGTACTTGAAAATCCTAAAAACGCATGTGGAAGATTCCCCTAATACCAGCATTACCTTCTCTTGCAGTTGTTGAATAAAGCTCTTTTTACCTTTCTCTTGTTGCAAGAGAAAATATAAAAGTCCTGACCGAGAAATGATAGCAATGTGATGCTATCAACACATGATATGAAAGTTTAACATTAAACAAAGAGGTCAGTTTATCATGGAGATGCTGTGAACTTTGACTAAAAGTCAAGTACTTCTTGAATACTTTTGCAGATATGATACATTCAAGTATCAGTTCTCAGGCCTTTATGGGAAATATCAGTTACAACTTAGAATGATGGAAATACAATGATGAAAATTATTTTCTGTGAATTGTGTTTAGTTCCGTTCCTAAAGTTTTAGCCCTGGTGCAACTTCTGAAAACGCCAGATTCTGGAACAGATATTTTGTCATGGTCGGTAAGAAAATGCTTTTCAACTATTTTCACCTGTGACAAGACACTTTTTCATAGAGAAATATATTGTAAATCACCTAAAAATCTGTAGTCCAGACTAACGGTTTGCCAAAATCAGCAGATGCTAAAATACTATGCTTAGTATAATTAACGATAATTTCCCCTCTATTTTATTCTGCTCCAAAAAGTCATAGAATCTTAGAATCTATGTGGGTTGGAAAGAACCTTAAAGATCACCTAGCTCCAACACCCCTGCCATGGGCACATATGCCACACACTAGATCTGACTTCTCAGGGCCCCATCCAGCCTGACCTTGAAGACTTCCAGGGGCAAGAATTGGGCATCCACAACTTCTCTGGGCAAAAATTTTAGAGTCTTATCATCCTCACAGTGAAGAATTTCTTTCTAAACTTTGAGCTAAAGAGATTGTCTTTCAGTTTAAATTCCTCTTATCGTATCACTCCATTCCCATCTATAAACCCGACTTTCTTTTCCAGCACTTTTCTTGCCTAGCGTAGGTATTGGGAGGATGATCTATTATCTCTTTGGAGTCTTCTCCACACTGAACAACCTCAGCGCACTCACACTGTCATCAAAGGATGTTCCAGCCCTCTGATCATCTTCATGGTCTTCCTCTGGACTCACTTCAGCAACTTCACATCCTTCTTGTCTTGGCCTTCTAGGAGCTGGATGCAGTATTCCAAGTGGGGTCTCACCAGAGCAGAATAGAGGGGGGAAAACCAGCCTGATGGTCATACTTCTTTTGATGCAGCTCAGAATGTGGTTTCTGGCCTGCAAGTGCACAGAGATAAATATCTTGAGCTTCCTCTGAAAGGTTGCTCTCAATCTGTTCTCTGCCCAGCCTGTATTTGTGCACAGGAATGCCCTGTTCTACGTGCAGGACCTTACACTTGGCCTTGTTGAACTTCATGAGGTTTGCACATGCACGCCTCTCAAGCCTTTCAAGGTCCCTTTTGGATGGCATTCCTTCCCTCCAGTGTGTTGAGTGCACCACGTAACTTGGTATCAATGGCAAACTTGGTAATGGCGCACTCAATCCCATGTTGCCGACAAATGCTGAACTGCACCAAACTTTTGAGGGACATCACTCGTCATTTGGACATTTGCTCTCCACCTGGACATCATGCTATTGGCTGCAACTCCTAGAGTGCAGCTATCCAGTCAATTCCTTATCCATCCAGTGATCCACTGTCAAAATCATTCCTTTCCAGTTTAAAGATCAGGTCGTCATGGGACAATGTCCAATGTTTTGCACAAGTCCATGCAGATGATTTGGGTTGCTCTTCCCTCATCTACCAGGGCTGTAATTCAGGATGAAGTAGTTGTATTTGCAATAAAGCCTAGTGACCATTATTTGTTTTGGAATGTGAATTAATTAAAATTGATGCACTAGATACTTGAAAATAATAATAACATTGGCTAGGCTGACTACCATCTGTCAGTGAGTTATTTGATCTGACATTATTAATAGGAAGAAAATTATGTAGGATTTACCATTCTTTTATAGAGAACACCTCCAGATCCATTAGGTTTTAATTTTGGAGCTTAAATATTTGATTCAAGTAGAACCTAAGAAACTTGAAAGACATAAACCCAGAGGCAAGCTCTTCTCTACTTCTTTTCCTTTCTCTACTTAGTTTTTTTTAATTCTTTTTCTGCTACAAAAGTGAATTGTGATAGAATTATGATCAACTTTTTCTGCTTCTTGTAGTCAATCTTTGTGTCCCACTCAAACAGAATACAAAGGTCAAATAATTGTTTGGGGTTTCTTAAACAGAATGCAAGGGTCAAATAATTGTTTGGGTTTTTTTTCTGCCAATGATCAAGAACTATAAGCTTAGATGCTAAGTAAAAATGTTCGTATGGATATAAGAAAGTAATTTGTTTCTCTCTCTGCATTGCAAAGTCAAATGTATGAAACCATAAATATATTTGCCATGCATTTTCTTAGGATCTTTGACAACACTAACAATTACATGTTCATCCTGCTTTTCTTTTAACAGACATGTTTTAAGGTATGCTAGCTGTGTCTGATCCAGTTGACTACTGAAAAAAATATACAGAAAAAAGAATAAACAACAAGATGGTCTCTTTCAATTTTGGACTTGCTATAACTGATAATATTATGGATTTCTACTGTCTTGCAAGAGATTCTCTGAGAAGCTGTTTCTGTTTTAATTAATAAGAAAAAGGAAAATTTGAAATATTAATTATATAAAGGCAAATAAGAAGTTTTAAAAAACTCGTGAAGGGTTTCCAAGCAATGAAGTTCAGACTAAGGAAAAATTTCATGTAAATTTTGTGTAAGTGTAAAAGATTAAATAGCTATTACCAGATATCTGGATAACAGAAATCTATTTCACCACTTTGATACTCACTAATGTTTCAAGTGTTCTGTTAAAAATACTTTATAAACTAGTTTGGTGTGATCTTCGGAGATTTATAACTTTAAAAAAACAAAATTCTGCAGCCTACAGCTAGCGACACTACAAGGCTAGTTGCATTCTCTTGCCTTATGTAATGGGCCTTGAAATTAAAACACACATGAATTTTATAGTGTAACAGACAATCCCATTTCCAGATATTAAAACTCATAGTTCACAACTTTTTCATGCAGAAAACAAAACTTACTTGAAAAATACTTGCTTTATTTGAAGTCTTATTCAGATATTGAACATACATTAAATATAGTAAGCCCATTAAATTTTTTGGCTAATGTTTTAATGCCTGTACATTTTGTATTATAGGTTCAAGTGTACTATAATATCTGTCCACAACTACACATTTAGCAACAGTTGAAGACCACAGTTTAATGATATTTAAACTAACCCAGAGCTTTTTAACATTCCTTTTGGCAATTTTTTGTTACAGAGTTACTCATTCTGATGTGCCGCACCGACAGAGGCATAGCATATAGGTGAAAGTGTTCACAGTCTTGGCTATTATGTAACATAACAGAATTTAGATGGTAGCTGTAAGTGGATGAGTTACAGAATATACTATATAAATTATGTAAGTTATTATATAAAATTATTTTATATAATAAATAATTATTTAATAATAAATATATATAATTTATATAGTAAATAATTTGTATAATAAATAAATATATAGTAAACTTTATTATCTAAAATTAAATTATTATATAAATTATCCAAATTACAATCTTTGAAACAGAGGTGGACTGTTGGGTTTTTTCTGGGGGGATTTTTTTTTGCTTTGTTTTGTATGTGGTTTGTTTTGTTTTGTTTACATGGAATGTCTGAGGTATAACATCAGCTTGTCAAACAAACTTATTAAACACCACGTACAGACTGTATTTGGTCCATAAAAGGGGTTTATTTCATATCAGATGTGTATAGAATACTGCCTCTTGTAAAGGTCTCCTAGACATGAAAGTAGTACTTTGTTCTCAAATTTGTGTGATGATTAGTTCTGTTGAAAAATTATCAGTCTAGCCAGAGTCCACAGGGCATGAACATGTATCATCTGTTGACATAAAGTAATCTTTCTGTTGCTGGAAACAACAATTTCTTGTCATAAATTGCTTTGTTTTGAATCTCTCAGAACAGGAATTTGAACTAGATAACAAACATATCTGGTTAATATTTATTTAAGGAAAAGAATTAGAGAGAACACTATTTACCATGCCTTGGTAATATTGGTAGAAGGGACCCTTCAACTCCTGGTTTTTTTTTCCTCCTGATACATTTTTTAATCACCTGGTCCCTTACCCTACAGCTTGGACTAGTTTTAGTATGTGGAGAATTTTGGCTCCATGTGCATCCTCCAGGTCTTGAAGAAACCTGGCATCAACACCAAGAAAGATCCTAAGGCAGTCAGAAGCAGCTCCGCCAATATTTGATAAGATATTGGAGCTTGAGGTGCAATGTCTCATACTTCACTACTGCATCTGTCCACTCCTTCCATGCTTCTTCACTATGTTGCCTAGACTCATATTTCTGCCATCATCCCAGCTGTGGTCTTGCCACAAATATTTCTTGTTCTCATTCTGTGGTCCCTGTGGTTTGGAGGGATGATCATCACATATTCATAACTTTCAAGATGTTTGTACCACCAGAAACCATGGCTTTATACTTAGTTCACATGAAGTATAAGCTCCCTAATGCCATGAACATGGGCCTAAATGTGGGCTAAATGCGCCATGGCTATCAAAAATTTGTAGACTATGTTGTATAGAGTCTTTCCCAAACCCAGATAAAAAATACATTTTCATTTTCTCAGGGTTAGCATTCAATTGCTAGATCTTGAAAATAATCAGATTTTCAACTAATCTGTTCTTTTCACCATTTCCTACTTTGCACCCTAGGAGATATGAATCATGTTCTAAATTACACCTCTCTCCCCATGCTCCACATGGCTAACCTAAGCATTTTCTCAGGGTACTCTGATTATCAACTTAAAGTGGCAATAGGAAAGTTTCCTCCTAAGTGTATCTGCTGAGCGTTAGAATCAAGAACTATTTCCATTATTTCCAAAGGAAATCAAATGCTTTTTAAAGTTTAGTCTCTGTGCTATTGTTCCTGGTTTTGATACTTTCTTGGCTGCTTAGGTTAAGGTCAATCTGTCAGAGTTGCAGAAGGAAATAAACCCATAGAAAAAAATAGAAGCATATTACTGTTTTGTGGTCTTACTAATGTCAAGCCTAAAAATGGACATATAACACATAATTTCTTTTCTTACACCCTATGTTATCACTCAAAAATGATAATAAACAGTCAAACTGCCCTATTCAGCTGGTATGATTGATATTTTTTTCCTCTAGAAATACATTTTACTTTTGTCTGCATATGACAATTGTTATATAGTATTGTAAAGCATTCAGCACAGAGGTTTTTCCAGATGATTAATTGCACCCCTTTTTACTGTGTCTCTGAGTTCTTCCTGCTGTCTGTGGCATCTCAGATCCCTCATTCAGTACAACACACACTCCACTGTCTCTTCCGAGGTGAATTATTATATGTATGCCTCTGACAAGAATCCTCTGAGATTAGATACTCTCCAGAGACTTTTTTCCTACAAAATACTAGAAACAAATAACATGAATCTGTTCTGAAATGTTATTTAGAATCAATTAAAAAATCATTGAACTAGAATTTAATTTAGAAAAATATTTAGCTTGAAACAGTAAAGCTTGGGCAGCATAGCCTCTAAAGGTCAAAAGTCTACCCAAAACTTTGCACAATTAGGAATCTAACAGATGCAAAACCTGTCATTTGCAGCCATCAGACGCAAGGGAATCATGCTGTCACTATGGCATCTTGCCAACTTTTTCTTCCCAAGATGAGCAATAATTACCTATTTTTAGCCATAGCAGCTACATTCGGCTCCCAGTGCAGGCTTGAAACATGGTTTGACCTTGATTAATATCTGCCATACTATCACATCCTTACAGAAAAGTAGGAGCTATTTCCTTCAAAAAAATGGCATCAAGTTTGATTTTTAATATCCTTACCAAGAAATTTTAGTGTTCTTCTGATATTTTCTTCAGGACCTGGAAGGATTTTTTTCTTCAACACAGAGAATATGTGTAGGAAAAAGCAAACACATGAACTGTGTATTGACATGTCTTAAGAGTTCAGGTGTTTCTTCTTGCTTTCTTTTTCAAGGAGAATAAACAAACGTGTGAAAGCCTCGCTTTTTATCTGTCGTATGTTCTAATTAGAGCAACCAAGATAGACCCAGTTTATCCAGCCCAGTTGTTTCTGAATTCTCCCCAGAAAGGAACTTAGGTCAGAATAAAGAGGATCAAATCATACAACTGAAAACAAATGTTAGAGCTGTCTCAACAGATTTCCTTGCTTAAACAAGAACAGAATTACCTGTCAAAAACATGCCTGAAAAATGCCCATACTTTTAAGGAGATTCATTAATGTAGAAAAAGTCCACAAGGGAAGTAAATAATGACAACATCAGACACTTCACAACAACATTGTGATTCAGAACAGCGCAGTACAGCCTTCTAAAACATTCTGACATACGTTAAAATGAAAAATGCTCCAGAGTATCTTGCAAAAAAAAAGTCATAGAAAAGCATAAAGAAGCCCCAAGAGTAAACATAGAATTATCTTATTGCCTCCTAATATATTTTTGATTTTAGGAATCAGAGGAAAATATAAATTAATTTCACTGTTTTCTACTGTTAGACATAGCCAACATGACTTCAGTCATGCTCTGGCTTTGTGGTGAAAATGAAACTTCCATTTATTAACTTATATCCCTGCCAAAAGCAGGGATTTTAATCTAAGTGATCTTTAAGGTCCCTTCCAACCCAAACCATTTTATGACTCTAAGACTTTTTTTTCATATCATATAAAAAGAAAGTGTTTTTATTTCCTGAATTAATTTTTCTTGTGTTCTGTATTTGCATTTTATAGGATGAATTGACCTTTCTAAAATTCATTATGGGCACCTGGACCATTCAGCTGTTGTACCACTCATTTTCTTCTTGCACGAATTTTTCCCGAAGTTAGAAGCAAGGCAGGCATTTCACTCTGCTGATGTTAAGTCTCCCCACAACTGCTTTCACCAGGGTATTCCTGCCATCACAAGTACAGACAACTTATGAAGAAGCCAGGTTAGTAAATTAAACAGTATTTAAAGTACGGAGGTTAAATTGTAACACGAGGAAACCCAGGTAAAATCTTGTTTCCTGAGAAAATAAATACCAAAATATACTTCTAAGTGTACACTTTTGAGGAGATGCTATGGTCCCATTGATACTGAATACCTTTAACAAAGATATTGCGTCTGAAGTAAATTTTAGTACAAATTTTATTTGTTCAATTTGTGTATTGAAGGTTAGAAAATAAACCTCTATATGAATCCTGAAATAGGATTACACATGTATAGAAACTTTGTCAAGTGTATCTTTAAGGTATCCGTGTTTGATCCAGAACTTTAACCGGCCTTGTAACAAAAATAAATAGAGATACCTTGTTCATTTTTCTTCTTTTAGATAAAAAGAAGCAATATTTTTAGGCTTTTCTTTTACTTTGTATCTTCAAAAAAGTATATTTTGGGCAGAAAGATATAGGCTTCTTAACACTTGCATGATAAGTCATATAATTTTAATTTTAATTTCATGTTTTGTCTGATCTATGAAGGCAAAAGATAGCAAAGGCAGGTCAAAGGCAACAAAATATATCCTCTCATGTACTCCAGCAGCAACTGACAGCAGAAGTGCTCAATTAATTTTAAGTGCCACTACAGTGAAAAGCAAGAGAACACACTGGGAAACAGACATAAGCAGAAGTTAATTAGAAATGTAATCTTGAAAATATGTGTATATCTACTTAAAGACACAAAAAAGAGCTAGCAGAAAGCCCTGTATTTAGACCAATAACAGCTGGTACAAGTGATAAAGCTAGTTTTTCACACAGAAACAAATATTTTAATTATCTTCTTTGGGGGAATATTAAGTTTTGTTTACCTGGTCTTCAATCTGTGTATTTGGGAGACATTTCCAGGCTAACCCACTGTGTTTTCAGCAATATCAAAAGAAAATAAGTTTGCCAGATTGCTGAAATGTCTTACATTTGCTGTGTTAAAATCAAAGATCTCTTTCCTTTCCAGCACTTCAGTACCTGGCAATTATTGCATTGGGAATGTCAGGAATCTACCACAGAAGTGTGGTCAGTGGCCACAGCTGATTACCAAAGTGATACTACTAGTGGGAGACATAAACGTTAAAACTTGAAAGAAGCCATGTTTTAAGCCTGCACCACTGCAAGAAGCCATGTTTTGGTGCTGTGACAGGGAGGGTATATAGGCCCTGGACCTTATGATCAGGTTGTGAACAGCTTAATGACTGGTACTAAAGAACGAGAGGAAGAAAGGGGCTTGAAAGCTCTTATCTTTCTGAAAATTCGAACTGATAAGCAAATCGAACACCATCTATTGAGGATGTAAATTATAGTGTAAGCTTCTTGCCTGTTTTTTAATATGGTCAGCTCCAGATTTCATCTGTATTTAAACTGATTCCTAAAAACCTATGAAATCATAAAAGAAACCTTTTATGATCCTTAGGTTGAAGCACATGTTTGTACACATGCTCTCAGAATTAGAAATCCTCTAAAACGTGTGACTCAGCATCCAGAACAAATTATAAAATCTTCTGATAAAATGTGAAAGGCATGAATCCAGATGGGCAGTTGCAGGAGACATGTACTACAAGAGAATGGATAGATTTTCAATAATTGAGCCCAAAGGAAATTAATATGGCTGATAAAGTAGATCTTTATCTACTTTATTGAATGCCTATTCTTATTTTGTAGGCAGGCATAAGTTGCAAATATATTGTTTCTAATAAAATGTTTATGTCTCTTGTACTATAATTATTTCCTGTTTTCTTATCTTTTCATTCTTTATAGTTCAATCAAATACTATTTAATTCCCTAAGGTTAATCATACTGGTGGTGAACAAGTTTGGATAAGAGAAAGTAAGATCCCTTACACTCATAGTCTTGTCAGATATTCTGTGAATATTCTGAATATTGAGAAGATTTTGTGAATGCGTTCTGAAAACAGAAATTAAAATGTCAAAGTACTTTCTACAAGGTCACTGAATAAATTAGTGCGCTCTGAAAGTCTTACCAGCACATTTTGAACCTTTACACTGTTTTGAAAGCAAATTCTGAAATTCTTAGCAGGAAGCCGCAGGACTATGTTCCTTGAAGGGTATGTTTATTCTTTCACCTGGTGGCTGGCACATGTGAGTTAACACTAAATGCAAACAAAGAACATATATCACTAGTAAGTTAGCACAGACTTTCCTCAGTGAGTCATGAATTACAATGCTACGTGGCATATCTGAGTTTGACCAAACCCACCATCTCTTCAAGGATGATGTCTCTTGACTTTTGTGGAACTTATGAGTCAGTTGAGTGCATTTACAGTGCTGGTAACCCATATAAAGGAAAATTCTAGTGTAATGAAATTGACACTAATTGCACAGAGGTGATGCCTCAGTGAAAGGACCAATGACTGATTGTACAGGAGAAATTAATTCATCATACAACACTGAAAGGCTGCTTAATTTTTTCTTTTGCTAAGTATGGTAAAAATACATTACTTTGGTGAGAGTAATTCTGTTGTCTCTGCATGTTTTCTGTATAGAGTATAAAAGTAGACCAAAATCATCTCCATGAAGGTCAAAGAGGCCAGCACATTTCACTAGTTCTTTAAAGACTGGTTCTGATATGGTGAAATATGTTTTATTGCCCTAATTTGCATCTTACATAAAAGAAGGCGATGAACTATTATCATGCTTTGCCTCAGTTATACACCCAACAAGTAATCAATTAGTAAGATAATAAGAAGGCAATGGAGTGGAATAAGGTGATGAGAGATATGCATCTATTAAATTTTTTAAGGGGTCCTATAGAAATTAAAATGTGTAAATGGGCAATGGAGCGAAAAAAGGGACATATAAATTCTACTGGCTCAATGTCAAATATCAAGAAAAACAGCTATTTGCACACCAAGACCACAATATGAGTTTCCTTTGAGAAAACGTCTGAACGTCTGAATTAACTAAACTTATCAGTGTCCCTCGAATTCGGAATGCAGAAGATGCAAGGGAAATTTTAAAAACTATATCACTATGATTACCCCCAATACTTGGATTCAATTTATTACCTACATTCTTATCCATCCTGGATCATACAGATTGTGCAAAACTTTATGTTTCAGGAAATTGCAGACACACCTCATAAAAAGGGTTGTATTCGTAAAGAGATAGGCAAAAGTCCCTGTCAATGGCATAGCAACAAATACCATTCAAAATAGCATATTCAGAATAGAATGCCATAACAGTACATATAATTGTCATTAGCTCACAATACAGCAGTCACAATTTACCAACTGTATGTGAAGAGAAAAAAACCTTCTAAAGATATAGCTTGCATGTGTGATTTCCTTGTATATTTTTCATGTGTCATATAGGCCATTTATTTTGTGCATTAGCAGATTTTTATTATTATTTTTAATTTTAATTATCCCGATCTTTTTGAAATTAATTTCATAACTAAGCATAAAAGAGCTAGGTAATAACATAGGCAACACTTCATCATTATTGTCGTGGGATTATTTTTCTATCATTGCTAACATTTTTAGGACTTTACCACTCTCACAAACATTTTATGTTAGGTAATCCGCTCTAACTTGACCATTTCTGGGGAAAAAAAATCAATTATTTTAAAAAAAGATGACAATAGTAAGAGATGTTAAAAAAATCTCACCAGCCAATTAAAACCAAACACCAAAACCTCTTTCAATTCATTCTCTGAAGAGTTCTAGTGTTTTCATGCTTTGAAACACGTACTGTCTTTGAGTAGGTGCAATGATACGAATTAATGTTGGCAGAATTATATCCAATTAGAAAATGTTCATTATCTCTTGAAAAAGGTTGAAGAAAATACACAGTTTTCATTTTAATTATTAAAAACATTTTCACTTTAATATTTTGGCAGGAAAAAAAATATAAAAGAAGTTAAGAGTCTCAGAAACTTACATTCTTATAGGTTAGTGCATTTTAACAAATACTCACTTCAAAATATGATAAATATCCTTATAAGCATGTTCCAAGCTCACAGGATTTATTTTGCGCATGCTCAGTGTCCTGGTACAACTCTCCATCAGGTTCAGGTAATGCTGGTCTGCAGAGTTTTGGGCCTTAGGAAAGTGAATATACTATCAGTTCTCTTTGGCATGCTAAAAGCTGCATTTAGGCTGTGCTGGATTCCCAGCTTCAGAACTGAAAAGCTCTGAATTCATAGCCTGTACTTACGAGCAAGCTCTCATAAGAGTCGAGACAGTGTTTGTTGATAAAATATGCAATGGGAATGCTGAAAAGGTCACTGCTGGCATATCTGAGAAGACAAACAAACATGTCTGCATAATAGTAATCTTAACTACCTGCCCTTTCACATAAATTTGTTCTAGCTAGGTGCTTCGTCAGCTTTCTGAAAATGTAGGCTTTACCAGAAGAAAAGCAGTTATTACCTAAATAGTAGTGTCTTTTACTGGGACATATGTATAGCAGACTGTGTTTGTCACTGTTTATTATTTTTGTAAGTACTGATAAGATGCCACTCAATAGGTATAATAGGAAAGTAAACAAACACAGCAAACTTGTACTCACATTTACTGAGCATTCCATGGTTTTGATGAAATTCCTTAACCCAATTACAAACAAAACCAGGGTCAAGAACCAGTGTGCAGGAAAGAATCAAAAAAGAAAAGAATCAGTATGAATGGAACCTAGAAGAAATGACCAGAATTTCACTGTGCATAAAAACCTCATCTGTTTCGCTCATAACACATTTGAAACATGGAGTGTATAATAAAATTCTAAATTTCCCTATCTTCTCCTAATGAATGGTTTATCTTTATCATTGTTTTAGGTTTTTAATACTTATATGTCCTGTTACTCCCTCATTTTCTAAGTACTTTAGTGAAAATGCTCCATGGCATTCTGTAAAATGCATTGGGAACCCCCAAATAAATGACATCAAGATAGCTGTATTTCCAATCAAAATTGTTAAATAATTCAAAAATTTAAAGTCTATTTTTGATGTGTGTCTAGACTTGGGTAAAAGTAGCCTAAGTGAAACACATCTCAAGTAGGAACTTAAATTAGTGCACTGTATGGATGGGGCAGAGTTGATTTTCTTTATATTAGTCCACGTAGTGCTGTGTGAGTATTTATGGCTAAACCAATATTGATAACATACAAATATTTCAGCTATTGCTGAATAGTGTTTGCACAGTACTGAGTTCTTTTCCATTTCTCACACTCACACTCATGAGAGGGCTTGGGCTGGGCAAAATGTGAAAGACTCAGCTGGGCCAGCTAAACCAAGTGGTATTCCATGTCATAATGCTGCACTCAGCAATTCCAACTGAAGGCAAGATTTTCCGAAGTAGCCTTTGTGTGCAGACTGGATGGATGTCAATCTGTGGTGAATGATTGCTTCAATCATTTGTTTGGGGGCTATCTACCTATTTTTTTACACTTTTCTTTGCAGTATACATTCTTCTACGGTGTCTTTATCTCAACCCATGAGTTTTTCCCATATTTGTCTTTTCAGGTGTCTCTCCAACCCTGATAGGAAAAGAGCAGAGGATTTGGATGGGTGCTTAGCTGCTGGTCTGAGCCAACATACCACAATCAGGATTGTTGTAACTGCCATAAATAGTTAAGGATGACTTTGCTGTGGTGGCAGTGTCTTAAGGTCATCATATTTTTATGTAGCATCATTAGCCTATAAACATAAAAGAAGGTCTCACCACTACCTGAAATACTGAGGAAGATCAATATTACGTCATTTTCCTAACATGCTTCAAACAGGCGTATTTTCACTCCCTTTGTTGCTCAATTGCTGCTGACAGTTCAACTCTGCTTCTTTCAACTCACCAAATAGCTGTTTCATCTGTGCATGCAGACTACAGCTGCTGGACCTGCATTAGCAGCTAATCAATGCACTGGCTCACCACTCTCAATGTGCAGATAGTCATCATCTTACCACACCTATTTCACTTGAAGGAGAAAAAATAGTTCTTTTAATGAGTGGATATTTCTTCCATGTTCTCCGTGTTCTAGTACTCAAATTATAGCACAGTAAGATAAGACGGCAACATGGATTTTGTTTAGTGTAGAGATTGATTCCAGCCTGCCTGATTAAGTCCTTTGACAAACCCCAATTACTTTCTGGATAATAAAGACAAGAGTTAATCATATAAGATGGGGCTGAGGCAGCTAGTGTTCTCGAGCCTGGAGGAGACTGGGGAGGCCTTATCACTCCTTACGCTGTCTGAAACAACAGTGTCACCCGGTGGAGATCAGCCTCTTTTCCCAGGCAACCAGCGACAGGACAAGAGGTCATAGTCTCAACCTGTGCCATGGGAAGTTCAAGTTGGATAACAGGAAGAGTTTCCTCACTGAAAGTATATTCAGGCATTACAACAGGCTGCCCAGAGAGGTAGTGGAATCACTATCCCTGGAAGTGTTCTAGAAATAACTGGATGTCATATTTAGTGCTATGGTTTAGTTGATATAATGGTGTTTGGTCAAGGGTTGGACTCAATGATATCGGAATTCTTTTCCAACCTAAAGATTGGAGAAAATATTCTAAAAAGACTGAAAAGACTACCTCACTAAAAATATAATAATGACCATTAAAAGTACCTAAGGAAACTCATGGGTGATCTGAAGTTTCACTTTCACTAGTGTATAAACGCACATGCATATATATATATATATATATATACACATAATGGAGAACATTTGTACTTAAAAAGATTTATATGTGATATTATTTTTTCTGAAATTATTCTTTAAAGTAAGGCTAAATTCAAAACCTGAAAATAAATGTGTCACCAGTTAATGATCTTATCAGAGTACACAGGAAATTCTCAAATATCTGGTCAGGAATTTCTATAGCGAACACAGGTTGGAAAAGCTAAAAGCATTGCTACTATTTGAATATGAATTATGATGACCATTTTAAGATCAAAAATTGCTGTAGCTAAATTTTTTGAATAAAACAGTTCAAGCAGCACATGCCAATGACACATTCCTTTCTATACTAACGTTTGTTATGCTAATACAGTGCTGGCTTAATGTATATATGACATCTCATCTGAAATGAAAATTATTGCCTGTAGCAAGACGCAGTACAAGCCATAACATGGCTGAAATCAAGCAATATTCAAAGTGCTGCATAAATTGCTGCCTAATGTAAAATTAAATAATGATTAGTCCATTTCCTCCCTTACACCTTGTAAGTGTCTTTATTTCCTCTATTAAACCATAAACTAAAGCCATCGGTATTGTGGAGTTATGTACATTGTATTATGTACAAGTTTCTACATGTATTATAAATAAATATATAACTGATATTTGTTCTGGAAAGAAAAGTAAATGGGCTTGATGACTGGTCATCATTAGGGAAAAAAGAAAACTGAAAATGTTTATGTTGGAAGATGGTGTGACTCAAGACAGACATTGTCTCATATTTTCCAGAATTTAGACAGTACAGGTGAGAGGAATAGTAGATAAATGAAAGATCAAATGTCATTGTTGTAGTGAAAATTTAGTCTTTAGTTCCTCTGTAGAGCACATACTCTGGCTGATAGGTTCTGCTGAAGACTTTCACAGACTGATTTTAACAATAAGGCGTTCAAGAACCAGAGAGAAGTTGGAACTAAAGGATCGTGCAATTTCAGTTGCTAAGCAAAAGTAAAGTTTTTAGGCTTTTTGTTGAACATGCTCCTATGAAGTAATCCTACATGTTAGGTTTCTGTAATTTTTCACCCTGAAGAATCAGAAGAGAAAGGGAGAAGAAGGACACGCCTTAGCTGACACCTCAGTAGGAGGACAATAAAAATGGGGTAAATATGATCACAAGAAGAAAATTATACATGTAAAGGTAGCTGAAACTGAGAATAAATTTTTAGATATGACTTTATAAGACTTTTAGTCACAGAAGGATACAGGATTTAGAAATTGAATTAATTTGATCTAGAGATTTGTCTTGCACTAGGAGGAGATGGTTCATTATGGTCCCAACAAGACAGGCACATAGACTTGTAAGTTATCATTTAAAACGCTTTGCACTACTGCTAAAACTGTAAGAGAAAAGCACAGGTGATATTAATACTTTTAGATGCTGGGAGCCCTGAGCAGTGTAACATCAATCAGGCTCTGATTCATGAGCAGCATGCCATGCAGACCTTATCCATAGCAGCTTTTCCTCTTTTGGTCATCCAAGCTATTATAAGAGTTTCTTTACAAAGGCAAACTCCTTTTCATCATTTCTACAGTTAAAGAGAAATGTGTTACAGTAACTTCTTGCTGCCCTTTTAGATAAAGGCAAGGCCACACCAGTGGCATGATCCCTGGAGGTATGGAGTGAGAGCTGCCTATTGCAGTAAGGTGGCTGAAGTTATCCTGCAGCCGTGGGGTCTGGGCAGCACAACACAGACTGAGGGCCACACTGGATCCATAGCCCCATGCAGAGCATCCCTGGTGTGGGAATATTTGGGATAAGTGTACTGTGGATCCCTAAATTGTCCATATACAATTGTCTTCTGCCCATGATCACCACACAAATCATTTTTATCTCTAACTGATATGACCTCTAGATCAAAATTAAGTAGTTAAAAGTTAAATTAAGCAGTTTTGGAATACAAGAACTGACGCTGAAATTACCCACTTAATAGGTAAGGAAAACAATTTTTTTTTAAAACTCGTAAGTGTAGTTTTCAGCCTGAAAAAATAATTTCAAAATTCAGCCCTTTAAAAATAATTTCAGTTATTCAAATCAATTGTCTTTTTTTATGCTTTCCATATTTTACAGGATTTAATTTTCCTTTTTTTTTTTAAATTCTGACTTTCAATTTCATTGGAATGTACTTTCTTCCAAAGTAAGTTTTTTCATGAGCAGAGAAAGTTTGTTATATCTCCAGCTACTCTAAAATGTGATTAAGAACAGCACTGCACCATAGCTGGTGTAGAAAAATGGCACTTTCTCTTCATTTTAGTGCTTGAGAAAAAAAAATTGAGAACAACAGCTCTAAAGCTAGATGTTCTATACCCATTGTATTGGTACAGCAAAACCAGAGACTACACAGGCTTCCTAGGATTACTGTATTCACTACTGGTTCTGAGAAGTCAGTATTTTTAGGGATAGAAGAGAATTTTTGTTTTGGTTTTAGTTTCCCTGTGTGGAGAACACGACCTGTTGCTTGTTGTATTTCCTGTTACGTAGTTATTTATGTGTGAACCAAGACCATTGGTTCAATTTTTGCATTGGAAGTACCAACTTTAATGTCTACAAATAAATTGGATTTGAAGCCCTATTGCAACTATTTTATTTATCATATAATTGGACTGTAACCTCACTCTATGTACAAGTGAAGTGCTTATCAGCAAAGAATTTTCTTGTTATAAGCTATTTAGTTAAACATCTTGGAAATTGTATTTTCATTTGAATATTCATTTCATGTTTAACATTTGTGTCTAATTTTTAGTTATAGAACTATCAGTTCTAATTGTATTTATAAAACATGATGACACCTATGAAGACGATCATCTAAAAATTACGTTCTACTTTAGCTTATGATCCTGTAATTTTACTAGGCATTCACAGGGCAGTAAATACAATAATTATTAAGGTACAGGACAGCTGTAATTCAAAATCCATTAACAATATCTTCAGGAGTAACAAAAACATTTCTTTAGATATCAAATTTATTACTATGTAGATGTTTTACCTTTATTTTAACCCTACAGTTAAACTAATTAGGAAAATATAGTAATGAATCAAAGCATAAAAAGGCAAGCATTGCTGTGTTAAATATTTTATGAGAGAGACCATTCAAATATTAAAGCCCTTAGAGAGTTAATTAAATGCTTAAATGCCAGTGAATCATACAGTCATACAAAAAAAAAGGAGGAAAAGTATTTCAGTAAGTCATCTTATAAATAATTTGCAAGCTTTGTAGTAGTTTTACAATGGTGTTTATTTTATTTGTTTATTTTGTGTTGGATTTTTATGGTCATATGTATTTAAAAAAAAAGGATTTAATGCATAAACCTGGGGCAAATTGTACAGCTTTTCAAAGTTGGCCACAGAGATATATCTTTGATGCAGTCTCTGCCAGTGTTATCCAGGAAAGGAAGCGTGAGTTTCTGAGTTTCAAAGTGGATATTGTCCTACAAATGTTGACCTTGAAAAAGGTAATGACTATTCCCTACAAAATGAAGCATCTGCTCATTTCAGCTGCTCCACACACTTTTACGTTTTGTCCATCAGATACTTTCCCCAGCAGCCTTACTTTGCCTTGTTTTGCTATACTGAACTTATGTGGCAAAGTACTGGTATTGAGGGCACTATGGGGGTGGGCTCTGTGAGAAGCTGCCAAAAGCTTCTGCCATGTGTCTGATACAGCAAGTTTCAGCCGACTTCAAGACAGAGCAGGTTCCAGGCACCAGAGCTGAAATTCCTTTGCAGGCCCAGGTAAAGACCACAGTAAGGCTGACTGTATCCCTGCAGTCCATGGAGGTCTACAGAGTAGCAGATCTCCACAGCGGATCCATGCTGGAGCAGTCTGTTCCTGAACAACTTCATTCCGTGGAAGAAACCCACTCTGGAGAATTTCATGAAGAAATACAGCCTGTGAGAAGGAGAAGTTTGTGGACAACTGTCTTCCGAACGGTCTCCCCAGTGGGACCCCATGCTGCAGCAGGGGAAGAGCGTGGGGAGGAAGGAGTGGCAGTGACAAGGTGTTGTAAACAGACCACAATCCCCCTTTCCTATCCCCCTCTGCTGATCAAGGGGAGGAGATAGAAAAATCAGACTCAAGTTGAACGTGAGAAGATGGAAGGATGGGAACAAGTTTTTAGATTTGTCCTCAATTCTCATTATTCTACTCTCTTATGAATATCTGAATTGAGTCTGTTTTGTACATGTTAGTAATTTGTGAGCAGTCCCTCCCTGTCTTTATCTCAGGCCAAGAACCTTTCACAACATTTTGTCTCGCTGCTCTTGTTGATAAGGAGGAGAAATAGAGCAGTTTGGTGGGCACCTGGCATCCTACCAAGGTCAACACACCGCAGTCTCCTAATCTCTGTTCTTCTGTCTGAAGGCTATTTGCTGCTGTATTTATGGTATTGCACTGGTGCCCATCTACTTTTGGCTGTTTAAGTTCCTGAAATACTCATTGCTCCGCTGAAAAAGGAATGCCGTACACATACAGAAGGCAGAGGACAAATAGAAGATGAAGTTTGGTATGGATGAGAGACTTTGATCTTCAACCCAAAGCTGACTTTCCATAGATGAATTTTGCTCATCAGAAATCAATAGAGTGCAGTTTCTTCTCAGGTCTTGTTTTCCCCTGTATCTCGAACTACCCGAAAATGGGCAGAGGAAAAGTTAACTTTAACATCTTCAGAGGGACTGTAGCAACTACAAAAAAAGTAAAGATGCACTGGGCACAGAACATGAAAGGACAAGACATATTTTGTAACAGTGCCATGGTGCAGAGTTTAAACTATAGGCTTTAAGAAAGAGCAATGACTCAAAATATTACAAAAGCTGATTTAGAGAATTGTTCCTTTCATGAGCAATGGAAGTTCTTGCTGGTCCTGAAAAAATTCACCAGCAGAAAACACAGGCAAATTTGAAATTGAATAATTGAAGGAAGACTGACAACTATAAATACATGTTCAATAATAAAATTTGTAGATCTTAATTTAATATTTAGTAGGAATTTTAGTTACTATGAATTATAATATCTTTCAGTAGATATTAAATGCTGAAACTTCATTAAAATCTACCTGTTTGAATTGTTCCTTTGAATGAATCTTGATCTGTAATTTCAAAAGGATGGTTTCAAAGCATGAGAATATGAAATACTATACTTATATAATAAAAAAAGATTGATCCAGATATAAATCTGTTAAAAACAACTGAAAAATACACAGTAAATAGAGATGAAGATGAAGATGATAAAAGATAGTTTAAGAAATACAGCCTAGATACAATGCATGTTTTTGGAAATGCTAACCCAAATACTGTAGCTTTTCAGTCTCCTGAATTCTTCAACAGCTTTATGGCTCATGTTATTTTCAAGGTGCACTAGTGCCACTTTCAGACACTTATGTTTCATTTTCACTCCTTTCAGAAAATGTGTTACAGAAGTAAGAAAAGGCAGAAAGTACAATATTAAGAAATAAAGGGACAGATGCAGAGAAAAATCTTCTTGTCTCAAAGGTGTCCTTGATTTCTTGATTGTGCACGTATCTTTGCATTTCATGTTCAATTTTACAGAAAATAATAAAATGAAAATTGGAAAGAATAATTAACATCCTCTAAAAGAGTAATGTAATTCAGTTACAATAATTAAATTACTGAAAAACATCTTGTTGCCTGTAGCTAAGGAACATTTATTTCAATGGGCTTGATCATGACATTTCTTCATACCATTTCTTGGTCGCACCATTGAAGAAAAGCTATGCTCTACACTGAAGAAATAAAGCATGAGCAATAGGAATATGATGCGAAACTGGTTTTTGTTGCTTTCTAGTAGGAAAGAGATACATTTTTTTGCAAAATAAATATTGCTTTATCAAAGATAGAACCCACTTCATATTATATTTTAGTGCTTGCAAAAGATTACAACTAAACAACAGATGTATTTTATTGTATTAATTTTTACACTAAAGAAGAACTAAGGAAGTTAAGGAAGAACACACCAAGGAAGAACTAAGTTCTTCCTCTCTGACAGAGTTTATAATGTACTAATACATAACATTCTATGATTATAAACTTGGCAGTTGTGGGGCTACTGAGCTCATCTTCACAATCAATTTAGTATTTTTAGAAAAGCATTCCTCAGTCACGAAGTCTTGTGTACATGAACAGTTTTTCCACCTTCCCAACAGAAATGGAAAAGAGTACTCACAGCCTGTGTAAGTTCCCCATACACATTGCTAAAGCAAATACTGGATAAGGCTTCTTTTGGTTTATTTTTACATGAAAATGGTAATTTGCTTTCAGAAAAGCAACAAAAAAGGAGCCAGTGACTTGAAATTTCCAAGGGGATGATTTTTGCATGCTAAAAAACATCACAATGAAGTAACTTTCTATATCCATGGTAAAAATTACTTTGACTAGTTTAAAGGTTCTGACTGCAGCATGGATATCCTTTTGTAAAGACAGGTTGATCATCGTTTGAGACTGCTCAATGACGTAATACACACAGAGAGCCCACTGTGAGGGAGTTTTGACATTCTCTTAAATGCCAGCAATTTTACGGCAAGCCACAACCCCTTTTATTCCCATAAGCTCAGGGAGATTCAGACCTCTCCCATATCTACAGGATAAACTAATTTCATGCACAAGTTAACAACACTGAAACTGTTTTATCACAAGGCGTTGTTCCACAAGTGGAAAAGTATTAGCTCCACAATGACTGCCTAATTACAGACCACATAGGAGTTGTATGTGTGCTCAGCCCAGTATTTTTCTGTTCAAAAAACAACAGTCACCAAAAAGAGCTGAAGGGTGTGGCAGGTTTGATCTGCCCTTCATCTCTGTGTTCCTTCCCATTGCCCAGGGATACCTGGCATCATAATAGTAAGCATGAAGACACCATTAACATATCACAGGATTTTCTGAAGTGGTACTTTATGCGGGTATACAAGTATAAATAATTGCACTACAGCTGAAGTGAAAAAAATTTGGCCTTACACAGCATTATTTTAATGGCTTTTTGGAAGAAGATTTGTTGCGCTGTGATTGGGTCTTGTAAAAGAATAGACCCATTCAAAATGAGTTACAGGACATAACATTCTTAATCCTCTCGAAATGGGGGAAAAGGTGTTACCCAACATGACTGGCCCAAACCAAACGTAATTAACAGGAACTTTCAAAAGTAAAGTGGATTGAAACTCAGAAACCTAAACATACAAATGCAAAACATATAAATAATATTAAGTATTAGTATGCTAGAGCACAAGTTTAATTATATTGCAAATACTGGAAATGAAATCTGAAAAATTGGAAGATACAAGGACGCATTTTTAATTTGGAGACACTGTGTACATGTCAATATACAAGCCATAAATGTAATGATCACCTACTATTTGTTAGTCTCTCTGATTCATTGATGTTTGGGTTAATACGAACTCACTTAATGAGCACCTATTACCAGACTTTATTTCATTAATTATTGTTTGCCCTTATGCTGTAGGGGATATCACATACTCTTCAAGCTGTAGTAAAAACCTTGCATTAAAAATTTTTAGTAACTTTTCATTGATAATAATAATAATGTTTTCAACATTCATCATATATTTTATTTTTTTTCTATTTTCTTAGGGAGCTTATGAGGACAGGAGAAGGATATATAGGACCAGTTTATAGGCAAGGAAGATAAAAACTTAGATCAAATAATCTCATAATTCAAATTTGCCATTCAAAATGAGTAAATTCTGTTATTCTTTCCCTCCTTTATAAAGGAGTAACATTACTGTTCAGATAGGAGTAGCAAAAAATTCAGGTTTCTATTGAAATAATTATTTTAGATATCAGTTCAGCAAGAGCTACATGTTTCTACCTGTTCTGGCCAGAGCATGTCAGAACAGTTGTCGTTTATGTGGCTTACACTGACGATAAAATAAGTAAATAAGTAAATTTCAGGATAAATATTTAAATAAATTTATGGAAAGAAAGGAAGTTTGTTTCAGAGTCATTATCTTAGGACACCTAAAGACTGATAAAGGTGACATTCCACATTCCATCAATTTTTAATTGGTTCAAACTTAGAGAAGACAAATTGTTTAGGAATTTTCTCTTTTAATGAAGGCTGCAGTTCTGCTCTACGGATGCAAGTATGTCAGTGTGGGCCAAGCATTTGATGTTTCAGGACTGGATAAACACTTTTTGAATCACATCTTTTGCCTCTGGTTTCTCAGGCAGTTTAGAGATTAAGGAACTAAAAATCTCAGCCATTTTAAACTTCGCACAATCTTATTGTCTCCATGGTTCACCATTAATCTATTTAAATTTTAAGCTTGAGGCTTTCCCTTGTATCTGTGTTTTGAGATATATTTTCTGGAGTTATTCACTCCAGGTAATCATGCCATGATTAGCAAGCTGTATCCCTGGTTTTCCATAGAACTCACCTGCCTCCCACTTCCTTTTGTTTTCAATACTTGGCTTATTCTACACAGTTCCCATTATCCAGCCCTTTTTCTCACCCAAATGGAGATAAGTACTGTCCGTGTTCCAGGGATTTAGCTTGATTTTTTAAAAAATATATTTATAGACAGAATGTAAAGCAAGTGAATTATTTAGACGAAAAATACCAGTACATATTATTGATTATGATAGACATGTTAGATATGTGGATATTTGTTGCCATCTTGAAACAGAAATAAATGTTAGCAGTGACCTCAGAGAAACAGTAGGGTATTCTTCTCTACATTATCTATATGAAGAATAAGTAAATCAAAAAGAAATGTCTGTGAGACAAGATCATATTTAAAGAAAATCATCTCTTTTGTTTACTGAGTTACATTAAAATCCAATTTTATATTCAAATGTCCACGAAACATTATTTTGCACCAACAACTGAACAGGAGATAAAATGAATAATCATTTTGTAGTGTAAAGGTAGAAGGAAAAGACACATAAAACCTCTTATAAGGAAAATTATTCAGACATTCTTCTTCTAAAATTAAGCTGTGAAATATATTATCAGAGATCATTACTGAAAGTAAATTCAAGAAAGAATAGAGAATCAAGAAAGAGAGAATTCAAGAATAGAGAATTCAAGAAAGATAGAGAATCACTTCTATCAGTGAGATAGAAGCCCTTATCACATCTTATCAACCTTATCACATCTATATAATAACTGATTTTAAGGTATTTAGGCCCATAAAAAAACTCCAAAGAACTAATGTGGACTTTTCTCGGGAACAGATTTCCCAAGGTGTCATGGTGTCCTCCGTGCTCATGTTGCAGAATTATCAAATGGTTAAGAGATGGGATTGGTCATCCCTTGGGTTTCAGTTGATGAAATATTGTCTTAGCTGGCTTGAGTTCCAAAGAAAATTACAACAAAAATTTTTGACTGTAACCCCAAACTGGAAATCTGGTTAAAAAAAAATTAAATCATAAGAATGTATTAAGAAATAAAATGGTCTTTTGCACCCCATAATTTACTTCCTGAAATTACTATATAGAGTCCCTAGATTTGTAATTTTACTCAGGCAGTCATGGCTGCTATTAATTAAGTCAGGGTAGCTTGCATTTTTATCAGAACTGATTAGAAAGATAAGTGTCCAAGAATAATTTTGGTTTCAATAAAATGGCTAATATCAGAGGGCCACAGAGTCTGAAAGTTAGGGACTTTAGAGGATTTTCTTTCCATGAGAAACACAAGGCAATAACAAGGGAAAAAAATAAATGTGCTGTAGTGTGTCTGAAGACAGAATGAAACAATGAAATCCCACTGAACAGACTGAAAATTGAAAGCCACAGGTTGAAATTTGTTCACTGCAAAATGCCTGTTGTATAATAAATAGAAACTATCAAAAGTACTTTGGGCGGGTTTTGGGGGCAAAACAGAAACAAAGAAAAAGGAAAAATTTAGCCAATGTGGTGGGGTTTTTCTTGAAGAGATCATTTTTAACCTCATGTTTTCTGTCTTTGGTTTTTACTCACCAAGACAGTGCCTAACACACATGGAAACCACATTGTGCTTTCCTTCTATAAGCTTGGACATGTTCTGATTACAGAATCAGCAGTATCAAAGAAAAGACTTCAAAAGTAGAATGGTGACACAACCTCCCAGATAGCTACTCATTTTGTCTTCCAGGGCACGACGTTAAATTTATGACAGAAAATATACAATATCACATAAGCTGACTGTAGTTAACACATATGCCTCTACACATAATACTCATTGCCTGTACTGAAGGAGCAATACAAATTATACAGGCTGAAAGACACACTAAACTGCCATAAGAAATTAATTTGATGAGTATCTCGTACTTTAGATTCAGTCTACACCTGCTGAGCCAAGAGCAAAATAAATGAGCTCCACTGTAGCTGTCTATGCTGTTGTGATGGAAATGAGACACTGCCCTCTGCTAAATCTCTAAAAAGATTTATACACTTTTATAATTTGTGTGTTTTTTTAAAGAGGATCTCAGAAAACCATTTTGTTAGCACGATTTTATTATGGACTCTACGACACCATGGAGACGAGGCAAATGACATTTCTTATTTACTGTGAAAGAGCTGAAAGAGCCCCAGCACCAACTCTTCAGGAAACGGGCAATGTAGATTGAAATAATAAAAATAAATTAATTTGACTAACTCAAAACTCAACAGTCATTTTTTCTCCTTCTCATCTAACATTTTCAATATTTATTTATTATTTTAACAAAATCACATCTTTCAGGTTTTTTTCTACAATTTTTAAGGTCTCAGACTACACTTAGTTGATGAATTCGATGTGAGAGCCTTAAGGCAAGAGTTTAGCCCTTGGTGTACTTCCCTTTCCTTCACCACACTTTCCAACTATTGCTGCCTCTGCACTGACTCTGTTAACATGAACTTGCAGCTTTTATTCCTTTTTGGAAGCACAGCTGGTTTCTCCCTAACACAATCCCTCATAGGGTACTTTGGGAAAATATTACTAAGCTGCTACTTGTCTTGTCACATCTTCAGCTTCTGTGGGTTCTGTCAGTTGCTTCTTCAGTTTCATCACAATATCGTAATTTATTGCTCATTTTGTCAATGATATATTATTATCTAATTCCTAAGTGACTCAACAACAGTTGTTAAATCATTTTTACAAATTTCTACATCCTGTTTCATCTTCATCGTTCGATACATCAACAATGCTATAGGCTGAACTGTTCCTGAATTTCCCAAGTCAATGCACA
Organism: Oreocharis arfaki; assembly: GCA_013398015.1. Lineage (NCBI taxonomy): Eukaryota > Metazoa > Chordata > Aves > Passeriformes > Paramythiidae > Oreocharis > Oreocharis arfaki. Next base: position 457,926 of record VZRR01006225.1, read on the forward strand.
CTGTGGCTTTACTTCACAGGCGATTCAAATAGTCTGCAATCAGCGCTTTAGGGACCACTAGAAGTGGTGGGAAAGGAACTGAGATCTGGACAGAAGAAAAAAGAAGCAGCAGAAGGCATGGAAAAAGCATTAAGAAGAAACAACCTTATCATTGTAACTAAAACCTTCATTGTCAAGAGACTGAATATATTGTTTAACAAAGTCTAACTAACTAGGGTAATACCACGCAGAACACTTTGTTTAACATGGTCATGTTAGTATATGAGTAATACATTAATCTGTAACTTGAACCAGTCAAAACAGCCTGATCTAAATTTCAAGGAAAGAATGGGAAATAAATCAGAAGCAGCATTTGTGTTCATGAAGAGCGTTAAGTCTATACCCACAGACGGGTTCTCATTCCAATTATATCCCAGAGGGGTACATATTGTGAACACCTACCTAATTTTCTACTTAAGGGCAGACATTCCTTAACTCACAGCTAGCCATTTGCCAGTATCTCAACAAAAAGAGTCTTAAGGATATACCAGGGTTTATTGAATTGACTTCTTTTTACATGTATTTAGGAAAGATTAATTTTTCTCCCTTAGAATCTGCTATCTTTTTTAGTCACCCCCCTGGCTCAATGTTTATTATGCGTAGTCTCCCTCTCCTGTGCTTTATTAGACCCACATGATCTTGTTTCTTCAACCTTCTAGGCACTCCACATACAGTGATTCTGCATTTTCCTTAGTCCTTCTTTCAGCTTCACTAACTCTCTCACACTATGCTGTAAGACAACAATAGTCCTCTATACACCACAAGTTCAGGGCAATAATTGAAAGACTATTTCAGCTAGTTCCAAAAAAAGATGCTTGCTTTCATCTGCAAAGTCTGCACAAAATTGCCAGTCATTATGAGACACAGTAACCATTTTGAGTATGGATGGAGGGAAAGCTATCACAAGATTAAGGCTATAGTAAAACCACAGCACATCAAAGCTAAGCTGAATTGAGCACTACAAAAAGAAAAGCCTTTCCTGTTGTGGTGGGCTGCTTCCAGGCACAAACCTCTGGAATTTTTGAAGAGCTTTTCTGAGATCTATGCTAATAGAGGTTTAGAAAATGGAAATAATATCCTGAATTTGTTATCACTTTGCATCTGTTTGTAACACACTATACAGAAGACTCATAATAGGATCACATAGGCATGATGCAAATAATTTTTAAAAGTCAGAAGAACAATTACAGCTGAAGTCATAAATACACAGTGTGTCATTAGTGTGAAATATTTCTGATAGCAAAGTTGATCATACAAATTAATAAAACTTCAAGGCAAGACATTTTATGGGCAAGGTCATTCAAATATCTTGCCTTGTGAAGAAGAGTTAAATTATTAACCTGTGTAAATGTTTCAAAAACTGTCACACACGCAGCTTCTTATTTATCAGCATTATCTAGAGAATAATCTATGATTTTGAAATCAGTATAGAAGATCTTAAATAGCTGCTAATTTAAGAGGGGTTTGCGGGCATGCATTTGTGTGTTTCCTTTTGAAGATACAGTTTACACAAATCATGGAGTCAAATATATATACACATTTAAACCAGGATAAAATTTCAAGTTCAAGTTCAAGCTGTGTTGACAACCTGATCTTTTTGTATAGTCTTCAAAAGCTTTACACCTTAAAATTTCTGGTGTAAAATATGTGATTTCTCATCTTACTGCTAAACACATCATCCACTTTTTTGGATTGCTAGTTTTGCACAAATATATTAAAATTTCTAAGCCTTCTGAACCTATGAGGAAGAACATAACTTTTAGATTTGTGTTTACTTAGAGATACAATGTTTATTAACATAAGTGATGACCAAAGGAGACCAGTGGGAAAGCAGTAAAACCTTCTTAGTGTGAAGATGTGAAACTGACTTTCCTTTTCCTAATTTAAATGTGTCTGTGTGAGCACCCTGTGTTCATACGCTCCACAGATATATCATTAAAGAGAACACTTCAACAGCTTTTGAAATAAGGGACGCTACCCAGAAAATGGCAAGTCAAACACTCATAGTGTTATTTTAATTGATAATTTTGTAGCATTTTGAATTTTTTTCCAGCTAAGAGCCTACAGACACTAAAGAGTTGGATCTCATCTTAGAACAAAACTGTTCAGAAGACTGTAAAAAAAGTACCCGTGTTAAACCACACTGCCTTGATGCACAGAACAAACATATCAAAAGACAAAGAGGTACAGATTCCACAGTATAATTTTTGGGGCTTCAATTTCAGAAAATAAATACCAATAATTTTCTGGAAATTCATAACAACATAAGGTTTTATTTTTCCATAATAATTTCTCTGCAGAAAGTCTGGTAGCAGGAAAAGAAAGAACACATACTTAATATGCAAAATTATTACCAAATATTCTCTGATTCAGTGATTGGAGCAGGGAAGGAATGAAATAAATCTCTGCTAGGAACAAATACTTTATTGAAGTTATCCATGCTGAAAGATTACAATCAAAACAAAGAACTATTTCCCAATGAGTTATTAAATCAAGATTCCTAAACAAAACTTGAATGAGAACACAGACAAAAGCTGGCATTTGTGTTTGCCAGAGCCGTCTGTGAAAAGAAGTTGGGTGTAAGAAGACACGTATTCTGCAGAACTTTGGGTTTTACTTTCATTTCTTTTCCATAGAATAAAAAAAGTTTGGTGTATTTCTCAGCTACCTATTTTTGGTTTCTCCTTTCTTCTCAGTGGTCTTTACAAACACACTGCTCAACTTCATGTCCTCCTTTTTTTTTTTTTTTTTTCACATTTATTTCCTAGTACCCTGGCAGCCATAGGAATATTTAGACTCAGGACTGAATAGGAGCTCCACGTGCATTTTAGACCTTGAAGTTAAACCTCACTTTGCTGAATGTCTTCTTGCACCTACCAAACTCTATTTAGGAATCTAATTACCACAGCTTAGACAATTAAATGGCAATGTCTCTCCTTCCATGTTTCTAGCACAATTTTATTCCTTTCTTTTAAGTTTTCTTTAAACTTCCTTCCCTGCTTTTATCAACAGTATTGTTATTTAGATAGACAGGGGTAGTATAATTAGATTTAATTTTACTTTTGAAATAAAGTATGTAATTTTCTAGGAGTCATAAGGGAAGAGGTAAAAAAACCCAAATCAGCCACGGATTAGAGTACAGCACAGACTGTGACCTGTAAGCCAAATATTTCTTTTTCTTCATAGAGGAGGACAGATAATGAGAAACTTTTGCACCAGTTTTTATGAAATTATTGACTTAGGATTTCACTGTGCTGTACAAAACTGCTGTAACATTTCATTAAACAAACTGTTACAACAGCTTGAAACAAAAAAACGTTCAAGACCTTGATGTTAGCAGTGTTAGGCTTCTATTCAGTGGCAGGTGGCAAACTAAAAATGGTCCCAGAAGAGTGCATTGAAAACTTCCATAAAACTATGTGAGTTTTTGTTCTGGTATCTTTACAACAGCTTGAAACAACAGCTGCAATAGCTATCTGAAGAGCTGCTCTCAAACACTGGAACGAATTTGAACATATCATCTCTAGAGAAGCTGGTTTTCTGGAATTTCCCAACTTTTTCATCCTGAGTTATTCATACAGAAATAGAAAACATTTTCATTTTGTGATTTGATCATTTCTTCAACAAACGCACAATAACAGTACGATTGTTCATAAGGAGAGATTTGTTAGACATCTGTGTGTCACTTTGTGCAATTCGGTCCCCGCTACTATTTAAACAAAACCAAAAAAAACCAAACAAACAAGCAAAAAAACCAAACAAAACCCAACCAAGCAACCAACCAAAAAAGATAAACCAGACAATGTCTGGAGCATGCACTAGATAGAAAATGTAACTAGGTGAGAATACACATTTCTTTAGAATAGCCAAAAGGAAAAAAGGAAAACAAGCCAGGTACATCACCAATGTTTGCAGTTCGTCGAGGCTGATGGACTACGCTGCAGCCCCAGTGGACAACCATTCTCTCCTGCACAAGAGCACAGTAATTCCACTTATAAAGCAGAATTACTTCAAGGAAAGCAAAAGAAAACTTCATCATTCCAGTTTAAGAGAATCTGAGATATAGTAGTCCTTATTAAACACAAGCAATAAATAAAAAGCAAACACTGCTAAAAACAAAAACAAAACAAACCAAACAAACAAATTAAACCTAACAAAAACCCCAACTTTAGGGAAAAAAATATTCCTTCTCCCTTACCCCGCTAGAAAGATGTAGCATGTTTGAGTTTTGTCAGGAAGAAACAGCCTTGATGCTAGGTAGAACTTTGTAGTAAGTTATTGCAATCTGGGACGTGGTCTCTTAGAAAGACAAAACAATACTTAATATTAAAGTGAATAGGAAAGAATCAGACAATTATCTCCCATAAAAGGCAGAATGTTTCATGAGCAGGGTGCTTTTGCAGAAGAACTTCCAAGCGCTTTTCCATTCCTGCCTTTTCTATGAAAGATTTAATAGTGATATTAAATTAGTTCTAAGGCCTGACATGAGGACCAAGATGCAAAGAAAGTGGATAATTTTTCCGAGAACTTGAAGATATTTATTAATAGAAAAAAGCAATGGCTGTTTTGTTCTGATATACAGTGTTCCATTATCCACTATTGCTAGGCCTTAAAAGCTTATTATTTATGGCTCATTTTTCCAACGCTAGTAACAACTTATATATAGCACCGTATTTTCATTAAAAATCTCATTGTTTGGACTCCATTTCACTGGCATTTCATAAGCACTATACATCATAATGCACTGTATGTTTGTGGATATAAAAAATATTGATAGCAGTTCAATTGCAACGAGTGATTTAATAATTGCCTTCTAATTTGACTTAGAGCAGAAGTTCTTTGTATTTCAAACTTGATTGGCTTCTAAATCGATAAAGCAATGATAGGCTGCTGCAGAAGGGTTTTTTAGCATCTCATTAAAGATGCCACTTGAATTATTCATGCATTATAGTCTTCTATGAATAATTTATGCAGAAATTTCATTGGCAAAACTTAATTTTGAACTTCTATAAAACCTTAAACCTTATTACATTTTCCAAGGTCTTTCAAAATAATCTCTTCACAATTTTATAAACAACAGTTACCAATTAATACTATAAAATTGAAAGCAGAAAATAAATTTAGGGACTAGATTTAGTTCATTAAAAAAATATGACATTTGGGTAGATAAGTATTGAAGGAGAAGAGGAAATGTCAAAGTCAAATTGGAAAAACAGAGATTTATACGCTAAGCAAGATCTACAGAGAGGATAGAGAGCAAGGGAGTATTGAATGGGATGGAATTGTACACAGAACAAGATAATAATTTGACTTCGGCATAAATTACAACTCCTGACTAAAATTTCATCCTCAAACTCACTCCTTAACAGCTTTGTATACGATGAGATTTTAGACAACTGGAAAAATATAATTCGGAGTGTTTTTAGATAAATTCCAGACCATTTGGGTGACTGTGCTTGGGGTGGTCTGCCCAAGCTAAGAAAGCTGGAGAAGTCTCCATCTGTTTGTAGAAGGAGACATATGCTCACAGACAATAAGGAAAAGCTCTGCGCTCCATGAAATATACTGTGAACAAAGGAGCAGGACAAAATTCCTCTTTTGTTGTATATGCAACAGAGAATAGAAAACAACAGTTAAATAGAGTCATTTCATGGTGAATCTCAAACTACTTTTGTATTATTCAGCCAATGACAGTTAAATACAGTAATTTCACAGGGAGTCTAAAACTACTTTTGTATTGTTCAGGTTAATCATCCAAGCAAAATGTAATATAGAAATTTCTTCTCTTGACGTCAGAGCAACAACCTCCTAATCGTGAACAAACTCTGAGCTCGTGGCAGACCGAACAGCTGTGTGCCACATAACACTTACAAGTTACAGCATCTTGGCTGTGGAAAGAAGTATTTCATAAGCAATAGTATCTTGGCTGTTGAAAGAAAAATTGCCTAGTATTAGAATAGCCTTGAGGCTTAGGTAATAAAGTATGCCTTTCCTTTCCCCTTAAATCTCGTTAAACCAGCAGATGACACTATCACACGTGTACATTACGCATACTCTAAGCTTTGCAGGGTATAAATAAGAGAAGTAGTGTAGTAGACACCAATTTACTGAAAAAGGGCTGTCTATGCTGACCAAGATAGAGTCTGAAGAAATGAAAAAGCTTCCTGAATTCCGCTCTTATCCCAATTTTATAGTGACAAATCAAACCACACAGGAAAAATAAGATCTTTACATCATTTTTCTCTGCAGAGAAAGAGGAGAGTTTAAGTGGTTTTAACTAAAGAGATATTTATGGATAATTTTTAAACAGAAAATGTGGCTATTTTGCTCCAGGAATCGATTGGTAAAAGTTTTAAAAAAGTAAAATATCTTATTTCAGCTTGTTTATTTCAAAAAACACTCCATGTTTTTTAATTTTGAGTTTGTAGGAGTTGTAGTAAACATGAAACATGATCACAACATCATTAGAATTTTACATTTCATATTTGTTCTCCTGGAATTTTAAGTGCCAAGTGCCTAGAGAAATTGACCTTCCAAGTTTTTCAAGTATATGATTTTCATTCTAGGATTCCTGCAAACTCTAAATCTCTGAGAAACACATTCTTACAGAAACATCAGCACACCTTCTGTACAGCTTTGAGGCATCTGTGTATTCAGAGACGGAAAATCAAAGACGCAGCACACAGTGGAAGGAAGAGCCATGTGTTACACAGCTAATATTCCCCATGTGCACAGGTGCTCAGTGGTTGGACTTAATGATCTCAAAATATTTTCCAAACTAAATGTCTCTAAGTTTCCATGAACATCATACAGACTTCTGAGGAAATATTCTAGCTATCTGAAGAAACAAAACCATGACACACATACACAGAGCTCTCAAATGTGTGACTTAACTTCTTCGTGTCTATTTAATTAACTACATAAAAACCAGATGATTATTTAAGTTTATCACAAAAAAAGATAGAAACAATGAAAAGGCAACCCAGTAAAGCAAAACAGGTGCCTTGACATGCATTCCATTGCAGCAAAACACAAGAATTTTGAAATGCAAGAAAAAAAAGTCAAATTAATTTTAATATATTATAAAAGAAGGAGTGCAGAGGAGAAGCAGAGTACACAATTAACTTAGATTTTCAATGACTCACTCAATGAGACCAGTAGGGGAAGTTGGCCGTTACCACAGTGTAAGCACTCGTATGAAAAAAACAGTGCTTCAGAACAACAAGCCAGAAGTAATAATTAATATATGTTCAGTCAGTCTTTCTCTGAGTCAACAGAAGTTAATATTTAGGTGCTCTATCCTCAATTGGAGCACCATTTTAGCTCGGTAAATAAAATATTTTAATGTCATTAAGCTCATACAGGTCACTATCCATAAGCCTTCCTCTATTGAATGTTTTATTTCAGTTTAACTATATGCTTTCAGGAATGTTCTGTCTGGGAAGAGAAAATAAAGTTATAATCTTTAAAAAAAATTTTTTTCCTTGCAGTACTGATCAATACAGAAATAGTAAGATGAAATGGTTTATAACAGTAGAGGTATCCAGTATAAAATGCTGCACATTCCACGTTGTCACGATCCGCTCACACAAAGCGGGTATCATGATGGTTCGTTAACTGGGATCTCAGAGGACAAAAGAAACAGGGAAATGTATTTTTTTAGTTCAAATCAGGACAACGTGTTTATTGTGCCTACGCACTGTATTGCAATAGAGAGGGAGAGATATAGGAAACAAAAAATAGCGAGAAAAAGATGGGAGGAGGGGTTATAGCTACCAACGGCGAGGCGGAATCCTCTTGATTGTCCGGCAACGGATCCATCTTCTTCCATGGGGGGATCTCAAAAGGGGTCTTCTCAGAAAGCCTCTTTATAGTCTTTTCGAAAGCGAGGGGCAAATGGCCAAGAGATTTCAAGAGCGAGGGGCAAACAGCCAAGAGGTAAGGGAGTAAAGCTTATTGTCCCGATTTAATGGTTCAGAACAGGTACAGAGGACAGAGCATACTACACCGTTCCTGCCACCTTGGTAGCAGAACCGACACAGTCCACCACAAACTGTACTCTGGAGCATGAACCAGTTCGGGCACAACGTGCTTGGCAGGTCTCCCACCTCAGCCAGGCCCAAACTTGTGTAAAGTCCTTTTCCTCCCCTTGAGGGGGGGATTCAGTCTCAGTCCTTCTAGATGATTGTGCGACAGATGAAGGGTCTTCGGACCGTCTCTTACACACGTAAAGCTAAAAAGTGCCTTACAAGAATCTAGAAGTGGTATCCAATAAAACTTAAGGACTACTAACATTGAAATGAAACTAAAACCTTGTTGAAACAGTACTTAATCAGTTTGTGTGATGTAATCTCATAGGATGATGTACAAAATAATAAAAAATTTAAAAAGTAAGAAATAAGTTCACGATTTTAAAGGAGACCCACCTGTATAATTACTAATTTTATTTTTATTTGTTATTCATGGAGAATATAATTTAGAGAGACAGAATCCAGAAAAAAATATATTCATTGTAAACTAAAAGATCTCCATATTCATGCCTTCCTTCTGAGAAATTTTAAAATATTTTATAGTAAAAATATATGGCCCAGTAAGTATTTTTCCATTTAATTAAAAAACACTACTATGATATAATCAGCCTTGTCAGCCTCTTCACAGAAAGATTAGTCATATTTTAGGAACTGTAAAGGTAAGCTTCATTCTGACACTCTCAAAAAAATTTTGATTTGATTTGAAGATTATTTAAGTGGGTTACAGTGTAGTTTCCTGGCTGACAATATTTTCAAAATTAGTTAGCAGTCCTTTTTATTCATGGAAGATTACAATGGCAAAGGACTATTAATACTGCCAAACATGTGCAAAGCAATGAATATTGAAATAAAAGCAATTAAATAATAGGAATAGTATGAGAAAGCCCTATTCAATACTTGAATCAAAGATTACTCAGAAGATTCAATTTTTTTTCTCCTAGAAATAACAGTTCCGTGAATGTACTTAAATTCAGATGGAAGCCTACGAGAAGAACTGTTTCTCTGTTCTGATTCACAACTATCACAAAGGTATTTGGAAGCCCCTAGAGTCTATAAGGAATAAACTTTCTGAAAAGTCAAGATAAGATAATAAACATGGTTCATAGAATCATTTAGGTTAAAAAGCACCCTTAGGTCATTAAGTTCTACAACTAATCTAACACTATCAGGTCCATATCTACATGCCTTTAAATACCTCAAGGGATGGTGACTCAACCACTTTCCTGGTCAGCCTGTTCCAGTGCCTGACCCCTACTTCAGTGAAAAAATTTTTCTGGGTATCCAGTCTAAACCTCCCCTGGTGCAGTCTGAGGCTGTTTCCTCTTGACCTATCACATGTTACCTGTGAGAAGAGACTGACCCTCACCCTGTTACATGCCTCCTTTCAGGCAGCTGTAGAGAGTGGTAAGATCTCTGAGCCTCCTTTTCTCCAGGCTGAACAGCCCCACCTCCCTCAGCCCCTCCTCAGACAACTTGTGCTCAAGTACATTGAGCTAGACAACCACATGGTTGGCTTTGGATTCAGGTTACATTCATTACATTCATTACTGAACTCCAAATTGCTGGCTGAATTCTGTTGTTACATGTTATTACCTATTTATTATTCCAAGTTCCTTCAGATACGTATTTCAGGGGAGCTTGACTGACAGGTTTTCAGAGGAGACCTAAAAGGGAGCAAATACTTTCTATGAATGGTTCTTGTGCCTAGAAAAAGGAAGACGGAGAGGAAAACGTGCAAGTAGAAAGCAGGATAAATAGGGAGCATTACTTCTACATATTTTCCAAGTTTGGGGTTCTTTTTCCCCTGAGCTTGAAAAAGCATTGCTTGAGTGGGAGTAATCCACAGCTTGAGTGAGAGTATTTATCCTGGCTCAGTACTGGAGAGGGGTTACACTCCATGTTCTACACAATATCAACAAAAAAAGTTGATATCAAGTTAGTTCAACACAAAGACAGAAATGGTGTGAGGCCTTATTACAGACTTTTTTTCTGTCCAGCATTACTTTCCTTTTATCTAGAAAACACTATCTGCACAGTTTATTGTTATTAACATATACTAAGATAATCTTCCCTAATATACAATGATTTAGACATCATTTTAACATAATTTGATAAAACAGATAAGATTATTCAAAGAATATTTGAAATTATGGGATCTATTAATATATATAGGCACTTTTTTTTACTGTGCACTTCCAAACTCCACATTCCATTAGCTTTCCTTTTGTCATGCTTATTTAACAGGCTAAGGCCTTCAGGAGAGAAGAGATGGGTCTGTCACTTCTTGGCCTATAAGGTATTGTCATCACCTTCTTTCAGATTATTCTGTGGGTAGACTATGCAAGAAATCTCCTTTACAATCCAGTAAACCCTGACTGTGGTATTTAGTATTAAAACAATGAATAAATTAATATTTTGTTCCAGACAAAACTTTTCCCCAATGTAAGACTTTTCTTGCTAATAAGAAATAGGATTTCAAGGAAGGACAAATTCTATCCCCTTAACCGGGCTAGTTACACAGTAGAATTTAATTCAAAGAAACTTGGGATAATGGAAGGTTTCAGTGTTCCAAATTGTTATGCAAAAATATGTGCTGTGTCAATTTATAGTAATAATGTCATATTGCACAAGTCAGAGCTATTTAATCAAGATGCTTGGTCTTTCTGCTATGGAAAAAAACAAATAAGATAGAAGTAGTCTCAGTGGAAAAGTCAGCAAATTAAATGCTGTTTCAATTACAGATTCTAAGTAACTTTCAATCCTTCTTGGTTGAGTGTTGATATTTTTGTTGGTGACACAGCAGACTTGGGTTCTTTTTGCTGCAATTACTTTATAAATATTTAAAGAAAACTTAGTAGATATCAAACTTCTTTTATTCATTAAATTTAGTCATGTCTACATCTTAAAATTTCAGTAAACTTTCCATTTCCTTATTCATTTAACTATGATCTGGGGTAGTAATAATGGCTTGTCTCACAACCATTTTATTTTATGCTTGGTAATCATTGGCTTCTTATATATGCTGGAATTTTTACAGTTGCTCAGTTCCAGACAATTCAAAAATTCAAACACATTTGTGCTAGCAGTTGTTTTATGAGTGATTGTAAGTTAGAAAGTACTACAGTTATACTTTATGGCATTTCTGTCTTTCATGGATATTGCCTTTAGGTAATGTTCCGTAGAGTCACTTACCTTGATCTTTCCACAACCTCACTCTTATGTAGATTCATAAACGATCCACCTCCTTCTAGTACCTCCCCCTCAGTCTGTACATGAAGTATCATTTGCCTTTTAAAAAGTATCTGGCTAAATGCATTCATTCATTCTAGAATCTTTTAATGTGCATAGATTTTTTTGCTGTGTGTTGAATGACCTGGTTTTTTTTGGACAGGTTTGTCAAAACTGAGTAGATTCCCATGGAACAATTATAAACATGTCCATAGGTACGTCTCCTAAATTAACATACATAAAAGACAGTTAGTTGTTCATATACACAACTTTTAATTTATCAGTAAATGGCCTAAGATCATAAGGAAGAAGCTAATGGATTTTAATAGAATATTACTGGTTTGAGCTTTGAGTTTAAATAAGTTTTTCAGATCTCTGTCCAGTACAGATGAAACTTTTGGTCTATATCATGGCAAAGACAGTTTTATTTTATTTCATAACACAAAACCACACATTCTCAACAAATATTGCATTATTTTTAAATACCTTTTTCATCTTCAATATTCTTTCTTATTAGTCTTGGACAGTTTGCATAGGTGTCAATTATTAACTAGCAAGTGAATATTGGTGCTATTAAGGCCATACTTGAAAACTTAAATATATATGATGGTTATGATAATGGAAATAAATTTCTGTTCTTTGCTGCTGCTCTATAGGAAAATTGTTTTGGATACAAATGTTCTTTCATGAATCATATGTTCTAGAGTTCACAGATTTGCTTGCAGTCATAAATGAGCTGACTCATAGGAAATTATTTTAGAGAAAGATCTCATTATGTGCAATCCTAATCCATAAAACTTCAGTAGAAGCTACTATGTTGCACTTCATCAGAAGTGTTAGCCACACAGTATTTGCCATAAAAAATACAGGCTGTAGCCAAAAACTGTTAAGTCCTCATTATGTTGTACCTTGAGGAATGAAAAATGGTTTTGAAAAATGAAAGTTAAAGGCTTTCTGAGAGGAACTGTTTGCTCTGTCTCTTCTTGTTTCTTTACATCCTGGGGTTTTAGCCAGTCTAATTTGGGAAAAAAAAAAAAAATAAAAAAGAGGTAAGAAAACAAAAAAGAAGAAAGGAAGACAAAAAAGGCTGGCTCTTATGTTCATATTACTTTGACAGTGAGGCTGATTTTTTAATTGGTTTTTTCAAAGGAAAATCAAAAGTTCAAGATTTGCTACTTAAAGCTCTATTTAGGCTTACAGATCTTTGTTTCTTTATATATTTGAATTTCTATGCTCATTACTTGGATGCCCTGTCAAATAACTCATGTTTGTCCCTTTAAGTAGAAACTGTAATACCTACTTCTAAGTCTGTGAGTTAGAATGTAAGATAATGTCCACATTCAGAATTGCAATCATACATGAACATAATTATTTTGTTTCCTCCATGAGCTTTTAGGCTCTTTAAAGAAATATTCTAGAAGATGTAGTCTTCAAGACGATGTTAGAAATTAACGCATCACACTATCTCTAAAAAGCCTTGCATTCACATTCAAAGTAGAAACAGAAGGATTTGACTTTACAATATCCTAAAGGAGGAAAATAAAGTGTTACAATATTTTGATGTAAAAGATGTTTTTAGGAATATTTTAAATGAAAATGTTCCATCTTCTACAAAATGGTCCTTAAGTGGACATCATAATCAAATACTGTAGACAAATTCTCCTTAAACAAAAGTGAAAAAAAATACTTGTGACTAATAACTTCATCTCTAAAGGAATCATTTCAAATATACTTTTCTTCAATTTTATTCCAAAGTAGCTAATATGCTAAACTATCTTTCCAATTTCTTCCTCAGTCTTCCTTTACAAGACACTTCCTTCATCTCGTCTTAACAATCACCAACTGCTTATATCCAAAGATCTCTTAATAGTATAATGACCACTATCAGTTAACATAAAATTATCAAATAATGTCAAAATGAATTAAGATGGTTTTCACTTTATCTTTCCAGTATTCCTAGCATCAGTTCTAAGAACTGTAGTTAAAACAGATCCGTGAGTTTTTGTGACATCACTGGAAACAATTTAGGAAGACTGTTAAAAGTCAGTGAAAATTACAGACAAATTTAATGTATAATTCAGATACTCATTTCTTGTTTTCTGTGACAAATCCCCCCACCCTTCTGACCACAGGTCTGTTCACTCCATTAAAGCAGTCTCCCTATATCATCTAGAATTTAAGTGCTTGTTAGTACTTATAGACCTCTTCTCTCCAGACCAGCAAGGACCTATTATTTGTAGATACAGACAAAAGATCAGATGTATCCCTTCTCAACAACATATAACATTATATCCCAGGGAACAACATATCTACAAGTTCTGTTAACTGCTACTGCCTCCACAAACAAATCAGAGTAAGAGATAGAGAAGATGTATAGTTATAGTTTTCCCTCTATTAACAGAAGATCATAGAGCTTGACTGGTGCATGAAAGCTCTGTGTTGTTCATAGGACAATTTTGGATTTGGTCAGGGAATAGATAAAAGGGACTTATGGGTCAAATTAATGACTCTAGGGAGTTACCATTGCTGTAAGTAGAGCAGGTTTGAAGCTTCGTGAAAGAACCAAACACACAACTTATATTTCTTTCTCTTCCTAACCAGTGCACTGGCTAGGAAGAGATAAAATCCAAAGACATAGAATAGCTAGGAAGGTGGTGGTGAAGGCTTTGGAATTACCTATATATTTATCCAGGTTATGCATATTTTAATCAGACTTTGGGAGTAGCTGGGAGCTACAATGTCAATAGCTACTACGATTTTTTAACACTGCTTTGCCCCATTTCCAACATCAAGGGATCCAGCCTAAGTTCTGGCTGGGGCTTCTGTCATTAAAAATTACCTAAGAGATTTGTTGATGCAAAAATGCATACATTTTCCTTAACTGGAAGGAAATGCATGCATTGTCCTTAATTAATAATATGTGTTTACATTTGGAAATATGACAGAGATGGGTACAGCAATCCATAATGCTGCACACTGGCACTACTTCAAAGTTTAGTGAGAACAAAGAGCTGATTTTTACTACATTCAAGAACTGTGCCTTATGCTGCACACCAGCTATTTCTAATGTTTTCCTTCAAGATTGTGATATTTCTAACATGTAGGAAAACCCCCATGAAGCCACCAAAATTTTCCACTGTTATCTGAATGTATGAGAAATAAAATAAATTACATCATGCATATTTGTCCTATCTTTTGAAGAGTAGATATATCAATATTGTTCTCTGAAAACTCTCTTAAAATATAATTTTGTAGTTTTCTGTTTTGGTTTGGTTTGGTTTGTGGGTTTTTTTCTGCCTAACGACCACGTACCCAAAGGTATTAAATAGTAAGTTGCTTTATTTGCTGGAATTGATCACAAAGATCATAAGGTATACCTCTTTTTCCCATGTATAGAGACACAAATCTCAAAAATTGGTTTATGAATCCTCTTTATACTTATTAAGGTCTAAATGTGCCAATATGCCACGGTAATTCAACAGTATAGCATTGTGCCTCAGCAAAACATTTCACCAGTAAAATTTTGCCTGAAATCTCTAAAATTCCCAACAAAATTTGGGAAGTTGGAAGTTGAATGAAGGGAGCAACACCAAGGATAAAAATGTATCTTATTTCTCAAAGATTAGGTATAGATAATGCAGAAGATTTATCCTAAATAAATTGTAAGTTATAACAGAAACAGATCTCTTCAGATAAGCTATAGAAAAGTTGTGGGAATACTAACTGGAAAAAAGGCTGGGGTTGAAATCAAAGAAATCTGGAAAGTTATATTTTAGCAGATATAAATTACAGTCAGCATACACATAATACATGTTAAAGAGGGAAATGAAACAGAGGATAGAGCAGAGTGGAAAGTTATAGACACAGTTATAAGATTGCAGAAGTTACAGAAGTTAGGGGAAGATGAGATTGCTACTCCCTGGATAGAATGCAGTCAGCATGCCAACTTCCCAAACACAATACTTGCTGAGGGGAAGATGAAACAGAAGGTGGAGTGAAGCTGTGATGCCATGGCCAGTCTCTGTTGAAATTCTTGCGCAGGAGGGAACTCAGTAGTACTTTTATCAGATGAGCTACACAGCAACTGTCAACCAAGGGAGAAAAAAGAGAAAGTCTTCTTGTTGAACCATCACCTCTTGTAAAATCACTCTCCTCAGATGTAATGTTGACACACACCTCCATCCCAAAATTACCCACGTTTAAGGTGTGACCACCTCTCATTTTGCATGCTGTTTGACTAGAGTCACTCA
Organism: Oreocharis arfaki; assembly: GCA_013398015.1. Taxonomy (NCBI): domain Eukaryota; kingdom Metazoa; phylum Chordata; class Aves; order Passeriformes; family Paramythiidae; genus Oreocharis; species Oreocharis arfaki. The sequence continues at coordinate 473,473 of VZRR01006225.1, forward strand.
AGCTCCACCAAATATAAATAGTATAAAAGTTAAAAATGTGTAGAAGTTAGGGAAGACTCCATTTTAGCTTCTGGGATCTGTTGAGGGCTGAACGTGTCTTATCCCTCACAGGGAGGCTGATAGGGTAAAAAACACAATGTATGCATGCTGAAACGTTACCTCAAGCTAGCTTTTGTTGGACTCTAGAGTTTATTCATATATTGCTTTATGGTTTTTCAGTCAGATACTAACACCAGCGAACCTTGAACCTTAACCCGTCACAATTTTACTAATAGAAGGTGTTATTCTGTGAACTGTCAGTGTGAGTCCTTCAAGGGCACTGGTAGTCTGTGGCACTGGGTAACATACTCAAATAAAAGAGTGGAGACCTGGGACAGAGTCTGTCTTCTGCTGTTGGCATGTGACCCTGAACATATCAGATGAACTGCCCCCCTCAGCCTCAAAGGACTGCTCAGTGGAGACCCCCCATAACAGGACACTGACATACTGGTTGGGCAAAAGTGGCTCAGCTTTTCTGAGGTGCTGACAGGCCAATCAAACACAAAGGGTTTGAGGAAATCTCCTCTTTCATGTGACCTTAACCCATCTTCACTGAAAAAGTTACACAGATTAGGTAGTGAATTAAAATAAAGCGTTATCCTTTGCAAAATTAGTAAGTACTAATACTCCCTTTTTGGGTTCAGACCTTTTAAAGAGCAGAAGAACAACTGCCAAGTTTTTGTGCAAGGTGCAAGACTCCCCATGAAGTTGAGCTCGGTTGGATCTGGTTACATTTTCAGCCATAAATGAACTTAGGTATACAAGACTAAGATATTCCTAGACTTACTGCATAACTTCCTGTATTATTCATGAAACCAAGCTATACATCCTAAAACTTATTCCTTGTCTCTCTTTAACTGCTGATTAATGCAAGATAAAAATATGCCAGTAGATAATTCAGCATTAACCAGTTTTTCTGTCATCAATTACGTAGAATTTTTTTACTTCATGAATGTCAAAATTTCAACAGATTAAAAATTACTTATCCTCTTCAAATTCAGCTTAAAAACTGCTCTACACAGTAATATAAAAACTATCTATTCTATTGTATATTTCATTTGGGTTTTTTATCTTTGCTTTCACAAAAATTATTTTAAATTGTTATAACATATAATATACTGTAATAACACATACTAGAGTATAACTCAGGTACAGCTGAAAAATGGTAATCCTTAAGAAAAATCTTGGAAAAATATATTTCTTAATAAATTTTAATTTAAAAATGCCACGTATCTCAAGCAATTAGAAACTATTCAGGAGATTTGATATTTCTGTAGGGAGGAAAAATTGATATTTCAGTCAGTCCTGTTTCTTTATTCTTTCCTCAAAGCAGAATAAAACAAAGAGTAAAAAGAATTTTTCTGTTCACAGTTGCAAGTTTTTTGCTGGCGACTACGTTTTTTTTCCAAAAAAGGCTTCTTTCTCTCTCTGTCTCCTCAACTGCTAATACCTCTTTTGTCTGATGCCTCTATCTTTCTGTCTTTGTTCAATTCTGCCTGCTTAGGCTCTCAAATGCTACCAATTCCACAAGGTTAATACGTAGTTCTCTACATTTGTATTCAGCTTAAAGTGCTTTCAGCCCCTCAATTCAGACAGCTTAACTTCTGACCTGCATTGTATTTGCTAGTGTTTCACACAGTGGCTCTCATTGTTTTGAACATTTCGCACCAGTAAAGAAGTTCAGATGTTTCTGCTGTTAATCCTGGAAAAAAAAATGGCAAAAATTTATTCCACACTTACACCACCACCACCTCAGCAGGTTATTTTTTGTTGGTCAGAGCCATAACCAATTACTTTTGACATTTCATCATGCTTACAGTCATTATCTTAATTAAGTGAGGGGATTACAAAGAACGTTGGAAGTGATCAAGTGTTTAGCATTTTGTACTAAAAATTATAGAGTCTTCTACAAATTAGTTACTCTTTTTGTGATACTATTTTTCATCAATATCATATAGCTTTCATAGGATGAACTTCTTCTTTGTTAAAAGAAAAAGAAACCAAACAACAACAAAAACAAAACAAAACAAAACAAACAAAAAAAACCCCCCACCAAACCCTAAAAATCTAAACCACCAGAAAACTGGGTGATTTTCCTAAATTTGCCCAGCTACAATTAGCAGAAAATAAGATATTTGTAATATACTTTGCTCTGTATATATACTGTGTCACCAGTGTCTTCGTTATTGGTTCTTCAAGTCAGTGATCAAGCCACCATTTATATTTTCGTTCAATAAATTAAACAGACCGAGCTCATGGAGTCTCTCATGGTATCACCCTATCCATCTCCTTCTTCTTTTTAACAAGCATTCCCTTTCTTCTACAATCATTGCTGCAATTACTGTTCAAAGCAGAGCTCTGCATTACACCCTAAATAAATTACTCACCTTCGGTAAGATTTCCTCTTAGAGTCTGTTTCTGCAAGCAGCACATCCTTGAGTAGCACCACATCCAATCTACAAGCATGAGTTTGTTTCTTTGCATCATGATATAATTCCTTCAATTCCTGAAATTCATGCTGTTTACATATATTCACCCTGGCTAGTGGACTATTAGGATCTCATAGGAACATGTTTGCTTGAGAATGTGTCTCTAGACCAACATAATCTTCCATGCCTTCATAGAAGGAACTAGCACCCACACCCAGACTTGTTAAAATAGTTTAATTTCCACCCTGCCACATCGCTCCAAACACAGTTGTGCCTATTCTTGTGGGAAGTTTATTACTATGTGACATTCTTCTAAAAAAGCCAAATATAATTTTTCCTCCTGTAGCAAGATGGTTTTTATCACATTAGATATTATTTTCATCTGCTTCCATCCTATTCTAACTGCATCCCTACTTTCAACTAAAAATGTTCAAATTTTAATTGCAGATTAAGGACTAAGAATAACAAAATGTAACCACATGTGTTTACAGTTGTGCACACACACACACTCATTCAAATGTTCATCCTTATTAATCACTTGTACAATCCTTATGTGATGATGTACTAAGTTCTGCTGAGATGCAGTTAATTTTTTCATAGCAGCTCATATGTGACCAAAACAGTTGTCATAACACACCAATCTATTAGCTGTTGCCAACAAGTGCTTCCACAGCATCAAGGCCTTGTCTGTATCTCAAGCTGCCCCTCAGTAGGGAGGCAAGGAACGGACAAGAGATTGAGAGAGCTGACCCAAAAGACCCAAAGCGATATTCCATACCTCAGAGCATCATGCTCAGCAATCAAACTGGAGGCAAATTTTCCAAACTAACCATTTCTTGCAGACTGACTGGGCATCATTCTGGTGGTGGGAGGTGGTGACTGGTTGTCACCACCTTTCAGTTCTTCCCCACCTCTTCTCTTTCTTCACTTACTAAGCTGTCTTCATTTCAACCCATGAGTTTCTACCACTTTTACCTTTCTAATTCTCTCCCTGCATCTCACTGCGGGGGAGTGAATGAGTGACTGGCTGAAGGATTAGCTGCCATCTGGGTTCAACCCACCACATCTTGGTAAGTGGAAGCCACTGAGGTGAAATCTTTTCTTAGTATTCTACATTTTTCAGAAGATCAATGTGGAAGACAATTTTCCAACAGAAAATTCTCCAACTCTTTCAATTCTGCTTCTTTTCATGCTATAGGGTATTGACCTTGGGCTACTTTATATATCTAATAATCACCTAAACTTTCTGTGACAAAAAATCTACAGGCATTTCCACCCACAAAAAAGTCAACAGCTAAATGAGAAAATTAGTAATGAATGAATGCAGAGTATAAGAACAGAGAAACCAACAAAATTACTTGAGCGACACTTTAAAAAACCCGACAATTTACGTTTTCCCAAAGCAGCATCAAATAGTGGAAAGAGGTTACACAGAGAGCCTTTTTACTGGTTATTTTCACTGTAATACTAATTACTAAACCTAAAAGTACTAGAACATTACTAAAATAAGTGTTTGAGAAAAGCAAGGTTTAATTGCTTTTAGCGAGAATTTATTAAACTAAGCAGTTCTTAATATTTCTTTTCCCTGTTGTTTTTATTTTGATTGGGAAGTATGGGTGAACTATTTTTTCTCTTTATATTTCATCTTTTTCATTATATATTTTTGGATAAAATAACTTTTTATATCAGCAGTAGACATTCTTAAATATCTGTTGTGTCTTTAAGTGCTTGAAGTGAACAGAATAATCTTTTCAAGAAACCTTTAATTGAAGAGTGTTTTTAGTTGTGTAGAAACAAACAGATTAAGCAAAAAGCTCAGTCTATCCTGAAGTGTGAAATGAAGATTTGACATCTGCATACCCTATACTTTTTCAGCAATCAGGTCTATATAATCTTCAGAACGCTACTCTACAGGCTGAAATTAACTAGTCAAACATAATTTAGTACAATATTAAGTGTAAACAGGGTAGCAGAAAGATTTTTGAATATATTCAGTCTAGAGCAAGGAAATATTCTGTCTCCAGGCAAAAGAAATTACATATATAACCATACCTTCTGGCTGCTTCATGTTTGATTTTGGAGATTAAAGTATTTCTATAGCTTTTTATAGGTCAAAAATTCCTTTCATGAACTACAAAATTTACAGAAAATATTTGAGATTATATTAATACCTTTTGGAAATATCATCCAGGTCACTGGTGAAAATTTACTTGAGAAGTGATTTGGCATACCAAAGGTGCATTTACCTGTCTGTTTGCTAACTGGCCAGTAATTTAAAAAAATTGTGGGTAAAGCGCTTCTTGTGGTCTATTGATTAAAGCATGAATTACTATAAGTCCTCTGCCTTGTTTCCCCAGAGCTGTTTTCTTTTTTGCTCTAACAGAGAAAATTTAGGCACATAGTTAATTAAGATTTAGGATTTCAAAACCAATTTTCAAACATGACCAAAATCAACTTGCTCACCCAAGAAGTTTGCATCACCGTCTAAAAATCACCACTGTGAAAAACTTTGAGAATAAATAATAACCTCATCAGAAATAGATATTTAATGCAAAATGCATCAATGTAGAACCAGTAAAATTGTGATTATATCTGTATTTTCAATTATTTCATTGGGCCTGTATATTTTTGCATTATATAAAGGTTACTAAATTACACTTTGTGGTATTATGCCAGTAGTGAACTCTGCTTCTAAGGCAGCAGACTGCACACATCACTAAAATACCACAATTTGATAGAAATGGAAGAACATTATCTACATTTTTTAACATGGTGAAATTTATTTGGGGCATTATTGCAACATTGCACTTTCAGTAGTTCAGAAGTTGAGCTCTATGAACGGAAAATCCATCTAACCTAACACAGCTACTAAAATACACTCACTATTAAGTAGCAGTATCAGCACAGAGAGAAGTCTATAAGAAACCAACATCTTTTAAAAGAAAAAAAAAAGAGGATATAATACAATCTCCAGCAAGTAAAGGTCACACGTAAAAGTGAAATTAGAATAAGCATGCACTTCAACTTGTTCAGCATATTGATGAGAGCTGCATGACTCTAACAAAGTACAGGATAAGTATATAAGTTTTATGTGTACAGAAACACATAAATAATTGCAATACAGAAGTACACAAAAATAGAACATATTTTAGTGGCCTATTCAAGAGAAAATTGCACAGTGTTAATTTCCTCGTAAACTTTTTTACATGTAAGCTTAGATGTTCTGGCATAAGGCAAAAATAAGTCATAGTGCTTTGCATAAATATAGATAGTATCACCAGGATAATTTTCATCCATGATATGAAGACCTGACCTCTTGCTTTACTCAATTGTTCATTGTATACAGTGCTTCATTCACATTTACCTATCATCAGTTTTCACAGCATCTTTATAATCATAGGTTGTGTAACAGTTTTTCTACATGATGGATGTTTTCATTTCTTGATTTTGATTCTTTTCTCGCATGTAAAGGTTATATAGGCTTTCTTAATAGGAATATTTTCTTACAATGTCTTTCTTTAGAGTTGCCTAATTTTTCAAATTAGTGCTTTAGGCCTGAAGGGATGCATGAATCACAGAAAAAAATAAAAATTGCCTTTAGATTTGAATATTGTCAGGAGATAGTAGAATAAGATACATTATGGAATAGCCTCACAGGAGAGGTTCTCCATCCTTCTAATCATCATTCTTCTAACCTAGTTGGCCTCCTCTAACAGGTCAATGTCATTCATGTGCTGAGGACCCCAGAGCTGTACACCCCACTCCAGGGTGGGGTCTCACCAGAGCAGAGCGGAGGGGCAGAATCCCCTCCCTTGTCCTGCTGCCCACACTGCTTTGGATGCAGCCCAGGACACGTTTGTCTTTCACGGCTGGGAGTGCACATGGCTGGGTCATGTCCAGCCTCTCACCCACCAGCACCCCCAAGGCCTTCTCCCCAGGGCTGCTCTCCATCTGTTCATGCCCCAGACTGTGCTGATACTGGGGGTTGCCCAGACCCAGGTGCAGCTCCTTGGAGTTGATCTTGTTAAATCTCATGAGATTCACAGGGGCCTTCTTGTTGAGCTTTTCCAGGTCCCTCTAAAGGCAATCTCATCCTTCAGGTGAGTCAACCACACCACTCAGCTTGGTGTCATCTGCAAATTTACCAAAAGTCACTTGATGCCTTCATCTCTGTTATTAATGAGAGGCTCTATTTTTCCCCTCCTACAGGACAACTAAGATTATAACTCCGAGAATGCTCACCGCAAATGTCTCTGGAAGAGCACTGCTTCTCATAAGAGCAGAGTACCGAAGCAAAGAATATGTTGGTTTGCATCCTGAGGCTCTTGAGAAGCACCAGGTTTTCTTTGTGAGGTACCTGACTGCATTTTGGTTTAATTGCAAGGTAATAATCACCAAAAATCTGATGACATCTGGATTATCTGCCACGAGGAGGAGATATTTTCTATGGAGAAATACAAAGTTAGTGCAAATTTCAAATGTATTGATGTTTGGTATGCAATTGAAGATGTGCATCTTAAAGGCTTCAGTCAAATATATTTTTAATTAATTATCGTATTTCTAAGGAAATAGTAAGAGTTAATAGTGTAATAGAAGAGATTAGTACTTTTTCTAATAGAAATTTTCCCTGCTCTAACAGGTGGTTATGTTGTCCACACCAAGCAGAAAACTGCATCATTGTGTGATAAAGCATGGAATGAGTCATTTTTAACCTGCCTTTTTTTTTTTTTTGCTTTCCATTGAGCAGAGAACCATACTGATATTGTGCTTACTTGCAATGAGTAATTGTATTTTCCAAATGTTTACAGGTGCCATTCAACTGAAACTAGAACTGCAATTCAGTAGACCAAGGAACAATTACTCACATCAGTGAAGAGGAAAAAAGTGGAATACAAATAGGAGGACTCCATGAGAGATGCTAGAACATAAGTAGTCAAGGCAGTTTTACAAGGGTTCTGAAGAGAAGATTTGAAACCATACACAAAATTGGAATAAAATCATCCATATACAACTGTGCACATCAAAGTTACAGATAACAGAAGGAAGTTTCGATAGAAACTCCAATAAAGGTGTGTGCTGCACATGTCATACAAGCACTCAGCTCTAAGGAAGTCTCCCAGGCTTAAAAGTTTGAAGGTCAGCTCTTCCCTTTTGCAAGGAGCACATCCTCATTTTGCCTTGCCCTGCTCTCTATCACTTATAGCATCCTAGGAAATGAATAGATAGATAGATAGATTCATATAGACATACACAGAAAAATACCTAAACGCGTATATAGAGATATAGAGAGCTATATTTATGTACCTAAATATATTTTATACAAATGGATATTTATGTGTACTCTTATATACCTGTATTTCTAGTTATGCATCTGTGTTTCATATGTGTATATATGCATATTTATTAATGTTCAGGTAAATATATGGGTACATAGACATGTATGTTTATATAAATATACACTTTTTCTATAGACTAGCATTAGTAGTTAAGTCAATAAATTTTCCATTCCAAGGTAGAGACTAGGACTCAAGCCTTTGAACACACTGTTTGTATAGAAATGAACAGATATCCTCTATCTTTGTATTTGCTTTTGTATAAAGACTGTTGACTTTGGGGAAAATAACAACTAGCAGAAAATATCTGCAAAAGAAAGTGATATGAAATCATTTTTTTTTACTGCTAAATTTTGATATTGTATATTAGGAATTAAACCGGAGACTTTAGGAGAGCTACTCAAGTGTTAATTTAACTTTGGGATAAGACAATCAGTGTGCTTACTCTTTGGAGACTGTGGAATGTGTATAGGAATTCCTAAAACAAATGCATAGTTTCAGATGTGTGTTTTTACAAGTAAGTGTGAATAAAGTAATGTAATACACGCCTATAATTATATATGCATATCACTCCAGCTGAACATGATCTTTCTGATTCAAAATTCTGCCTAACTCAATTTTAAACTTGTCATTTTTTACCTAATCTTTTTCGTGTTTAGAATCATTAGTAGAAGTCAAAGCTGTCTTCCTCTTGTATATAGTTTTCTTTATTTATGATAAGACTATATAGCAAGAAATTATGAAAAATACATTGGTGTCAACACTATTTGTTTCTAAAGACAACAATAATTTCAATATTTCATTGTTACTAATATTTAGCAAATAATAAGTCTAAATATAGGAACTTTTTTTAAAAAAAATTATTTTTTATATTTATGATGTACAATGGCATAATTCTTATCCCCTTTATGTCTTCTCAGGTCAATCACAAACTGCATTTATAAATCTCTGAATATATGTCATATTTTATCTCTTTTCCTATTGCTTGCGTTTACTAAGAAATGAACTATATTCAGAAGCATATTTGTTACAGCAGTCAGGATTTTATCCAGTCTGTTTCCTAGCGCCATTCCTGATACTCAGCATGTCTTTTGTTAAGTGGGATATATAAATACAAATGTAGAGTGAGTCTACTATTATTCTAACAGTGTTTCAAGGATAAAGAAAGTCAGTTAATCTTCCTAAGATTTGAATATGCAAACAGAGGAAGATAATATTAAATTCTACTTTTTTACTTAAAGATGTTGTGTTTGTGAATGACAATCTTGTTAAGTTCTTGCTAAGCAAAAAAAGATGCTGGAAGGAAATTTTTCCAGAGAACAAAAGCTGTATATATGGGTATCAACTTGTGTATTTCATATTAAAACAAGTAATTTTAGGAAATAGGGGGTCATATGGCACCTTTTTAGATTATTAGGGGCAGAGGATTAAAGATTATTAGAGAAGATTATTAATTAGATAGAGGCATAAATTACTGATTTAAACTAGTCAATGTGATCAGCTACCTTAAACTGCCACCCCTGAAAAGTATAGAACCTCAGATGAGGCACAAATACTTCACAGCAGCCTGCAAAGCACAAGGCATCACTGTGCTGACTCTTAGAGCAACTACTTGTAACTAGATAATCAGACACCTGTCAGTTCAATGCCCAGAAAATCTGCACATGCTAAGGCTTCATATGCTTACATAAAACTTCAAGGTGAGCAGCTATTTGTCGTCAAGGTTATCTGGTTGATATTTCAAAAGAAGCTTTGTTCCAGTCTGTATGAAAGAACATGAGAGCACTTTAGGATCGCACTGGAGGGAAAACCAGCTTTGCTATCACAAAGGAAAAAACATAAAACACAGCAGATAGTATCAAGAGTTTAGGATATATGAAACTCAAGCTTTGAAACAACTTTTTTGTTAAACCTAGTGACTGAGTAGTCAGTGTCTGTCAGTACATGTGGTATCTTTTGTGTAGCAATAACTGGAAAAGGGTGCACAAACTGAAGCACAGTTTGTTTGTTATACTTTGTGAAAGGTAACACTTTTTACTGTGGGGGTGACTGAGCATGAGAACAAGGTTCCCAGAGAGTCTCTGCTTTTTGAAATCTACAAAAGTCATCTGGACAGGGCAGCACTCTCTGACCACGACTAATTAGTAGGCTCATTAGACCAGATGTCCTTCAGACGCCCCTCCCAATGTCAGCTGTTCTGTGATTCTGTTTGCAACCTTATGTACAGTTCCTCCTTCTGTACACCAGCTATTCCCAAAACACTTGTACTCCTGTTCACCATTATATTACACTCCCGTTGTACTTTTCAAGAACTCTGCTGACAGTTAATATTTCCCTTTAATTTAAAACATAAATTTACTGATTACTTGTTTACGTATATTCTAGTGTCTAGAATATGCATTACCATTTCTCACTACTTCATGTTCTTATAATCCTTCTTTCCCAGACACATTGATAAGATTTATTCTCTTCTTTAGCTCTATTTTACTAGATTATCAGGCTCACCAAGTTTTAATACAGACTGCCAATTTCCCTGATCACACCAGAAGACATGTTCTTTACTTGTTTCAAACTGAAGTTTCTTTCTTGGATGAACATAATCAGAATTTTACATAATATTTCAGATGGTTTCTTAGTGGTTGCCTGCTGAGAACAGTTGATCTGAAATAATGCAATCTTTTGTGAAACACCAGCCTTCCTGTCTGTCTAAAGTAATTGTAACAAAATTGATTATCCTGTAAAATGTTTTCCTTTTTCTTCCTTCTAAAAATACCTGAAAAGTCAGAAAGAATTTATATTGATCAACATATGCAATCACTGCTTGCAAGATAGCAAGTCTCTGGGGAGTGTTTTGTCAACCAAATCAGAAATACTAAGTGCCTGTTTCCTGCCACTCAAGGGTTTACACTCTTGCCATTGTAATTGTGATAGAAGTAGATTTTTTCTATTATTTATTGAACACCTGACAGTCAGCTCAGATAGGCACTCAACATAAGGATGCAATGCAATTTTACACCTTTAGAACTTTATACAAAACCAAGAATGAGATGGGATCCTAGTGTCAGGGTGATTTAAATATTTCAGAGTTTTCAGAAAAAGAGTCTTTACTAATTCACTACATGATATCAAATGGCTGATGATTCTGGTGATACCTTATCTGTGAGGGAGTGACCTGCATTTTCCATTTCACAAACTATAAGTCAAATTTATTATTTAATCTATCGCAAGTTAGACCTTCTACGATCAAAATAAATCTGGTATTTTAGAATACAGTCACATGTTGAGTTCCTGAGTCCAGCTTAGTAACAGTAAATAATAGAAGTTCCTGTGCCTATATGTAAAAGAGCTTTTCAGAAATTTTTGAAATTTCTTTTGTGAATGATGGTATATGCATAAGTATTGGTGAAAAAAGTGTGATTTTTTTGCAATGGGGGAAGGATAAGCGCAACTGCATCACTTAATAGGATACTGAAACTTGTACTTGACTGCAAAGGGCAGCAGATAACAAGGGAAAAAAGCAAAGCCATGAATAATGAAAGTTTTGAGGCACGAGGATAAATGAACAGAAAGAACATTTAGGCTGACTGTGAAAAAATACTAAACAAACAAATGAACAAAGAACTTTAAGAAAAAAGAATCTTCTCAGCTCTTGCTTATATTTCTAACAAAAAAAAAAAAAAGGAAAATTATAATTTGAAACGTAACTAGGATACACAGCGCCCCGTGAACATATAATAGCAACTACACACCTGCATTAGCAGAGAGACAGATGACACGACATATTCATTCTTTTCCAGCTATAGCGTTTGAGACCCATGAAGCAAAGAGTGATCAGTACGAGCAGTGGATGTTGAATGTAGTTTACATGTAGACTTTTTCTTTCTTAAAAGTTCCAGTGTGAACAGCTAATTGGCAGCTACCTATTAATTGTCTAGTCAAAGCCAAAGGGCCAGCTGGCATGATTTCACATCCCTCTCTCCGAGGGTTCCTAGAGGAATTCTGGGTAAGGTACAAACAGTGTTTTACAGCAGCAATTAGTTTATTCCTGGGGCAAAGTACAAATAGAAGTGGGTATGTATATGCAGCAAGAGCTTGTTTCCCATTCCACTGTGACTGAGGAAATGACAAGCAGTTGGCAGTGGGCCATGCAAATAAAAACTACCAGCTGGAAAACTGGATTATTTTTGTCCCGCATGGCAAAAGGTATGTTGGATGACAACAAAATATGTTACTGAGTGCTAAGCAATTTATTCCTTAGTGTTTATTTAACTCACCAGTTACAAATTAGTTCATAAATAAAAGTAAGGCAACTTGTGATTATACAGGAAATATCTGGATGATCTGACACCACGTTATCCAGACTGATTATAGTGGTGATACAAAACTAATTTCAACTAACTACTTTCTCAAACATTTTATGAAATCTCAGTTTTCTATTAATATCACTGTGATTACTCCTCAAGCACTCTTTATTATTTGCCGGAAATGTTTTACGTTCTTGTCTTCTAAGGAACTTTTCAAGAATAATTAATTTAATTTCAATGTCTTCCCATTCAATAGTATTCTGTCTTACCCATGGAGGATCAAATACTTAAAGAAAAATGAATTCATTATTTCAGTGCAGATCATTAAAATTTAAGATTATGATTAATGTCTAATTGGAAATACCCTATTGAGATACACCTCTGATATGTAATTTGATAACAGAGTGGAAATATTTTATTTCATATAGAAAATTAAAATCTTACCGTTTTGTTTTCTCCCTCATTGCATCTTCTGAAAAGAGGTCTCATGGTTGTTGAGCTCAGACTTCATGCAAATTCAGCTGTGAATAGGTCAATTATGATTATCTGATGTTGCTACATTTTAACATTGATTTGCATTATCATTAATTTAATCTGTCCTGATGACATTAAAAGAATGCCAAATAGACACATCTGCTTTTTAGGTTTTGAGTATTTCATGCCAGTATTTATTTGAGATTGTGTTAGTGGCAGCCCTAAAAGGTAAATGTACTTTTCTATTACATATTGCACTTAAAGTAGAAGTAAAGAATTATATATTAGGGCAGGAAATAAACCATTTACTTTAGGAAGAATGTTACAAACTGAAAGAATGGCATTTTTAGGAAACTTAAATGCTGTTAGTATTGAAGATGACATATTGTCAAAGAAGGTATTGTGCACAGATTGAAGAGAAGCAGAGGCTCTTTGGGAAATAATAAAAAGCCCTCAAGGATCTCATTTCTCTCAAATTACTCATAAGGGAGATATCATCTATGATGCTTTCTTCACATTTTGCAACTTTTTTTTTTGTATGAAAATTTATCTCAAGCATGCAATAATCCACATTTTATATCCAATATTTATGTAAACACTCCTCAATATTTAGAAATTACTTAGATAGCACTAAGTTTCAAATTTAATAAAGCTGAGGTCTTCCACTAGTTAGCACATAGCTGTTTGCTTTAGCTGATAGTGTTATCTAAATCTAGTTACATCATCCAGTAGCTAAAAATGTCTAATAATGTGCAAAACAGGATGCATCCCTTGAAAAGCTAACACTTTGTAGCTGTGTGATTACAATAACTTAAATTGTTTACAAGATTTGTAGCATGAGATCTCAGAGGTCTGGTAGACCAGACTCATTAGCACACAGACATTAGTACGTACAAATGGAATACAAAAAGGCACATGTAACATGTACGTCCCGAAAATGCCAGGTTCTCTAACTTTTGAGCAGTTCTTTCTCTTCCCTAAATATGTCTGAAGAGATATAACAATATCTGTTTTATTCCATTTCTGTTTAACCTCCATTAATTAAATTAATAAAACTAGTTTTTTCACTGTCTTTTGGGGTTTTTATTATTTATTTGCTTGTTTTAAAGCTAAAATATTATTACTATTATATTGCTCATATGAGATCCTGAGCAGAATGTGCTAACCCAACTTTTAAATCAGTAAGATTTTATTCCAACAAATAGTAAGCTGCAACCATGACATATTGATTACCTATGTCTTTCATACGTAACTTTTTGGATTTTTAAATTGCCTTCTAGATCCATCTTCCAGAAGCTATATTTGAGAATCCTTGTATCAAAATGTATGGTTACTAGCACACTAAATCTTGCCTTTGGCTAGAAATAATTTTGTGATTTGGCATGGTATACATGTAGCACACACTCAGGAAAAATTTTTGGTTTAATTTATTGAAGCGAAAAAGACATGTTAGCATGCTAATCACATGTTTTTGCAAAATAAAAAATTAATTTTAAAAAGGTGCAATCCATTAACTACAAATTACTAACTTGAAGATCTACTTATATAATGGTTGTTCTGTGATGATGGGATTTACTCTGCATTACTGCACAGCTATTATACACTGCTGCCATTGCACAAGGAATGTCACAGAATTCCTTTCTAAAATGGAGTTTAAACAATAACATACAAATTCATAAACAGCTATTAAACAGCTATTGTGTTTCCTAAAACATAATAAATATAATGAAACCAAATTATATAAGCTAAATAATTTTTACAAGATGACTCTGCACCCACAGCGCATAATAAAAGATTGTCCTGGGTTGCAGTGTATTCTATTACCACCTTTGTGAGCTGTGAAACCAAGTGAGGCAGTGTTTCTTTGCCTCCTCCCTCCGGACTATCTCCTGTTAATGGGCCCATCAGTGCCTCACCACCCCATTGTGAGATGCTCTGCCCAGGAGGAGGAACTGAACGTTTCCCACCTGGATATAATCAGAGGTTTTTCAGGCACAAGGTAGCCTTCTCCGCTGGACTTCCAGAGGACGAGAAGTTACATCACTGGACCTTCAGGCAAAGACCAGACCCTTTTCCACAGGACCACTGTTTCACCAGAACTATCGCACCCACCCTGCTCACCGGGAGCCACCAGCGCTGCTGCCGGCTGTGACCAGCACTGCTCCAGGAGGGGAAGCTGCCGGCTGTGACCAGCATTGCTCCAGGAGGGGAAGCTGCCGGCTGTGACCAGCGCTGCTCCAGGAGGGGAAGCTGCCGGCTGTGACCAGCCCTGCTCCAGGAGGAGAAGCTGCCGGCTGTGACCAGCCCTGCTCCAGGAGGGGAAGCTTCCGGCTGTGACCAGCGCTGCTCCAGGAGGGGAAGCTGCCTGGGAGCCGAGAAGGCTGCACTGGGTGACTGTGCTGTTATAACTGCCATAGTCGTTGTTTATTGTTTTGTTTTGTTTTATATATATAAATTAGTAAAGAACTGTTATTCCTATTTCTCATATCCTTGCCTGAAAGCCCCTTAATTTCAAAGTTATAATAATTTGGAGGGAAGGGGGTTGCATTTCCCATTTCAAAGGGGGCTTCTGCCTCCCTTAAACAGACGCCTGTCTTTCAAATCAAGACAAAGATGTATGTCAAGCACACATTTTACTTCCTTTACCTTTGATATTTAAATTCATGTCTTTAGAAACACAAGGTCTAGTGTTACTCTGCTTAATTCCCATGTATTCCAACAATTCAATTTCTTTGGCCGCAGCGTACTGGTATTTAGCATTTTAACAGTCAAATATGATACAACATGGTACAGGGAAATTTCTAATAAAATGCTTATCTCTGCCTTTTCAGGTAAAATGTTTAATGTTAAGACATAGATAGACAGAGTTCATTCAGGTTCAAAATTGTACTGAGTATATCTGCTGAAAGGAATAAATTAAGGAGCAGCTAAAATACAGATGTAAAACAACAAGGACAAACAAATCTGTCCTTTTTATTATTACTGTTCTGTTGGTCTATTATGCCAACATATTTTCATTTGGAAGCACCAATTGAATAACAATCTACATACAAAGCCCTGGGACTGTGTTATGATGGACGGAAGGGGAGAAACATATCAAGAAGACAGTGTGTCAAACCAAAATATGCTAGAACAGCTTTAGAGATATTTTCAGGTATGTTCTTACTCTTTTAACTTCCAAGATAGAATTATTATTGCCTTCCTCTGTCTATATTTTTATGAGATACCAGAAAAATGGCCAACATGTCTTTGAAGTATCTAGGAGGAAAAATTATCATTAGCGTGTGTAATCTGCTGGCTGACTAATGTTCAAAAGAAGAAAAGCACTGAAAGAATTTATTGTAACCTGATTGGTTTTGGTGGGGGACTTAGGAGGGGTTTGTTGTTCTTGTTTTGTTTGTTTTTTCGGTTGAGATTTGGCTTTGGGTTTTCGACGGTGTTTTCAGATATCTTATCTTTTTACTTATTTCAGGAGAAAAAAATTTCCTGCCACTAATTGATGAAGAGAAAGCACTTTTTGAGATTCTTTGACCATTAATGTTTAACGTTGCAGTTAATAAATTTTGCAGATTATAACTGAGAGTGATCCCTTCTCACTCACAGAAGAATTTTAAAATAAGTGTATAGGCTAAAACATTTCTCTTCAAACCTGTACTTTTTACTTCTCCTATCATTTTCTTTGTCTTAAGAATATGATTGTTTCTTTCCAATGAGCAAATATTTACTATCCCCAGAATAAATCTATGAGAGAAATCATGGAATCAGAGTTGTAGTTCTCAATTTCATTTCCAATACCTCCGTAAAATTATTTATTTTTTCTAGTGCACTATGTTCCAATTAGGATGCATCAGGTTTTAATACCAAGAATGCACTTCATTCAAGAGATGTGTTCTTTTAAACTATAATCTAATAGTATGGCATAATTTTAGATTATCTACAGCTATATCAGGATAAAGATGATTTATCACAAATCTTCTGCTCGCAGTTTCCAATAGAAACTCTCCACTTGTATGGCCTTTCTGACAGCATTATTTCAGTCAGAGTACCCCATTTCATCTCATGCTTCAGGAAGGTTCTCTTTAAACCTATTATGTTGAGCTGATTAGTCTGTCTCTACCCTACTAAGACAGATAAGCACATCTGGAGAATGAGAAAAGCAGCTACAGGATAACCAGAATGTGCACACAAACCTCAGACCTCTCCTGCTTACAGGGCTCCCTTGTTTTGCAGTTATGGTGCCTATCTACAGCTCCACCCTTTACTGGTCCATCTCAGGTACCAGTACCTATCAAATTAGGTAGGGATTAATGTTTCAGTGCTCATGAAGGAGCCCACTAATAACAGTAGATGGCTCTGAGTGAAATACACAGGCATTTGATAAACACACAAAATTACATGTGTTTCGGGTTTCACTGCAAGAAAACAATAGTAGGTTAGTGATTGATTAGAAACTAACACAATATCTTGAAGCCCCTGATCAAAACAAGCAACTACAACTGAAGATATATTTGATTTTCATGGTTCATGCTGAAAACCTGACTTTCTCAGGGACACATGAGCAGCACAATTTGATCCCTTACTATAGCTGATGGTACTGTGGTATTAAGGACCATTGGTTTCACTACGTCTAGAGTTACTGTTGTTTATAGTTGCCTGTAATACTCAGCAACTTGACAGAACATTAATAATATCACAGAAATAACCTGCAGCCAAAATCTCAAATCCAAGTGGACTGGAGATTTGGCTTTGTTAGATTATCATCAATCTGAATTTTTAGACTCAGTTTTAACTCAATGTCTAGCTATTTCTTGACATCAGTTAGTGGGCTGATAAATATTCATCTCAGGAGGAAGAAACTCACTGACAAAATCCCTGAAGATCATGTATTTAAAAAGATTTAAAGCATTAACTGAGGAAATACATGACAATATGCTAGCAGTATGTTTGCCATAACCAGTTCCCATTTCTTTTCCACAGTCAGCTACATCTGAACTAAGAAGATATATTATAAAAAATGGCATCTGATTACAGCATGTTTATAATAATATGTCTTGAAACATCATCATTTCACTTTTTCTCTTTTCCAATTTCATACCCTGGACATGAGAACTTTTAATGCCATAGTTAATAAAGCTTGTTTCATAATGCTCAGCAGGTATCAAAAAACATATACCATAAATATTCTGAGCCATCAACCTAGAAGGGCTGTGCAATGCGATAAGAGATTTTTTAAAAACTGCACTATTACCATAAAAGCAGATAAATGCTGAGGTTGGGAAAATTTTCTTGAGGATTCTTAGCAGAATAAGTGAGAAACATGAACAGCACAGGATAAGTACTTAAACAATCTAAGATTAACACCAGTTGAACACAGCTAACCTGTACACATAATTGCTTGCGAAAAAAAAAATTGGAAGTACTACAATTCTTTATATTTTTAAATTCCACAATCTTTCTGTGGGCATCTGTTTAATATCACTTATGCTAGGCATACAGGAAGCTATGTGTTAATGCCATGACCTAATTTCCTCTGCAAGGTATTTCTGTTTCCTTCTTTTCCTTTGATAGTTAGAAGTAAAAATTTCATTTAATTTAATTTTAATCACTTCAAGAATGCACAAGGAGCTGAGATGTATTATAAAGACATTTGAGAGATTCTTGGTAGATAAATTAGATAGATTATTTAATTGACATATGTTAAAAGTGATAAAGGAAGAAAGAAAACAAAACCAAATAAAATGGTCTGAAGAGAAAATAGGACTCGAAAAAACCTATACTAGAAGAAAAATATTTTGTTTGCATAAACTTCCTATGGAAAAGACAAATCTTACTCTATGCAGGAATACATAGGAATATAGAAAAATGAAGGATATTTATCCACCTTCAATTTGCAAAAGACGGTTTTTTCATACTTATGTGTAAGCAAATTATTTACTTACAACTACCTATTTTTGCAACTCCAAAAAGTACAACCGTAAGCATATATATTTGTTTCATATATAGATATATATTAATACACATTCCCACTTCAAATGTAGCAGGGAGATAAACTGAGAGATCAAAACTGTGCCTCTCTGCATATGCTTACTCAGCAGCCAGATTGCAATCTATAGCAGAGAAAATTTATTTAACAACACCAAATTAAAAAGTAACCCTTGCACTGCATTTTTTATTTCAAACCCAATGAATACATTGAGCCTCAGCATACAAGATGACCAAGACTTTCATTATAGAGGAAGTGGTTTCAGTGCAAAATACTGATTCATGAACATAAACTTTTCAGAAGGACATACTGGTCTTACAACTAACCTGGAGGAAAACTTCTCAGATTCCAGATATAAGGTCATGTCAGTGAATAAAAGCACATAACAATGGAAAACTTGTGGATTAGTGTGCTTCTCTGTAGTACATAGTATTCCAGTGGTACATTAGTGCTGATAGATTCCTCCTCTTTAAATTTGCATTCACTAATTCATGACGGAAACTTTCCCAAAATTTTCAATGCTTTCTAAACCTGGAACATAATTTCATTATTAAAAACATTCAAACCAGCTTGTGCTAGCAGACATACTTTCCTCTGGGCAATGTTACTCAGGCATGAGTACCCCTTGGTCCATATCCATATGCAGAATAAAATTATTTCTCCACTGATTTAGAGGAAGTGGATTAGATTAAAATGTCTTATTACTTTTTTAAAAGTCTGTATGCCTTGGGGTACAGGAAAGAGGGGTCAGAAAGACCGTCTTCTACCTACTTGCTAGAGGTACTTCTTTTCTTTCACATAGGAACTTTAATTTTTTTTTATCTTGGGCATATAACCAAAGCTTTACTTCACTGGAAGATCTTTGCAATAAGGCAACACACTTTGGGAAATGCTGCAGTGAAAAATGTTACCATCCACTTGTGATTCATGTTGGTTTGTCCAGTCTTTGTAGTAAAAATTGCCTCCTTCTCCACCTGGCCTCAGTAAGGATGGTAACATTGCATTGACTCAGACTACGTTTGATCTGAAATAAAATAAGATCTGCAATAAAATAAGAAAAAACTCGGTGAAAGAAAAGAAGCCAAAGCAAAGTGAATGTTCTACTCAATATTATGATTGGACATTTCTCATAAAACAGAAACAGCGCCTTAAAGATCATGTAATCCCAACCCCCGCTACCACATGCAGGAACATTCCCCACTAGACCAGGCTGCTCAGGGTTTACCTGGCCTTGAACACTGGCATGGATAGGGTATCCATAACCTCCCTAAGCAACCTGTTCCAGTGTCTCACCACCCTCAGAGTAAAGAATTTCTTCCTTAATATTAAGCCTAAATATCCTCTCTTTTGATTTGAACCCATTACTCCTTGTCCTGTCACTATTGTTCCTGAGGAAGAGTTCCACTCCAGTTTCTCTCCAGGTCCCCTTCAGATACTGGAAGGCGGCTATGAGGTCTCCACACAATATCTGTAATATAAACATGCATAATATATTCATTGATTCCCTTTAAATTATATGCCTTGGAGCATGGAGGTGAAATTTGGTACAACAGCTGCTACAATTTGTGATAGTTCAACATTTACTATGTGCAAGCTGATTTGCCAGAGAGAAGCAGTATCATTTCACACTGGAAATGTTATAGAATCAAATTACAATTAGGCTAATAAGGGTTCAGTAAAATCATCCATAAATACCTTCTCTATTACCTGTTTTAAAGGTATGGATTTGTCTCAGTCCTTAAATTTTAAATGCAACTGAGACCGTCATACCTTTAAAACAGAAAAAAAAAATTAAAAAAAATTTTTAAGTGAATCATTTTACTAAAACTGCAGCCTGATATTTATAACCCAAACTATCTATTCTGCTGGCTAAATAAGGAATGGGTTTTACTTTTATTGTGAGGCCTAATAAAAGCAGCCTAAGAAAAAAACCCCATCAGATCCTATAATGAAATTTACATTTTAATGAAACTATGAGCACACTATTTTTCCTATCATTAATAACCTTCCTTTTAATGAATTACAAATCAAGGTCATGCAACAAAAAACCTCTTCACAAATCATTTCCTTCTGCTTGCATTGCAGAAACAAAACTAAAGTAAACATGCAACTTTTTTCTTCATATGCATTTTTCATTATCTCAAGTTTTTAGTTACAGACTGAAATATTCTGTTCTTAATCCTTGCAAAACTGTTTTAGAAGAAAATGAAAATCAGCAGGAAAACCATCATAAATATCCACTTTAAGATTATCCTTTACAGCTTGGCCTCCTGTTTGTACCAGTCTCAAGATTAGAAGTTAAAGAGCATCTGATGTGAGATGTCCTCTGGTGTCCTGCCTAGTATGGGTGCTTTTCAAACAAACCTAACCTCAGCAGACCCTCACTTAGCCCTTCCATACTGTTTTTCTGTTTCTTAATAAACATTTCCATTTCAATTTACATTTCAAGACAGTAATATTGAGTCTCTTAGGAGTTACAAAGGAGTTACAAATATTAATTTAGGCAGTTACAGTTGCAAATGTGGAGAAAACAGCACTTGAAGAGCTATTGCAAAAATTAAACAGTAGAAAAAAAATCTATGAAATTTTGAATAGTAAGCCTGTTCCTGCTTTCAGGTGTGTAGTTTCATGGTTGCTTAACTACATATTAACATATATAGTTAATACAGCCTCACCCTTGGAAACTGCATATTTTCTTAAGATTCTTATTCCTTAAGATTTCTAAGGGAAAGTTCTGTCATACCCAGTAATGTCACATACTAATACTAAAGTGCAGCTTGAATTACTGAGTAATAGCAGAACCTAAACAAATTATTTCCTAATAAACAACAAATAAAAATCTGTGCAATTGTTTTGTTAAGTTTTAAGTACACTTATAAATTGTAGTCAAAGATCAGTACTGTATTGGTTTAAGACCATTTTTTTTACTACTCACCTAGAAAAATATTTCAGACCTAAAATATGGATGTATTGTAAGGTGTATCTCTGTAGAGCTATTAAAAACCAGTAAGAAACTTATGTGTATCAGGTAAAAGATTTCCATCATTTCTTCCTTATGTAACAGCAAAGTTTCTAATTGTTGGGTCCACTATTTTTTCAAATTCAATTTATTTTCCGCTACTATTTGCAACACAAATGTTAAACATTCCATGCAAGGAACCTATGAAATATTTTGAGAAGTATATTTTGCAATACTTCGGGATAATAGTTCAGAATTACAGATCTTTACCTGTGAGTAGTGTAGATTTTACTATAGTCATAAACAGGAAAAAATTCTAATATTAGCAAAATACATCTGTGGCTGATTATTATTGCTTAGCACCTTTCAGGTAATTGACAACTGGTAGCCTAGATATCAATGAAAAGGAAAGCATTCACCCTATTCTCTCATTAAACTTAGCAGAACTGGAAAAGCTTTCAAATGCACACGCAAGTTTAGATGAACCCATTTTTCAACCAGATATTCCCCATACGCCTGCCAGGGATCAGAGACAACTTTTAGAAGATTTGAGCTCTTCATGACAGATTTCAAAAATGAAGTACTTATGGCCATATGACTCCTCCTGCTGTTGTCACTAACACAATAGCAGAACTATGAATTTAGAAAAACTGAGATTTAAGTTAATATCTAAGTGAGATCACATGGAAAACAGCTGTCTGACAGCTCTGAAAGAAACTTTAGAAGGAGGAACCTGAGAGAAAGTTTTCATCATATTTATTCAGACAGAAGTTTATTTTAGTGACTTTGTTGCTGGTGCATGACAGCCTTACATTCTGTGGTGTTCATTTAAGGTCTCAGAAAAAAAAAAAGGTTTTATATATCCTGTGGAAATCACAATGAAAAAACATTACAGATTTGAAAAAAAAAAAAAAAAAAGAAGGGGGAGGGGGGATTTCAGGAAATCNTGAGGTCAGTCATAGTCCTTCGGCTGATTTGTACATCTCTTGAAATTATTAGACACCTAATTAAAGTATTAAAGTAACATGGGTTAGAGCTCTCTACTTTTAGCCCATAATGATGGAATTTCTGCTAAACCTTCTTATAATTCCTTTTTGTATGAGACAGTTTTCATTAACCTGAAAACAACAGCTGTCATTTCATACTTTTTATCTCTTCCATTCAAGAGTTTAAGTTCTTTTCAAATAAAGTTGATGTTATTAAGTGATTTTATTACAGAGTATTGATTGTATTTTAGAAAACAATCGAAGTAAACTTCAGAGTACTTTTATATAAAATAATAACCAACAGTTTTCTTCAGATCATGGTGGCCCTTTATAACCCTAGATTACTGGCCATACTGTTACCAGGTGCCTGCTTGAAATTTATTATGTGATAGTAAATACTCAGATTTATATAAATCCATATTGTTTTGGTGACCTATATCTATAATAAAAACATACTACATAATTTCATCAAACCTGAGAGGTACCAGTTTATTCTAGCTGAAAAGCTCAACCTAAAAGAAAATCTTCTTTGTGCTGTTTGCTTGTCCATTTTTAATTGATGTTGTTTAACAATGTGTCCCTTTAAAAAACTTTGGATATTAGCTCTTCCACAGGTCCACATATATTACCAGCTATTAGTGGGAATATAAAGTCAGACTGCATGAACAATTTAATTCCACTTGATGTTAACTATTTTATCAGCCTTTATCATCAAAGAGTTTGTATTGTGATGTATCTTAATCAGAAAGCTTTAAACTCTTGCAGGTGTGATAAAACATAATCACATAGAAAACACCCCACTAATATGCATACCCATTCATAAATCAGTTTGCAGTCTATCACATATACAGATGTTTAAACACTATTAATAGGCTTTTACCTTAAAAAAACTAAGTGACAAATCTCAGGGGGGTTCTTGTCACGTATGCAATTTTACTACCCTATGTGATTACATACACGGACCTTTCAGTTACAAAAAATTACTGGATGAAAAAATTTAAAGATTTAAAATAGAAAAAACAGGTCAATCAAGAAAAATCAAGAAAGATGAATGACAGAGCAGTCACATCCTTTTCAGAAGACTTTGAGCTGCAGTTGCTTAGAGGGTTGCAACGACTAGGGGCAAGTATCGAATATACATTCCTTGTTCACATCATTCAGTCTTGCACTTTTGGGCTGAGAAAAGAAACTCAACTAGGAGGCATGTGCTTTAGACACAGCATAGACAATGTCATCTAAATTCTGATACTTTTCAAATACAGAACAGAAGACTAGCATGTGTTTCTTCCTTTCATGTGTTACTTTTACAGATTTATCATTTACACCAAGCTTCTTTTTTATTGCTTCTAATGCTATTATAAAGCAACTAATGCTTTTCATGTCACTGGCCTTGCTATTTCATTAAATCTCTCTTGAGCTGCTAATGCACATATACATACACAGGCATATACACACATTAATGTCTTAATTGTTGCCACTTCTCTACTCTCTTATGGAAAAAACTTTACACCTTTTTCCTCGTCTTCTTTTGTCTTGTTTTGCTATTTATCTGTGGAATTATGACTTTTCAAATGTCCAGCAGATATCTTGAGAGATTTCCCAGTAATGTGTTTTCTTCCCCATCATCTATTTTTAGCAGACCAAGTTACAGTATTTCATTGCCTGAATCTTAAAAGAGAGATTAGCAAACCTGTTTAAGTAAAAGAAAGACTTTAGATTTTATTTATACTTTTCATTACAATTCCTGACATCTTTATGAAATCATACGCACTGGTTTACTGTGAATTTTTCCAAACCTGTTATATAGTGATTAAGCTTCAAAATTCAATGTATAAAATGCACATTTTTCTGGGAAGTATTTTTGGTAGAGTTTGTAGGCTGATTGAGATGAATTATAGCTTGAACAGTGATCTTCATGAAAATCTGCCCTTTTCAGTTTAAATAAACAATTTCTTAATATACGTCTTCTATCTGAGTAATCAAAAAAATTCTTCATGCCTTTAAGCTCTGAAATAATAGTCATTAGCATGACTAATTGTTATAAAGCCGTTTTCACATCTAGGCACCCAGCCCATATTTTGTGGATTCTATATTGTATTTTCAATTCACTCTGCAAAGTCTTGGCTTTGATTCTTCAATACAGATACTGGCAAGACTATAAGATACATAACATGATGCATTTGCAAAGGAAGAAAGGCTTCCCCTTCTAAAATAAATTTTTCAGTTAATCTGAACCACCAGACTAGTTTAAGTTGCTAGCGGATACATTAGAAGGCACAACTCTCTCCATGTTACAGCTAATGAAACTAGCAGTAAGAATATTTTGTTTATTTTCAAGGAGTTAATAAAGCGAGGTGAGAAGCATAAGTTATTAATTTTGAATTTCTGTCATTCAAAAAGTACATTTCCCCAAGTTATATTAATTTGTTTCAACTTTAGTCAGAAGTCAATTCAGTATATGCATATGTAGCCATACTTCAAATTCTGCATTTCACTTATCTCTGTACTATTTCTGAATTACATTGTGTTTACATCATTTATGTCTGTGTGGAACATTAATATTTCACTTATGTATGACCCATACAGAGAGAGACAAAAATATGCTTTGGAAACTCATTAAAATATATCTATTGAGCTGTTATCCTTCATTTTAGTAAGCTCAAGGATTTAAGTATGTTATGTTCCCACACTGAAAGGAAAGCAAACCTCAGATCACATGCTGGGATAGAGGAGTAGGCAAGGCTTATTTTAGACAGTATGTATGGCAAGAGAGCCAGTTTGAAGAAGGAGGTTTTGAAGAAGGAAGGAGGGAGTAGAGTTTCAGCAGCCCCTGAGCAAAACAGCTATATGGCCAACTCTATGGCCTTGAAAAAATCAATGACTTTTGGGACAGCATTACTGCCTGAAAAAGCAGTGTGTCTGAGAATAGGCAAATAGTCTCCAGCTGTTTCATTCTTTTCCTGTTCATTAGTGTATGTCTTCTTGGCAGGATAAAAATTTTATCATTATACTCAGTCTGTCACCTCTTTCCAATACCAAGTAGAATCTCTTTATTTCAGGTTGTGGCTTGGATAAAACCAATCCAAAGTACTTTTTGGGAAAAGAAAAAAAGCTATGGAAATGCTATTACAGAATGCCATTTTGTATTTTTTTTCAGATCACAAAATACAGAGGAAGACTCAAGTATTCCTGATTTTGTTATCATTTCAGCTACTTTTGGCAACATAATGAAGTATCTATGAAAATGTTCTGTTTGCTCCAATTGAAACTTTCATCATGAACATTTAATTGGTGGTTACTTTTCAACTCTAATATGTCCTCTCCCCTTTCTTTTGTTCTGCTTCAAATAGGTACTGGAACTTTTCAGTAGGCATGGCAATTTCCTATTCACCTTCTCTGTCCCATTCATTCTTGGGGATGTTTTATCAGATAATTCTGCTACCATTGCAAAGAAATGTCGTATTTAACCTGTTTTGTATGGAAATTCTCCTACCTTTCTCATTACTGTTGCCATACTACTTTTTGCCTTTTCTAGTTTGATTAGATCCTTTCTAGCCAAAAATTCGTGCAATAGTCAAGGTGTAGATATATTAGAGTTACAAACAGTATTGTAATAAAGGTAGTCAATCACAAAAAAAAGGATGACAAGGAAGTCAGCCTTTTCTACTTAAATATGTATGGTATATTTGAAAAGAACAGATGAGTGTAGTATGACAGTTATAAATTTATCATTTGGAGAAAATGTGACTCCAAGAGAAACAGAAAAAACAAGTGAATAGCAGTCATGTAGTTTTTGCTTGTTTATTTATGACTGTTGCATGTCAAACTTAGTTGATAAAAATTTTGAAATTATCCAGTTTCACCTAAAAATCAAGTGCACATATTTGAGTGCTCATTATTAAAGTTGGTCAGCATTTTTTTATTTTTTAAAAATTTCTTTTGACAGAAAAATATTTATTTCAAAGCCATGTCTTACAGAAGAAATATATCATCCCTTGGACTGGATTTCTGAATAAGACTGCAAGGACATGCAGAAAAGCAGGAATATTCTTAGCTCAGTTGCTAGGATTTTCATCAAAGATCCACTGTTGGATCCAGCTTCCTATCTAAATCAATTAATCCTTTCTATGTGTAACCTTGAGCAGAGATCCGGCCACACTGTATGTTGGAATATCCTCAAACGTGGAACTAGGAAAAAAAAGATGATTCATAACCATATTTTACAGCACACCCCAAGAACATAATTAAATTTTGAGTGATTGATAAGTCTCAACATTTTCAGGATTTTTTTTCAGAGTTTTTCTCCTTTAGCTGTCCTTGCATCTGTGCTGTATTACCAATGCTGTACAAGGAAATGGTAGTGTCCCAATGCCAGCAACAGTGAGCAGAAAGAGTGCACTGAATTCAGGCTGTCAATAAAATTAATACGCATTTTGGTGTGAAGCTTCACAATCACCTTGGTCTTCTCTCTGCTCAAATACAAATGTAGCAACTCAGATTAGAGACAGCCATTTCCTACCCTGGAGATTCATACTCTTATGATCAGTAGCTATATGGTACTCTAGCTGATGTTTGGGCAACACAGTTTCCTTTTGGTTGGCAATCTGTACACTCCTCTGAGGACAGGGGAATTCACTGGAATAGCTTGCAGACATATGGAGTTAAATTTTTTTCTAAGCCTGATCACCTATTGGTAAATTCCACAAATCAGGAAATTCCTATAATTAGGTAGATTTCCCTTAAAAACAAGAAAGCAAAATGCACAGGGATAATAACATCCTGTTTTAAAAAGCCAGGCTCTGGTTTTTTTAATAGATCAAGTCATTCTGTAAGAAATATCATTTTCTTTTATGGAATGAAATGCCAATTTTCTGAAGATTTGGCTGTCATGAATCCACATGACTGACAGTTTCTAGCACAATTTATGTCAGTTACAGTAGGAAGACTGAAAGCTTGTATCATTTGTAATCAAGCAGAATACTATTTGTCTTAGAAAGACGTCTTCAACTGCACACTAATAAAAAAGACAGCAACAAACACAAGTCGCTAGCACACTGGTAGAGCTGTTATGCTTTTACTTTTTCACACATTTTCCCACCATTTAAAGGTTATATCATAAAGGGGCTCCTAGATGAAGATAGTCAATATTTTCAGAAATGTAAACAATTATTGCATAATCACAAGCTAAAAAAACAAGTCACACACAAAACAAACAAACAAACCCAAGCAAACAAAGCCATGAGAGGACTGGGATATTTTTCAATGCGTTTTGCTTCCCAGTATTACTGGAGAAAGCAATTTAATTTTGCTTTTTCTACTTTTAAGGAAAGGTGTCTGGCATTAGACTCTTTTTTAAACAAAAAAAGGGGAAAAAAGGAAAATTAAGAAAGTATTTACCATGTTTTGAGCCACTTTATATCTCATTTGATCTACCTCCTGTTGCTCTGACCTTTACTTGTTTTGATTACTCAGAGCTTGTGGTTTTGGCAGTCATTCTTTGCTTAGTGACAAGCATTATCAGCTTCTCACCTAGTGCTGGTTGGAACACCCAAGACATCAGAGAATTTTAACAACTCAGCAGTCAAACAAGGAGCAAAACAGAGTAAAAGCACTGAACTGTGTGGAATATTTGAGTGCTTAGTTTGCAGAAGAAAAATGGTTTGCAGTGTTAGGACAGATTGTTGTGAGTATGTGGATGAAATGAAGTATCTAATAAGTTATCCTGATTCATTTGGAACACACTCCAGTAATTTCTCAGCCACCAACAGAGCACCACTTGGAAAATCTATAGAAGAGATTAAGTCTTGAGGAATATCTATACTACTATTATTAAACCCACCAGTGATGTGTCCTAATATGGTAAGGACATGGTTTTTCCCAAAACATCTGACTGCCTAATCGCATGTAAAGCTGAAGTGGCCAAGCATGTCATGAGGGCCAGTGGTATCCTGGAGTGCATTTGTAAGACCTCAACCAGCAAGTCAAGGGAGGTGATCTTGCCCTTCTACTCAGCCCAGGTGAGGCCACATCTGGAGTGCTGTGTCCAGTTCTGGGTTCTTCAGTACAAGAGAGACATGGAGATCCTCTAGAGAGTCCAGTGGAAGGTGACAAAGCTGATTAAGGGGCTGAAACATCTCTCTTACCAGGAAAGACTGAGGGAGCTGTGCCTGTTCAGCCTCAGAAGAGAAAATAGAGTGGCAATTTCATCAATGTCTATAACTATCTGAAGAGAGGGTGTGAAGAGGATGGAGCCAGGCTCTGCTTGGTGGTGCCAAGCTACAGCAGAAGAGGCAACAGGCAGAAACCGACACACAGGAAGTTCCATCCAAATGAGGGAAAGAACTTCTTTGCCGTGTTAGTGACTAAGCACTGAAACAGATTGTGCAGAGAGACAGCAGAGTCTCCCTCTGGAGATATCCAAGAACCATCAATATGAAAACCTGTGCAATATGTTCTGGGATGACGAATGGGGAGATTAGACCAGTTGACCCCCCTGGCGGTCCATTCCAACCTTAACTATTCTTTGATTCTGTGAAGACTTCTGAAACATGACTTAAGCAAAAAAAGTGGACAGGATTATAGCAATATCCATTTCCATCGAAATTTCAAGAAAAGATTTTAGAATCCAAGTGTTATTATGTTACCTCAATACACTAACATTTTCAGTGATAAAAGTTTTGGCTAACACAAAGCCTAGACAGAGACAAATCTGTGAATTTCATCTCCTATTCATGACATCTTCAGCTTTTAAATTAAACTATTAATTTGCACTCAAGTGGTTTTAAGGGGAAGCATTTATATTTCTATTTATAATGGAATATCAAAATCAGTCTAAGAACACAATGTATTTAATTTATAATGAACATTTACATAGACACAATACATATATACGTCTGTTTGAAATGTCAGTTTTTCATATACGATTCATAAAGTGCAAGAGAATCATGACTGCTTTGTGAAAATGTATTTTAACTCTACATTTAAGCCTGAAACATATCTCTGCATAAGTAAGATAATCCCTTTAGCCACAGTGATAAACAGAGAATCACAGAATTGTTGGGGTTTGAAGGGACCTTTGGAGATCATCTAGTTCAACCGTGCCTCCTAAAACAGGTTGCACAAGATCACATCAGATAGAGTCTGGATATCTTCAGAGAAGGAGCCTTCACAGACTCTCTGGGCAGCTTGTTCCAGTGCTCTCTCACATTCAAAGTAAGGAAGTTTTTCCTGATATAGGGATCAAACTTTCTGTGTTTCATCTTGTGTCTGTTGCTGCTTATCTTGATGGGCACCACTGAAAAGAGTCTGGACTCATCTTCTCAACACCCACCCTTAAGTTATTTGTATGCATTGATAAGAATTTCTCTCAGTTTCCTCTTCTCCAGGCTAACTCACTATAGCTTTTGTGATACAGGGCCTGTGATACATGTATTTTTTGTCTTGAAATGTCTTATTCAAAAAAACCTCTATAATTACTTCATTAGATAGTAGAGCTTAACAACCTGTAAAAGTAACTGTCAACTAATGACTAGATAAAGAATATTTTTTTTAGAAGACTGGCATTTTGTTCTAACCATATTCTAACACCTCACACCACTACTAAATTATTTTGAAGACACACACAAACTAAATTATTTTGTCCTTCATTTTCTGATAAACCTTCTTTTTAAACTCCTCAAAACTTTGGTGAAGAGGGTGAACTGACCAAACTAGTTTAGTTCCAGGAATACTACTAAAATGAAAGACCTTTCTTATAAACCTTATTTTACAAAATGATAGGATGGTTTTGGGTTGCCAGGGACCTTAAAGACCATGCAGTTCTAACCCAACTGCTGTGGGGAGTGACGCCTTTCACTGAACCAGCTTGCTCAGAGCTCCATCCAACCTGGCCTTGAACACTTCCAGGGATGGGGCATTCACAACTTCTTTGGCCAGCCTGTTCCTGTGCCTCAGCACAGCCACAGTAAAGAATTGCTTCCTTCTTTCTTTCAGTTCGCAGCCATTATCCTTTGTCCTGTCACTATATGTTCCTGTCAAAATTCTCTCTCCTTTTTTCTTGTAAGGCCCTTTCAGGAACCGGAAGGCTCCAGTTAGGTCACTCCAAAGCCTTCTCTTCTCCAGGCTGAACAATCTTGATTATCTTAGCATTTCCTTGTAGGACAGGTGCTCTATTCCACTGATCAACTTGGTGGTCTGTGAGCGACTAAAACATGGACCCAGACCAGCAGGGAATCTGAATCGTTTACTCAAAGAAATGGGCTGGTTTTATACACTTCTACAAGGCACAGTATTTCCTTACATGGTAATTCTCACTACCTGACCTATCCCATGTTGCCACATCAGCAACATGCTTCCTAAATGTCCTTCTATGGGGTGATCATGTGCTGCTCATCCCTCCCTCAGCTTCTGGCAGGCTCCTCTCTGCAGGGCTCTGCCACGTGGCACCTCCTGCCTCCAGGGTCCAGGGGAGACAAGCCTCTGTGTGCTGCCATGTGCTCTTTTGTGCTGCCATGTGTTCTGCAGGTACATCCCACAGCCTGCAGCTCAATTCTAGCTTATCTCTCCCCACAGTGGTCCTCCTCTGGACTCATATCAACAGGTTGATGTCCTTCGTGTGCTGGAAAAACTGGCATAGTTCTATGATGAAAGTTAAAGTAAGTCAGGCAAAAACCAGCTTCTCATTATGAACGCTGCGACATTGGAGGCTTCTTTTCCGGAGCATTCAAAATGCTGCGAAACTTGATTGCAATGTAATTGCAATGTAATTCCATTTTTTTGTAGAAATATATTAAATATTTTTACATCGTTACCATTACCAGTTCAAAATATTTTTGTGTCTTTTTCTTTAATGTGGCTGGAATAATTCTATAACTGTGGAACAATTTCGAGGCTGCATGATGTTGCGAATGAGTGGTTAGGCCACTCAAGGAATTACAGTCAAAGGTATTAGCAAAAGCTGGTTTTAACAAAAAAATGTGAAAGCATGACTTAACAAAGTACATACAAAGGAAAATTAGATCAGACTCAATTAAAAATTATTTGTATGAGTACCGAGGATATGAAGGATAACAGAGCAAAGGATAAAAGACGGTGCTCTGCAAAATGCACCACCAAACAAGTTATAACATTGAAAGTCCTCGTTTTCAGGTATTCTTAGAAAGATCGTTCTCTAGCGTGGGAAAGTGGCAGACATACAACATTCGCATTGAGCTCTGCAGTGTTGTCTACAGAGTATCATGAAGAAATCATGCACTTTTCAGAAACACAGGGAATAAAGAAAACTCCTAACACAGCCTTCTGATTCCAGCTATACACGATTTACTGCTTATCTGAGTCTTCCTCAAAACTTTCAAAGCACTTTAGGAATGGTACTCCTCAATTTAATACTCGACTAAAAAGAAAACCACAAGCTGCTTCTTTCCCCTGCTCCTGTGGGATACAAAAGGCAGGGACCATGGGTTGAGATAAGAGCAATTTACTAGAAACAGTAATGAGATAAGAAAATGAAAAGTAACAGCAACAATATTAGTAGTAAAAGCATGTAAAAAGGTGAATCACATGAAAAAATACTCACCATGGACCACAATCAACAGTGGCCCATGGATTCCCCACCCCAACATGTTTTCGTACCACCCAAAACCATGCCCTTCTTCCCAGAAGAGAGAGTCTCTTGCTTCCACCCCCAAGCAATGACACTGATTGGCATAGAATAAAAACATAGACATGTCCATGTGGGTCCAGACTCTGCTCCCTCACAACTAATGTAAAAAAATGAACTCTGTTCTGGCCAAAACCAGGACAGGAAGATTAGTGAAAAAATGTAAGTCTGTTTTTGTTGGGGGTATTTTTGTGGGAAAGAGAAAATGCAAAAATTCTTCCCCATGTTTTTTCCAGTTTTCTTTGAGCCTTTGTGTTTCAAAATGTACTTTAGTCAATGTTTTTTCATTGAAATTAAATCATTGTCTTTCAGGGATGGATTTCTTTAAGATATCATTCAGTTCTTCAGCTAGTTTCTATTAGGAAGACCTCTTTCTCTCATGTGCTGCAATCTCCATTTCCAGAGGTGTGGAAGAAAAGCAAAGGCTCTAAATTCTGAAAACTGTACTTTCCTAAACACACCTAAACTGGAAAAAGAAAAATTAAATTCTTGTGAGATAAGAATCATAATTTTAGCAATTTTTTGTTTTTTAACCGAAAAAGAAATGCAGTTTGTATGAAAATTTTTTATAGCCTACAGTTTTAAGCCCATTTTCTGTGGAATTTTTCCTGTCAGGTCATTGAATAATGAAATAGATAAATTTCATCTTTTTGAGGCAAAGAATTTTAACAGATCCATGTAAAAATAAACTCTCTTAAGATAAAAATGTATCAATATTCAGATTCAATTCTCCAACAGTTTCTGAAAGGAAAAAAATTTTTAAAAACCCACAAAAGGTAAGAGAAAATTGCCAGAAAAAAATTCAGAAAATTTTACTTGGGAAAAAGAATGGAAAATTCCACAAAACAGTTTTGGAGTTCCATTACTTAGAGCCCCATTATTATTGTTTTTAAATTAGTAATTAGTTTCATTTCAGCCTATTCACAGTCACTATTGGGTTGAGGTTGTTGTTGTGCTACATTTGCTCCAGAGTTCCTGCTGAGATAGATTTAAACCCATTTCCATGCATCATTGTTTGGAAATATAGCATTGTATAGCAACAACCCTGTAGGGTTTAAGTAGGTTTGCATTTTTGCTTCAATTGATCAAAACATTGATATTAAGAGTGTTTGCAGGACTTGCATTCTAGAGTTAGACCCAGACAAGCATAGGAAAAACAACCCAACAGCAAAGTCAAGAAACTCAGCAAAATTCTAGACAATTTTTAAGATTAATTTGAGGCATTTTAAGTCATTTTCATCTTACATTATGTATACAAAATTTGGTACTTAAAACCAAAAATTCCTGTAAACCCACATGCTGGCAGTTATTAAGTTACCTGCTAGTGAGTGACAGAAAGATGTTGTATTCTGCAGGTTATCCCTAATAAAGTATTTGTTCCTGGTTTCAAGGTGTTAACTATTTCAAGTCAGCTCCCTGGCTTTAGTTTTCTCATGGAGTTTAGAAATCTCTGCCAATGTTTTGCTCTATAAAGAGTTGAAACCTTAGGAATTGCAATCTCTGTGATTAAACAGTTCAAATTTAGGGTAAACATGTATGATT
Organism: Oreocharis arfaki; assembly: GCA_013398015.1. Taxonomy (NCBI): domain Eukaryota; kingdom Metazoa; phylum Chordata; class Aves; order Passeriformes; family Paramythiidae; genus Oreocharis; species Oreocharis arfaki. The sequence goes on from VZRR01006225.1 coordinate 507,180, forward strand.
AATTAATCAGAGATTTCATTTTTCTCTCATTTGACTTCTGTTAGTCTGTTCTGATTACACACCCAGACTCATAGTCTAAAGGGAATGCTGGATAAAAAAGTCTATCTTTTTCTATCTGTAAGAGCTCCATTTTACATCAAATAATTAAATGCTAATTGGAAGCTAAAAAGGAACATGGATGATCATGAATTTTCCAACAGTTATATCTTTGATTTGGGAGAATTAATTCTCATTTATGGGCTAGCATACTTAAGATAAAATACCTCAATGTTCTTTAGAGCAAGCATTTGCCTGTAAATCTCTCCTCTATCAGCTTACATGCTAAGTCATAAAACTAATTGGGTTTGCTTATTTTCTTTCTCTGAATAATCAACATTTATATGTGTAGTAAGACATCATAAATTTTACTACGTTCAAATTAATTATTCTTATGGATAAAACATCGAAAGTATTGAAACTCTAACATGACCTCTTCTAAGTGGAGGTCCATGAGACTTTTTCAGAAAAAGACAAAAAAGGAAAAAATGTGTGTGGCAGGGTTGTTAACGCTTGCACAGGTAGACCTATAAATAATGGAGTCCTAAGTCTGAAGTCATATTTTTAGAATTTCTTGTATTACACTAATTGTTCTCTGAGTTCAACATTCTCCATCTATCCTAATAATAAATTGTTTACATGATTCCTTAACTCCACAACACAAATTACTTCTAAATATACCCTTGTAAAAAATAAAAAACCTTCAAATTATTGCAGAATATGTAGTCAAATTATATTTGCAAACCCCCTATCTTCCCCTTGTGCTGGGTCTGAGTAGGGGAAAGAAGGGAAAGAAGAAGCGTCATTACAATTTTGATGGTCTTATTCTTACTTCTTACTCAGTACGTTGCCCTTTACTCCTCCAAAACCACCACAGTAGTTTTGGAGACTATGGTTTCTTACACACTAATGATCCTTGAAGATTTGGTTATGACACCAGGGAAGATTCATGATGTATGCCTATAGAATTCTTTCGAGTGCCTTCAAGGGAAGACTCAGAAAGTAACTTTTTCACTCCGTTGTAGAAGAACCTTTTCTTTCTCTCTTTCTCTATCAGAATTGAACTCTAAGAATAGCTATAACTACATTGCTATATATATTTTTATTTCAACACTTGGAATGTGTAATTATGCTTAGTTCCTGCGCAGAACAGTTATCTTTGAGGAACAAGTGCCTTTAGAATTATAGTCATACGTGATCAACAGCCAGAATAAGGTTTGGTTGAATGCTGATCAGGTTCTAGAGGCTAAAAAGAAGATAAAAAACCCACAGAGATTGAAGTCAGTAACATACTCAAACTTAGAGAAAGTAAGCTATACAAATGCAGTAATAATAGGAAAGAGGAGCTCCAAATATACTGATGATCAGTCAGAAGGTTAATTTTCCAAACATATATAAAGGATTCTTCATTCTAGTCCATGGCAGTGTTTGAATACCAGTTGCCTTTCACATTATTCACAGACTGACATTCTTTTGTCATATGAATGTTTCCAAGCACATCATGAGTTTTCACCTAAGCCTGTGAAATTAGAATTATTTAAAATTTCCTTTGACTTATCTGGCTAATGGATCAAGCCCTTAGTCAGCTGCCAAGTCCTGCTATGGGGTACTGTAGGGAGTTCTTTTGAAACGGAAGCTCTAGAATGAAATTAAGTCAAACAAGACAAACATTCTATCTGAGAACCATTAATTGGTAAAAAAAACCGTGTTGCTGTACTAAAGAAGAGTAGAAAAGATAGAAAAGGAGGAAGGCAAATGCAAAGGGTTGGGGGAGAGAGAGAGAGGGGAGACAGAGAGAAAAAGCGGGCGTTACCACCAGAAGGTCAGGGAGTGCCATCGATGTCCAAGCGGCAGGGGTGTGCGCACGCTGCCTGCCGGGGAGCCTGCCCAGCTCCCGGAGAGGCGCAGCCCCACAGGCACAGCTCCTGCCGGCCGGACACGGGGTAAGGGAGTGGGGATCGGGCAGCAGGCACAGGACCCGGGACAGGGTCATGGCAGGGATTGCGGCGGCAGGCTGGATCGGTGAAGCAAGGTCAGAGGCAGGCAGGAGCACAGGGATGAAGCAGGGAGGGCGTCGGACAGGAACACAGGGAGGCAGGACAGGCGGCGGCTGGCACAGGAGAAGGAGTGGGGCAGGACACAGGTGGCACACAAGGCTCAGAGGTCAGCCAGTGTCTAGCCAAGCTCCCAGTGAGAGGGAGGACAAACAAGGAAGGCGAGCAAGGGCGAGCAAGGTCCAGCAAGGGCAGAAGATCCAAAAGGCAGGCTGGAGCCAGGGCAAAAAAGGCAAAAATCTCTACCAGGGCAAGCAGCAAGAAGACCAAAAGACCTCAGAGCTTGTGACACAGTTACTTTTATACTCCCTGGCTCCTCCCAAGGTCTGCCTGCTGACAGGAGACCACCGGCCCAGTCCAACCTTCCACTGCAGTCCATTGGTGAAGATCTTTTGCCATCTGGTCTGAGAGCCTCTCTGGAGGGTACAGTATTCTTGGTGGTCTCCTGCTGACTGCCCATCCCATGTGAGACATGAAATGGTTGCCAGGCTAAGTCTCCCCAGAGACAAGGATTTTCTCTTCTTCTCCTAGTTGCCTCCTGCAAGTGGCACATGTGCAACCCCTCCCCCACACATCTCTGGCAAGCAGTGTTGAGACAGAAATCAAAATTAAATTGGCTCCTCACATTAGCTATCTGTGTGCTTTATCGCTCTGCGAACTAATGTCTGGAGAAAATCTACTATGCATTTATATCTGACATCAGCTATACAAAGAAAATTATCTCTGAGTCCGGTAGTTTATATGTGACAAGATAGTAAAATGACAAGCTAGTTTATACCTCTAAGTAATCCCTCTAAACCTTAATAATTTTTGTAAACAAAACAAAGGCAAAACCAAAACCAAAAATCCCCAGCAAGCAAACAGACCCCAAACTAACAAAAAACAAAAAACAAAAACAAAAAAAAAAAACCAAAAAAACTCCCCCCAAAAACCAAAAAAACAAAACAAAAAAAAACCAAAAAAAGCCCCAAATCAAAGGAAAGCTAGCCAATTTGGCCTACTACAAGTCAGCTTCAACTGTAAAACTATAATGAGAAATATTTAAATTATCCTGTAAGAGAAAGAGAAATACATGGATGAAGATTATCCAGTGTTCATAGGCATTCATATATGTAATTAAGCAGACACTTGTCCAGCTTATCTGTAAAGCCCTCTAATGATTGTGGCAGTAGAGACTTTCTAGTCACCATTTTGTCCAAGACAAGGAAATGCAGCATGCTTTACAACAAAAGAGAACATTATAGTTCCATTAAGAAACAACACGCTAATTCCAATTATTCCTTTGTAAATGCCAAACACTGGAAAAATTGTATATAGCTTTATAGTTGTTTCTTTAGGAAAGTTCAGCTCCTTTTAATTCTTTTTTTCTTTATATTTCTTTCTTAGAGGTCTCGCTTAATATTTTCATCATTATTACTTTTCTGAATATAATTGCTCATGTGTTTTCAGAGTTCCTGATTCTCGTATTCCTAAGCATCAAAAACTGTGACTATTATGGACACCTCTGACTGCACTGTCTTTTTAGCAGTCATTTTAGCCATTCCTGTGGCTGGATTTGATTCTGGCCACAATCAAACCAGAAAAAGCACCCACTTTAGTTCATATATCCACTTTTTTGGGGAAAAAATCACCAGTACATTAACAAGTATCAGACAATCTGTTGCACTATTTTTGAGCAATCTGTGAGGTAACGGATTTCCCCTGTTGTCCGCAAGTTTGTTTTACATCATTCTGCTGTTTAGTGACAAAATTTCTTTTTCACAATGACATTTGAAAATAGATTTTCCCTCAGATCCTTTAATCTTTTTCTCTTAATAAACTGAACATTAGAGGAAGTATATGAATTACTAGCATTATTTTTGTCAAAATTTGAATGGTAGGTTTTACAGTACTTTATCATCAGAATTTTGATAAAGCAGTATTAAAAAGATGTAGCAGGGTATTTTCTGTAAGTAAATGCTTAAAATTTGGATTAAAAGTAAGTTTCATAATGCTTATGAAGACATATATTCAGCTATGGATATTATTCAAAGCATTTATTCCCCCTAAGCAATGTATTTTTTGCCTTAAGACCTTCTGTGGACTAAACCAGTTTCTCAGAGGATTTTATACACAAGTTAGAACTGATATGTAAAGTGGTTTATTGTTACAATTAGGCAATATTTTAATATCTACTAAGTAATTACATACATTACACAAACTGGTTTTCACATCTTCTTGAGAAATTTGAAAAAATATGAATTTGATGAATAGACCACTCATTGGATAAAATATTGGCTGGATGGTCACACTCAAAAGAGCTTTTATCAATGGCTCAATGTCCAAGTGATGAGTGGTGTCCCCGAGGGTCAGCATTGGGACTGGCACTGTTCAGCATCTTGGTGAGTGACACAGGCAGGGGATTCAGTGCACTCTCAGCAAGTTTGCTGATGACACCAGCATGAGTGGTGCAGTCATGCTGCAGGGAGGGGATGCCATCCAGAGGGACCTTGACAGGCTTGAGAGGTGACCTCTTATGAACCTCATAAAATTTAAGAAGGCCAAGTGCAAAGTCCTGTACCTACCTGGGTTGGGGCAATCCCAAGCACAAGTACAGGCTGGGTGGAGAATGGATTTCCTTTTGTTTTTTGATTTGAGAATTTTTTTACTTTTTCATAGGCTACAGATAATCAGCCAAGGAGAATCAGAGCCAGAGTCTGGAACCACATGCAGGACCCAGACCCACTATCTTGCAGCCAGTGCTCCACTTACAGAAAGACATAGTCATTGAGATTAATACTTCCTGCTCAAGTGCAGTGAAAGTATTGATAGCTGAAAGCAAGTATAGTTAAACATTTAGAAGTATTCTCTTCAATTCACTATTATTGAAGTTCAGAATTCAAACCTTTGGTAAAACTTTCTGTTAATAAACAGCTCTTCTTTTTTCTTTTAAAATTGCTCTCAGTCAGGCATTGTGGCTGGACCTCTGTTTTATGCAACTGAAATGCTTTGTTTCCCAGTAAATAGAAAAACTGTCACACCTAGGAAAGGCACATTTGCCTACTAAGAAAAGAAACAGCAGGCACTTTGGTTATGGCACTTCCCTAATAATAATATTCTTGCTGTCAGTTGAGTTCCTAGTTGACAGATGTCTCCATAATAAGAAGAAACAAAACATCTCTCAGAAATGACACCTTCAGAGTCAGCACATGCCTAAAAAGACAAGAATTGTCAATGGAAAAGAATTGCCAGAGGCCTTCTTTGATAACATGACTGGCTGCATAGATGAGGGGAGAGATGTGGACCTTATCTACCTTGACTTCATCTTGGCTTTTGACACCATCTCCCCTAAAATCCTCAAAGGGAAGCTCAGGAAGGGCAGATTGGCTGAATGATAGTGAAGGAGATTGAGAACAGTCTGAATGGCAGGTCCTGGAAAGTTGTGATAAGTGGTACAGAGTATAGCTGGAGGCCTGTCACTAGTGATGTTCCCCAAGGGGTCAATACTAGATCCAGTCTTGTTCAGCTTATTCATCAATGAATGAATGGATGCAGGGACAGAGTGTACCCTCAGCGAGTTTGCTGGTGGTACTAAACATGACAAAATATCTGGTACACCACAAACCAGTTCTGTCATTCAGTGAGATCTGAATAGGCTGAAGAGGTTGGGCAGAGAGGAACCCAGTGAAGTTCAAATGCAAGGTCAGTACCTGGGGAGGACTAACCCCAGGCACCAGCACGGGCTGGGGGATGATCTGCTGGAAAGCAGCTCTGCAGATAAGGACCTGGGGTCCTGGTGGACAACAAGCTGTCCATATGTGCCCTGTTGGCCAAGAAGGCCAAGGATGCATTAGGGATGCATTATGAAAAGCATTGCCAACAGTCAGAGAGAGGTGATCCTACCCCTCTACTCTGTGGGTGAGGTGGTATCTGGAGCATTGTGTCCAGTTCTGGGCTTCTCAGTTCAAGAAAGACAAGGAACCACCAGAGGGGGTCTATGTAGGACTCTGATTATGGTTGTAGCATCTCTGTTTTGAAGAAAGTCTGAGGAAGCTAAACTTGTTTAGCCTGGAGAAGAGGAAACAGAGAGAAATTCTTATCAATGCATACAAATAACTTAAGGGTGGGTGTCAAGAAGATGGGGCCAGACTATGTTCAGTGGTGCCCAGCAAGAGGATAAGCGGCAACAGACACAAGATGAAACACAGAAAGTTTGATCCCTATATTAGGAAAAACTTCCTTACTTTGGATGTGAGAGAGCACTGGAACAAGCTGCCCAGAGAGTCTGCGAAGGCTCCTTCTCTGAGGATATTCTGTGCAATGTGCTTAAAGTGAACTTTCTTTAGCAGGAGACTGGGACTAGGTGATTTCCAGAAGTCCCTTCCACTCCTAACCATTCTATGATACTGTGATTCTATATATTCCACCTTACTACAGCAGAAAGAATCCTGTACTGCCTTTTTTTTTTCCCGCTGTGCTACCCTGAAAAGGGGAAAAAGAAAAAAAAATGGAAAAAAATACCACCCACCTTTTTTAAAAATATTATTAATTTATTTTAAGGTTAGGGGTTTTTGTTGAGGAGAAATGTAATTCACTTTCAGATCTCCAAGTTTTGATGTTTGACTCAAAAGAGTGTTCAAATTCCTTTTTTTTTTTTTTTGTAACTAATAGTAGTCACTGCAGCAAAATGAGAAAATATTATATAACTGTAAAATAAACTAGAGCAACACAGTTTGCATCAGGTGTTTACTCCACCATGCTGGAAAGACTGGTTTCCAAAGATGTACAGGGTTCCCAATTTGCTCTGAGCAAGTGAAGCATGTTATTAAACCCTTTTATATTTTATACCTAGATACTTCATGATCCTTTCAGTTTCTTTCCATAGAGAATATGTAGCACAGGAAAGTCCAGTAATTCTTGGTAAAGCAATTTAAACAGCTGGAAAAATATTTTTCTTCCTTTTCTTCAAAATGTTTCTGAATACAAACGTGCACTACAACAATGTGCAAAATTTCCAACAGTGGAAGTCTCTACAATTGCTCTAAACCAAAAAAAGCTCAAATGTTTACAAAACATATAAAATTGTGCAAAAGAGCAACTTATATGTATGTTCTCTTGAAGACAAAGAGCATGCTTTTTGAAAATAGTCTTTTATTTAAAAAAAAAAAGGATGCAGTGCAATAAAATTAATGTGGCTTACAGCAGAAAGTTGAAGTCTTGGATTTTTTAACTAGCACTGTCTTCTATTACCATATTTCAAAGAAATTAAGAATGGTTTGGGTTAGAAGGAACCTCAGAGATCATCTAGTTTCAACCATTGTGTCATGGGCAGAGACACCTTCCAGTAGACCAGGTTTTATTTATCGAAGAATATTGTGTTTGTGATGATTTTCCACTCTACTTCCCTGATTTGGGAAGTGGTATGGCTCGAAGTGCTTCTTGTCTTCCAATGGTACCTCTGTAACTATAATTTGTGTTCGCTGAGAGAGCAAGATGTGCTCAGCTGGCACAGAGAGGCTGTGCTCCTCACACACCCTGGAAGGAGTCACATCACACACCACAGCTCTAAGGATCTTGTAAAAAGAGAGAACTTGAAGGACTGTCCAAGTCTTCAGCAGAAAATGTCAGTGAACTTACACCATACTGTTAATCAACGTTACACACATAGCTTTATTTATAATTGTCACGACTTAAGACTTTCTACATTAACTGCTTAAGGACTGGAAATGGATGCACCTTTTATTTAAATTTCCCGTGTATTATGGTGAAGTCACAGGGCAGTGTAATTCTAAAAATAACTAGTTGTAGGTTCAGCAACTAATAAAACTTTCTATATTTTGTATTTCAGAGACTGAAATTTTCAGTCTCTTCCTTGTCAACTGTAATTCTTACAAAGTTTAGAGAAAAAAATTAATATAACCAACTTAATAAAAGGTGGCAAAAAGCATCTAAACCTAATGACTTACACAAACCTATTTATTTATTTAATTTTTTATTTATTCATAGATCATTACATAAGATTTAATTCCTTTAGTAGTTTCCTACACACACATTGCTGAAATAAATTCAAAAATAATTTGTTGCATTTTTGTGTGAGAACTTAACTTCACAAGCACATAATGGCTGGTGAAAAGTCAAAAACTTTTATCAGAATTGTGGAAAATGAACCTCTCTGAGATATCTGTAGAAATATAACAATATAAAACCGATAAAATATCATTTAAGAAAATATATAGGGAAAAGAAAGAAGGAGAAAGAAAGCATAGCAGTAGCTAGTGGAGAGGAAGGACATCACTTCGTGTGGATCCAGTAACAAGACTTGATTGTTGCAATTTTGATGTTCCTTGGTCAAAGTCATCGTTGCAATGTTGATCGGATGGGGGTGCTGGGGGTGCCTGTGAAACACAAAGTTCTGGTGGTTAATATGTGTTTAGGTCCAGCTGGGATTGCTCAGGTACCTGCCCTGGTGGGGAGGTTTTCACTGTCTCAACACTGTGGATCAGCTCTCTGGTGGAAGGGACCAGAAATGAGCCTGGGGGCACTCTGGGGGTCTTTGATGATTTATGACCCGTTTTAATACACGACGTCTTTTTGTCATGCTGGTGTAGTTGAGCCAGTTATGCCTTATCAGAGGGATAAACACCTTCAGTGAGAGGTGAAGGTGTGAGAATCTCAATACCTCCCTCAGGGCTGGGGTGGGACAGGAGGTGGAGTTTTACACCTGGGCCAGTTGCGTAAGGGAGGACTTTGTCAGGATAAAAAGCCTTATCCCATCTCACAGGATCCTCTTCTTACCAGCCTTTCATCTGGCTCAAATGCATCTTCTTGGGAAATAAAGGCTAGTTTATCATGGTCATCCTCCGGTAGTGGGTGTGCACCCCCTCTGCACCTGGGCTGTTCTTATGTAGATCAGAGGTTTCGTCCACATCCTCTCCCCACCCCCGCAAAAAAAACCCCCAAATTCTCCTCTTCCCCTTGTTTGGGGGGTGCAAACCCAGCCTCAGCAGAGCACCCTGTCCGACTGTTTGAGTCTTTAACACTTCAGTCTCTCACACCAGCTTACCTGTAAATTTAATTGGGCCATGATCTGTTTTGAAAGTTGATGATATGTGAAGACTTATGCATATTTAAGGACAAGGAATTATTTTAATCTTGAAAGAAAGGTGTATCAGTAACAACTGGAATGTAAACATTTCTTTTTGCTTCTAGCTACAAATGACAGATCAAAAGGTTTCCAGAAAAAAAACAGCCTGAGGAAGAAAAAGCGTGTTATGACTTTTTGCAGCTGAAAGAAATATTGTTTTAAAATTCCTGAATAATGCTTTAAGCAGCAGTGATAGTTTCTCCCCCCCACAGCTTTTGACAGAACTCATGGGTGAGAGTAGGCAACAATAAATTTCATTAATGGATCAATGGTGTGCAGCTGGCAACAGGTGGAATTTAAGATGCAATGGTCATGTCAAACTTTGATACAAAAAAAAATTAAGGCTGAATGTATTTTATGACCTTTTTCAGATCAGAGCAATTTAAAAGACTTGTAATGAATGTCAAGACTTAATTTTCTGTACTTAATTTTACAATTTAAATCTATAAACCTCAGAGAGTAATGAAACAGAGATCAGAAATATGAGGTTTTATAGTCCTTTCTCTTTGCTTTATTTCTTCAAGAGAGCGATGGAGTGTGAGAGATAACTGGTTGTATGTTGTTTTTCTCATTTTACATGAACAGAAAGCCAGTATCTAATGGCTAAAAAAAGCCTACTTCTTGAACAGAAACATATTTACTCTGAAATCTGACAATTATCAGTTTGCAGATTCTTCACAATTTCATTAGAAGTAACACATTGAAGTTACAGTTGTGAAGAAATGAGGAAAAAGAATGAATTTTTTTAGCTATTTTATAAAGCATTAAGCACAAAAATATATTCAGAGTAAATATTACATTCTAGAAATAGAAAGTAATCTGATGCTGTAGCAAAGGCATATTTTGTGAACTCAGCATCAAATTTAGTTCCAAACTAAAAAAGAGAATATAAAGCTTCAATTTATTTGATTTGTTTATAGCTTATCTGTATAGTTTCAAGGACATTTTAACCTTTCCTTCACAGTTATATTATTGTATTTACTTCCATGGAATAGAAAACATGTTCCTTAGCAAAATTTAAAACAAGAAGGTTTCATTATTCCCTTCACTTTGTATTTGCAGAGGATTTGTTCGGTTTTTTTAGTCCTTCTAACATTTCTAACTCCACACTAAAGTAGCATTCAAGCCCAAGAGAGATTTCGCCAAATTTGACCTACTAATTATTCTTTGTACAGTTTTCCTGCTTAGTCTTAGGCTTTTTTATTGAATACAGAAGGGAATAAGTTTGATAAATAATAAATATTTTGTTATTGTGTATCAAAATTATGTTTTCACAGAGTTAGAAGACTAGAGAACAGTATCTTACTCCATGGATTCTCAGCCTGACAGGATTCTACAGCAAAGATCTCTATAAATCTGATATCTAAAAAAACCTCCTTTTTTCCCTCTTGATATAAATTTGATGTCTACAAATATGTGGAATGGAGAGATTGCATAGTGGCACCACCGTTCTCTTCAAAATCACACAAAGAGCAGCAAGTCTTGTGTAGTGGCTTGATGCTGGCCAGATGCCAGGCACCCACCAAAGCTGCTTTCTCATTCCCCTCCACAGCTGGACAGGGGAGAGAAAATTTAACGAAGGCTTCCTGGGTTGAGGTAAGGACTGGGAGACATCATTCATCAAATACCATCATGGGTGAAAAAGGCTCAAATTAGAGATATTAATTGAATTTATTGCTAACAAAATCAGAGCAGGATAATGAGAAGAAAAATAAAACCTTAATATCACCCTCACCCGCACCTCCTCTCCAGCTCTTCCTCCTATCCCAGCAGCACAGCGACACTTCTTCACCCATAGTTTATCCCACTTCTCAGGGAGGAGAGTCATTCCCCTGCTGCACAGTGGGGTCCCTCCCACAGGAGACAGCTCTCCATGAACTTCTCCAGCGTGAATCCTTCTCAAAAGCAACAGCTCTCTGTGACCTGCCGCAGTGTGAGTCCATCCCATGGGCAACAGTCCTCCCAAAACTTCTGCAGTGTGGGTCACTCTTCCACAGGGTGCAGTCCTTCAGGGAGACGCTGCTCCAGCTTGGGAGCAGGTGCTCTCTCTCCACGGATCTACCACGGGGTCACACCTTCCTATAGGCAACCACCTGCTGCAGACTGGGGCTCTTCCGTGGGCTGCAGGTGGATCTCTACATCACCGTGGACATCCACGGGCTGCAGGGCACAGCTGGCTCGCCATGGGCTCCACAATAGGCTGCAGGGGAATCTCAGCTCTGATGATGCGTGGAGCACCTCCTCATTCTCCTTCTCCACTGACCTTGGTGTCTGCAGAATTGTTCCTGTCACATATTCTCACCCAGCTCTTCTCTGGTCTAACTCCATTTGCCACTTTGATCATCTTTCTGGCTTACTTGTGCTTTAACTCATTTTAAACTGTTCACCAATAGACCGATATTACCTGCCAGCTGAGAAAAACAGAGATGATTAAAACAGAAAAAGAGGTATGCTTAAAATACCTCGAATGAAGCCTCATCATGTGACTCCAACTTAAAGAGCTGAGGTGGGCCAAACTGATGATTGCTGGGAAAAGGCTCAAGATTGCATTGCTTCTTAATGTGCTTACCTTAATAGCACTTACAAGGCCTGGAATGATAGACGAGAGGGAATGGCTTCAAACTGAAGGGTGGTGGGTTTAGATTGGACATAAGGAAGAAATTCTTCACTACGAGGGTGGTGAAGTGCTGGAACAGGGCCCCGAGAAGCTGTGGAAGCCCAGTCACTGGAAGTGTTCAAGACCACACTGGACGGGGCTTTGATCAACTTCGTGGAAGGTGTCCCTGCCCACAGCACAGGGTTTGGAACTAGATGACCTTTAAGAACCCCTCCACCCCAAACCATTCTGGTATTCTATGATTCTGTGGCTACCACGAGATAGCATTTTATATTATTTTTCTCACTTTGTAATAACTGTTGAAGGCAAGGGCAAGAATGGAACAGTGCAACCCATTATCACACTTGATGAAAATTGATCAAATCTCTGTATAGCCGGAATATAGTAATTAAAATTCAGTAACAAATAACCTCCCAGGATCTTTTCAATGGGCAGTCCTTATTTCTAAGAAAAAGAAACAAACTCCGCTTCTATTATCTTTAGGTTACATGATCAGAAATCAGGTCAGGGAGAGCTTGTAAGCTAAGGAGAGGGACCAGCTCCCAGTTTCTCCTTACTTTAACAAATTTCTGACAAAATGGACTATTCGTCAAGAAGGGAAATGCAAAATCAAGCTATTTGTGTTTGTATGTTTTTATGTAATATTTCTCTTCATTAGTTTCTCAAAATTTTGCATTATCTGACTGATGTTGCAACAAGACTTAAAATCTTTATCTAAATGAAACAGAAGTGAACACTGAAACAACTTTTCAGATCTTCTTTCATCACATATCATAACAAATTTGTGAATTGTCATGTACAAAATATATCAATTATTGTACATGAAATACACAATTTTTATTACACATATGAGAATGATTTTACAATGCCTATGAGTAACTCTCTTTCTGTTACTTTTCAGAGTCAACATGCCTCTTCTAAAAAAAAAGCTTAATGCATGAAATATAATTTTTCTTTTTCTGCCAGTTATGAAACAAAGAATATTTTTTGACATTATCATCCTTATTAATGAGTATAAACTGGGGTGCCTGGGAATACAACTGACTTTCATGTTCTTGTCCACTGCAGTTAAAAAATTAATAAAAGTTAAAAATCAATTAGAAGAAAAAAGATACTCTGAACTGGAAATGCAGAGGTTAAGAAACAAAAAGACATACTTCAAATTTCAATTCTGTCACATATGCCAACATTAAGCAAATTGTGTAGAATTAGCCTTAAAAATAGTACTTTTAGGCACCTTATTAAGTTATTCATCCAGTCAAAACCTTAGAGTTTTGATTTTCCTATTTTTACATATTTTTCTTTCTAAACGGGGCAAGCTTGAATATAGTGCAGGACTTCATTCACAAATATGCAAAATACCATAGAGACTGATGGATGGAAACTTCCTAGTGTTGCAATTGTTAGAACAATTGCATATTTAAAAATCACTCTGCTTATTTCTTATGTTGTAGTTGTCCTACATGTCTTGTGACTTTATGCAAAATTTGGAACAGTTGGATATACTGAGGTAACTGATGTTAGGCTGCTAGAAACTACAGAAAACTGTGTTTGTGCATGACTTTTTTTGACACAAGGCATACGTGTTTTCCAAGATCTCGATAGTATTAAAAATATTATTAATTTTTAATGGATGATAAGAAATCTTTTGAATTTCTCTAGTGGAAATCTAACCTAAAGCAACATTAATAAATATTTAAAAATATCAATTTCAAGTTTTTTCACCTCTGGTAGATATGTTATTTGAGAAAATGCTTTCATATTAATGTAGTAGAACCAGAAGTAGTTAACTTCCTTGGTTCAAGCAGTTAATTAGTAGATAATTTTAAATATTTTTCAGTCACGACCTTAGGCTCATTCTCTTTTGAGAGAGTGACTGTAGTCTCCTGGGTAACTCAGTCAGGCAATATTTTTCTAAACTTTGTTTAACCCACTACTCCAAATACATTGGCATCTTGTTTTGGAAGTCTGGGCAGACATTGATGGAGGTTAAGGCCATAAATTTCTTTAAGACAGTTATTTTTAATACAACACTTTATGTACCAAAACCTTTAAAACATGCTTCATAAAATGGAGTTTATATTAAAAAATTACTGCTAAATTGTTAAGAAACTTTCTTTGCAAATATTGATTTCATTACTTTTTGTGTAGGCTTTATGTGCTGACACAGAAAAATTCCTTTCAATATATTACACAATAGAAAGATTATTAATCAGAAATGTGACACTGTGTTTTTATTATTCGTGCTGTAAATTTTATGAAATATAAATTAAGTTTTTATTTTGTATTTGAAAAGATTATTTGGAACAGAAACTGGTAGCAAATTTTACTGTGAATTATCTGTTCCTATACAACAAAACCCATCTATTATGATGTAGAGTGATACATTTAGCATGTTACAAGCAGTAGCATGTAGAGTTATAACTACCTATCTAAGTAAAATGTGCTTTGTAATATGCAATTTCTTTTGTACAGGGACAGATGGTTTACAAAGACAGCTACCACCATAGTATGCATGTGAATAATGTCCAGCCCAAAATTTAATTGTTGGAAGGTAAATAGAAATTATGAATATATCTCAGCCTGTGCCCTTATTCTTTAGCATAAATTGGTCTTATTTTAGATGTTTTAGTAGTGTTTTAGACACAATAACCTAATATAAATATTTGTGAAGGTTTGTATAGAACACTACAAAGACATTAAATGTCTTTCTGCAGAGTAATATTTTCAACAAAACAATTAATGGAATATGTATAAAAAGAAAAAGTTAATAACGTAAAACTTTTAAAGTTTTTATTGGTTTACTTCTAATAAAAAAAAATAGTGAAAGTCAGGTATGATCAAGATGATTTCCTTCTATGATGAAATAACTGGTTTTGCAGACAAGAAGACATTAGTGAATATTACTTGCCTTTACTACATCTTCCAACTCAGTCTCTACTAGCAAGCCTGTAGTGAAACCTAAGCAGTGAGATACCAGTCTGTACACTACAAGAGGAATGAAGAATGGGCTGAAAACATAATTACAAATAGTTCAAAGTCAAGCTGACAGATGTTATGAATCCATACCTCTCATACCAATACAGGTATTGTATTGAACAATAATAGTTCAAATCTTAGAATCATGGAATGGTTTAGATTGGAAGGGACTCTAAATATCACGTAATTTCAATCTCCCTGCCATGGGCAGGGACATCGTCCATTGAGCCAGATATCTCAGAGTTCCCTTTCCCCCAAACCTGGAGTTGAACACTGCCAGGGTTCAGACATCCACAGTTTCCCTGGACAACCTGTTCCAGTGCTTCAGCACCTTCACAGTAAAAAATTTCTTCACATCTAGTCTTTACCTACTATCTTTCAGTTTGAATCATTCCTCCTTGTCCTGTAACTACAGTTCCTGATGAACAGTCCCCCTTCAGATACTGGAAGACCATGAGGTCTCCATGCACCCTTCTCTTCTCAAGGATGAATAACACCAACTTTCTCATAGGGAAGGTACTTTATCCTCCCTGCTCTGGACTTGTTCCAACAGGTAGTTCTTTCTTGTGCTGGGGACCCCTGACCTACATGCGGTATTCACAGGTGGGGCCTCACAAAAGCAGAGTAGAGGGGGAAAATCACCTGTCTTGACCCGCTGGTCACACCTCTTTTGATGGAACCCAGGACATGGTTGGCTTTCCAGGCTATGAGGGCACATTGCTGCTCATGTCGAGTTTTTTATCAAACATAACCCCCAAGTCCTTCTCCAAAGGGCTACTCTCAATCACTTCACTCAACTTGTAGATGTGCCTGGGATTGCCACAACCGAGGTGTAGGACTTCGTACTTTGTTGAACTGAGTTTCACACAGACGCACCTCTCAATCCTGTCCAGGACCCTCTGGATTGCATCCCTTCTCTCCAGCATGTCAACTGCACCACTGACATGTTTTGTCACTGGCCTGATGCCAAGCACAAGAGTCGCTCACTCACCCTCTCCTGCCACAGCTGGGCAGAGGAGAGAAAGGAAAAAAAAAAATTAATGAGCATTTCATGAGTTAAGATTAGGACTGGGAATAAACAGTTCTCCCAGTGTTAGAAAGGGCAAAGCAGGCTTAACTTAAGGTTACAAAGTGAATTTATTGCTAACAGAACCGGAGGAGGATAATGAGAAGTAAAATAAGCCCTAAAAATACCTTTTCTCCCCAGCCCCTCCGTCCTTCCCACCAACGCTGGAGGGAGACACGGTATGGGGGTTTATGGTCAGCTCATCACCGAGGTTCTCTTCTGCTGCTCTGGGAGA
>VZRR01006226.1:0-61171 GCA_013398015.1 Oreocharis arfaki
TCCCCTCCCTCCCCATAACGTGTTGGCGGTTCCCATTGTACCCCCAAGTCCCCCTTTCCTTGCACCGCACGATCCGAAGACACAAACTTGGGATTAAACAACCCTTCTGTATCCTTCCCACGGTACGGTGCGGGGAAATGCCCCGGCAGCGCATCCGCATTGCCCCGCGGGCATTTCCCCGCACCGTACTGTGGCACCCCCCACCCCTCCCCGCCCCATCACCCCCAGTACCTCCTTTCTCCCGACACTCCAAAATCCATCCCGCTTTTGCCGGTGCGGTTTTTTTGGTCGCTGGGAACAGGGGGAAGAAGGGGGGAGTAAGAGGGCGAAGGGGGAAAGCTGAAAAGACATGTTGGTGGAAGGGCAATTTGCATGAAAAATAGAGACGGATGATTAGGGACCCAGGCAGGGAATTTTGATTGCCCCAGAATTAAAAGATGCATCCTGCAAATTGGAGGCAAGACCAGGTGAATTGTATTCTGGTGTTTTCTTTGTAATCCCGGTATTTTATATTATGTTCCAAAAGTAGCAGTAATAATAAAAAACATATTTTTTCGCTGCCTCTGCCTCCATCAGGAGCCAAATGTTTTGCAGCGAACACGGTGCCAGCCGTATTTCATACATTAGTATATAATTCTTGTTAATTAGCAATAATTTACGTTAAGAGCATAGAAAATGTTGAGGTTACAGGTTTTATATCTGTACATTTGATCATCTTGTTATTTTCAAGAACTTTGCCTCCTATAAAATTAATTAGGTGAAATGTGGAGGTGTAATCAGCAACCTCTGAATTACCACTTCATTTCCTGGTTTTGATTGTAAATCAGCCCAGTCCGTACAGACTTTTAGCGAAGTCTATTTTTGTTCGGTGCCACTTTTAACTGTCTGGTGTCGAAGCAGCGGGTTACCTTCCCCTGCTAAATAACAGTGACAGCGTCAGAAAGGAATCAGGCCGCGGGAAAACATTATAATTGAGTAATGATTATGCAGAGCTCCTCGCTAAGCCAGTTCTGAGGGGAACACGGGTGGTTTTGTGTCTTTTTGCTGCGGAGGGTCGGTGAGCTCGAAGTTAGATTCGCAAAATACCTTTGTCTGCGGCGTGCAGCGAGCTACCGGTGGAATTAGTCCTGCAATAATTTACTCCCTCGGTCCGAACGCAAGGAACGGCTTGGGGAGAAAAACGCCATGCCCGGCAATCCCGCAGAAACACCCTGCTCCTCTGCCGGCTTCCCGAGGAGCGTGAGACGCACGTTGTGCCTCCTCTCCTGTCGGTCTGTAAGTTTAGAAGAAAGCCCCAGCGATTAAGACATTGTTTTTATTAATACGAATGTAACCTTCATATTCCTGTGGTTGACCTTACGTTAAATTAGAAGTAGTACTAGAGGCAAGAAATGATGGACTGGATCCCTGTGTCCTAGTTGGAGCTGAGGATTGGCGAGGTAGTGTGCTCTTTCAATATTATTTTACGCAGCACAACTGGGAGCTACTCCAGATCTTCCTCCTCAATATTCAGCCTAGGTAGGGTTGAAATAAATTTAACCTGAGTTCACTGGATTTTTGCACTTTATCAAAATCAGTTCCAATATTGTGCAGTCAAATTAAAATCTATTTTTTGATTCTCTGTGGCTTTAAGTTCATTAAATGTGAAATTGGCAGCCAGCTAAAGAAGGTCAGGCTGATTAACTGTTTAGGAGTTGTATTCTGTCTCACTTGCATTACCTGGCAGTGTTTTGATGTGGGTTGTATTTGTAGTACCCTCTCCTCCTGCTCGCTGCTGTTAGCGTGCGTGTTGTGTTGCGCAGGCAGAGGAACACCAACATGCTGCTGGTATTTATTTTTTTTCTCCCCCTCGTGAAAGGCAACAGTGATGGAGAATGCACAGAGATTGCCAAGGTATTTCTCTGCAAATTTAACGTAAAAAAAATAAGCCAACAGAAAAGAGAGCCGAGTCTGCCTCGTTAAAGCATCCACTGACGATTCTGTGAGCAGAAATAGCCTCATAATGAAGCTTTTTGGAGCTCATTCAGAAAATTTGTCAACTTTGACAACATTAGGCAAGGTATTTTGAGTTTAAAGAAGGCGCTTCTCACTGTTGCGAGGAAATGTGGCAGTTGCTTGGCCAGGCTGATTTTTAGATGCTGAAGGCCACCAGTGCTAACATGTTCAAGATAATGTAAGCATTCCCTTATTTCAGGATTAAAAAATGCAAAATGACTGATTGCCTTATTTCCTTAAGTGCTAAAAAATATCCTATCCAGCTAATATCTCTGAGTGGACTCAGTGGTGAATTTGCTGTTTATTTGGATCCTGAGGGGTAGTTCAAAAGCGAGAGGTGCCTCCCCCCGCCCCGCAGGCATTTCTGCTGCACTTGGTTTTTATCATTTTGGTTTTCTGCCATATATATGTATTTATTTATTTATTTATTTATTTGCCTCGTCCCCTCCCCCCTCCTCCCCCCCCTTTGAATAACTACCGCCTTTAGGATTTTTTTAAATTGAAAGCCGCGGAAGTGCCGATGGGGACAGTGGCACAAATCCACGCGTTTCTGTCTGCACGTGCGTTCCTGAGGGCTGGATGTGCCCCGCGTGTTGGTGCCTGGGTGTGTGTGGCCGTGCAGGCTGGCTCTCCCCCTCTTCCCTTTCACACACATGCACACATTACCTGCACGGCCTGTACAGGGAATGTGCAGTGTCTGTGTGTATTGAAACACCTTCTGTCTACACTGTGTTTCTGAATTCTAGAAAGTGGGTCTAGTCTGGCTGGTGGAAGATACACACCCATGTGTGTGAGAGTGTGTGCAGTGCTTTTAGCCTTGAATTCATGTACATAAATAATACATTCAGCAATAAAACACCGTATTCCCTTCTTGTCGTAGTACCACGAGAGTTTCGCAGTGTGTTCTTCCAGCCTATCCGTTTAATTTTAGCACTGAATCGTTCGAGGAGTCAGAAATTTGCCCTCGTGTAGGAACACGGAGACAGTTGCGGTGCTCGCCCTCCGAGTTCTGCATGCTACAGCTGCTCCTGCAAAATCTCTTCCCTGTAACTGATGAATCCCTGTCCTCGGTGCCGTGCTGACAGCCGTGTTGCATGGGTTTGGCTGGGGGGGAGCAGGCGGGTGTAATATTCATGAAGAGGGGGCTCGGCGCGTTCCTCCCCCCGCGCCCGGTGCCTTTCCTGAGAGCTCTAACCATTCTCCTTTTGTTTCTCAAACTGCAGCCGAACCTCTTGAAGCCATTCTCACTGATGACGAACCCGAACATGGCACATTGGGAGCTCCGGAAGGGGACCACGACCTCCTCACTTGTGGCCAGTGTCAGATGAACTTTCCGTTGGGGGACATTCTTATTTTTATTGAGCACAAACGGAAACAATGCAATGGCAGTCTCTGCCTAGAGAAGGCTGTGGATAAGCCACCTTCACCCTCACCAAGTGAGCTGAAAAAAGCATCCAATCCTGTGGAGGTTGGCATCCAGGTTACGCCAGAGGATGACGATTGTTTATCAACGTCATCTAGAGGAATTTGCCCTAAACAGGAACATATAGCAGGTAAATTAAAGCAAGGAGAAGTGTTTGCGAGTTTATTTCTGTTTCAGTTGCAACGTAGCGTGTTGGCAGTCGTGCCGCTACCGTGTCTGTGTGTTCTGCTCGCCGTGACGGCCGGGGTGTCCGTGCCCTCCCCGCCTCGGGTTAGCGGTGTTTCCTGGTGCCTGCGCAGCGGCAGGAGCAACAGGCACGTGCCGTGCCAGCCCGTGTTTCTGGCGGTATTGTTTGAGGCCGCTCTCGTGATTTGCCTGCATTGTAGTCACCGTCTCCCGGTGCCTCGCCTGCCGGAGCGCCGTAGGGAGGAGGGCTCGGAGCCTGCCGCGCGAGAAAGCGAGGGGCTTTTGAGTCTTTGGCAAAGTCAGGGGTGAAAGAGTTAACCGAGCATCAGCCAGCCTTGGTTCCATATTGGCTGTCAGCGTATGGACTGTAATTAAACACAGCCCCATGGCAAAGTGACACCACCGACCTTGACTTTAAGATGCCATTTTCGACTGGCCAGGCCAGAGTAGAGAGGGCAGTTGCTGAAGCGCACAGACATGCTTATTCGAAAAGTTTAAGGGCATGTTGGAAATTTCAAAAGGTTGGTTTGACAGGAAAGGCTGCTCTCTGCAGCCTGCCTCCTCAGCCAAATGATAAATGCTTCACTGTGCTCTCTCTTGTCTCTGATGTGGTTTTGACAGATGTATCTTGATTTTGTTTGCGGTTTACACAACCACATGTCAGCCGTACAAATGTCCAAGGCAGAGTTCTGTTTTGTGCAACAAACAATATGAAATGTAATTTAAAAAGAGAAAAAAAGGTAAATAATTCCATTTCATAGCATATTTTTTTATTTTTTAAAAGATCAGAAAGCCATTGGCTATGCAGATATTTTCACAAACGAGGTTAAAAAAATAAGAGTGTACCACGTGAAAGAAAATCCCAGAGCCCTGGGAGTGTAACAAGGCACGCTCTGCTTTTAAAACCCTGCTAGTAAACGAAAGTACTGCCCATTTGCAGTGAGCGTTTCAAATCACTTCAAACCACGCTAATACTGCCAGTCGAAAAAGGCGAGACCGCAGCGTATCAACCCCAACAAATGCCTGAACCAGTTTCAAACTCCCCTTCCAGTGCTGTTTGGGATGTGGCACTGCTGGTACCTCTCTTGGGGGAGCCCACAGGACCTCTCGGGGTTGTCGGAGGCGCAGTACATCATCACATGATGTGCTGGAGCTTGTCTTGGGCTTGCTTTGGCCACAAAGTTAAGCCATAATAGGGCAGTAGGCACTGGGAGGTTCAGCAGGATCCTCCCGCAGCCTCCCTGGCCTCCAAGCTGGCCGCCAAACTGCTGGAGAGCTGCAGTTTTGGAGGTTTTGTGGTGGCAGCAGATCCGTATCGGTGCATGGGTGTCTGCCTGCGCACGTGTCTGTGTGCAGAGCTGTGTGCGTGCACACGCAGACGTCGTGTGAACGAGTGTGTGCTGCTTCTGCAGAGTAATCGGTGTTTCCTTGAAACGTGAATATCTCTGCATTTAAGAGGAAACAGAGGCTCAGCTGCTGCTGAGCTACGTTTTGAATGAGACTTAAACCCGCAATAATTCCCCATATTCCTCTTCCCAGACACGGATGGTAAAGGTGAGGTTTTTTTCCCAGAGTGGTAGAGGGCAGTGCCCATTTCCATGTGCTGCCTGCGATCTGACGGAAAGCGAGCAGAAGTGTAGGGCGTGATTAATGAAGCAGGAGCCTGGCGGAAGGGATTTGTAGTCTTCCAAGCTCTGGAGCCATACTAAATCACCAAATATGGAGGAGCGGCGGTATGATGTAACGCTGTATTTACGTACGGCGCCGCTCCGCTCAAAAGACAAAACACAGTATCTGTCAAGCAAGAATTAAACATGCTGTCGTCCCCGTGGTCCCAGATAGGTCCCTGGGCTGGAGGGATGGCCACGCCGAGGAGTTCTGCACGAGGGGAACCTCCTCTGCTGAGGGTTTTGCTCCGGCACTCATTTGGCACGGGAGGCTCAGCAAGCCGAGTCTGGCTTTCGCGTGGCGCGGGTGACGCGAAGCGAGGAGGATTTGGGCTCGCGCGCCGTCACGGGGCTGTTAATTCAGAAAGGGCCATGGTTTTAACTGGCTGTAAATGCTTCGCTGAGCTGAGGCGGTGGCTGAGGACAGGGGCATGGTGACAGAGCCTGATCCTGCTCGCTCTTACACGGAGGTGGGCTTGACTGGCTTGGTGTCGTGCAGGAGGGTCCACGGAGCAAGCCATGAGTGTGTCCTGAGTAGAGATGGAGCTGTGGTTGTCAGGGCTGTTCGGCCCCAAGTTTTCTGGCTGTGGTGCCCAGCTGTGCCTACGGATGGGAGGTCCGAGAATGCAGGTTCTCTGCATCTCCCTGGCTGGGCCGGAGCTGAGCGACACTGGGGTCCCTTGGTTCTTCCTGTTGGTTGGAAATGCAGCCTGGCTTTGGGAGAGGGAGAAGGTGCACCAGGAGTTGTGGGGTCTTGCACTGTTCCTCTCCTTCGTGTTTTCATTTCCCTTTTCACTTGGATGAGTTCAGCTCCCTCGTGTCACAAAGATGTGTGGCGATAGCTGGAGTGACCCATTGCTCACAGCCAGTAGTTTGTGGAGTCCAGCAGTAAAATTTCCAGTGAGGGTCTTGGAGCCTGAACTGTGGAGTTCAGGCTTCAGCGAGGCCCCTGCAGAGAACCTCAGATTCTTCCAGTTCAGCTATTTATATCTTGATTTCTGTGCAAGAATGCAAAATGCAGAAGATTTAAATGTGTAATTAAAATAAAAAAGACAGAGGCTGCCTTTGGAAAATCACACAGAAGTTAAGGGAAGTGATTCTTTCTGGTAAGAGACCAGAAAATCCATATTTTGTAGCAATATGAAAATGTCCCCAGTTAGTTGTGAGGCTGGAAGAGGTGTTCCAGGTTAGCCCTGGATACAGAGGAGCTGCGGGTGAGCTCCGGGTGCAGTTCGTTCCCTGCCTGCAGTTTTGTAGTCAGTAAGTTGGGGTGTTACAGTAGAAGAGAATCTTAAGTAATGGTTAAAGATCTACAGGCGAGGAAGGAGGCAGCGACTCATTCAAATGCAGGGAGAAATGATGTCTGTTTTAACTGTCACTAGGCTGCTCTTTATCCTGCTGTTTTCCAGAGACAGGGATGAGGACAGGAGCTTATATGTGTGTGTGCAACCTGTGCAGCAGCCGTGGGATCCATAGAGGTGCAGGCATGTGTCCGTGCCTGGCTCTTCCATGTGGGTGTCTGCCTGTGCACAGCTCTGCCTTGCTATAAAATTTTGAGTGATGCTGATCCAGCACTGGAGCTGAAATGCCATAAATTTAACTGGAAATTAATAGGATATGTTGTGTGGGTCCAACGAGGCAGCTTTCATCAATATGTATGTCAAAGCCTCACCACCAGATACCGGCAGCCCGTGATTTGCAGTGAGGGCGACGGCAGGGCTTTAGTTATCCGCTCTCGTATTTTACAATAGGGGGAAATATTAACTGAAGTATCTGGAGATCAGTGAATGTAAAATCGCTGTTCACTTATTGAAAAGGCTGAGGAAATATTTATCGCCCGCCCGTGTCAGGCTTTGGCGGTTTGTTTGTTGAATGTATAAATCCGAGGGAATTAATGAAAGGTTGGGGTTTGGGTGAAGAAGGGTCTTAAATGTTACTTGGATGCAGTTGGGGGAACACTTGGGAGTGCTGCTGCGTGTTCCCCTGTATAATGCCGAGTGTGCACCCGCGGATGCTCTATTTACTGTACAAAGGGGGGAGGAGGAGGGGAGGTCATTTTTGCTGCTCGAATCCTATATTCTCAAGCTGCTTGTGACATTCAAATAAAACACGTGGGAAAATAATGTCAGAAATCCCTCTGTCTGCTGCAGTCGGGGGAAGGTGAACGTCACTCGGTACTAAATTTGAGACTGAGTATATTTGATTATTACAGGTCTCGGGAAGTAATGTCTTTAAGCAGAAATTTTCTTGGGCTGTTATTAGTAGTTGCCATTATAATTCTGTAGGTTGTGAGTGCCGATTCCTTGTTTTGTTTTGTTCTGGAGACAAAAAATACTGCTGTCTGCACTGAATAGTTAGCATTTTATCTGGACAATAAGATGAAAGCTTGAAGATAGAGGAGGGGAAGAAGGAATATGGGAAGATTTTGAAGTCAAATTATGTCTGCTTTCCTCATACAAAGAAACAGCACAGGCTGGGTAAAATATTGCAAGCAGGAAAAAATAGTGAAGGTGCTACCCAAAGGCTCCTGCTCCCGAGATTTGGAGCGTCGCGTACGAGCTGTATTTGTAAATAAGACAGAGAAAGGTTGTGAACCGGCAGCTTGGCTGTTTTGTCGAAGTACAATGTTCAGAGAAACTCTTTCTAAGACAAATTGTAAATAGAAGTGTCACGATGATTGCATGATTGAGCTCTAGAAGTGTCTTGCAATTGTTGGCATTGTCAGAAGACTTTTGAAAGCTTAATTAAAGGCGGTGGCCTGTGTGGCTGTGAAATTTACTTCTCGGGGGGGAAAAATGTAAAAAATGTAGGGGATCAAAAAGTTGCTGTAATGCTGCTCGCACGGGGATGCAGAGAGGAGTCAATAGTTTCCCTGCTTTCCCCATTGCCTTTTATAAATAACGTTTTTTGAAGAAGCAAGCACGTGACACCAATATCATCCTTTGTACGAGGTAAAGATTGTGTTAGTTTTCCTATTCCCTGCTGTTCCAGACAGTTAATGTAAAAATGGCTCTTTATTGGAAACACAAATATGAGTTCACTCGAAGCACAGAAGCTGGGTAGAAAGTTTGCCTCTGCCTCTGCCTTCCAGGGGAGCATCACAGTGTTGTGGTGCCCTGAATATTTTTGGTGGGTTTTTTTGTTTCCTGCAAAGCAGATCTTCTGAGAGGATGAGAAATATATTTTCTGTTCCTTCTCCTCTTGCATGGGACACTGAATTGTGGAGCTGTCCACGAGCAGAAGCATCGCTGCATTCGAAATGCTGGTGGTTCCAGATGCAGCCTGGCACACGTTAAGCTTCATATAGATCTTGAAAGGTGCACGCTGGCATCACGTGCCGAAAGCTTTGAAAATCATGCGCGTAATAACGCAAGGCTCTGCGTGGAGAGTCCCAGCAGCCAACGCTGGGTGATGGAAACTGAGGCAGGGAGTAAATTAAACACCTTCTAATTAGCCCGGTGGGACAAGTAAAGTCTTCCCTAAACATTCCCGTAATTTGGTAATGCCTCTTTTAAAGAGGAGGAGGCCTATTAGCATCACCCCGTTTTGTATATGCAACCCTCAGCCCATGAGCTCTTTCTTGTTTCATTCAAATAATAAAGACGATTAAAGAAGCTTGCGAGGCACCGTCAGGCAACGGGAGCAGAGCCTCCAGTTGTTTGCCTGCACGCATCCTCATTACGGGAATTTTTTTGGACAAAATTCCCTTCAAGCTTCGGTCTGTTTTTGTGTCCACTAGTACCAGCTTTGTGCAGTAAAAGGCGTTTAGCATCAAGCTGGACATGGCCTGGCACAGTGCCACTTGTGTTTTGTTGGGTTTTTTTTTTAGCTAATCGCTGAAGATCTCTCGTTACCTCTCTGCTTGTTGTGATTTTATTCGGGTCATGATGCTGCCAGGGATGTCGAGAGTCCAAGGAAGTTGTCTTCTCCCAGCGGCAGGCATTTGAACGCAGCTTCCATCCAGGAGCGCTCGGTTTTATGTGTCAGCTACTGGGGTATTGCACAAGTCCATAAAACACGTCAAGTCCATATATTTTAATACATTAAGACTTACATACATATATGTATTCATACTGGTAGCGTGGCCCTAAAATTAACCATTGGGTGTTTGGTTTTGGGTTTTTTTGGTTTTTTTTTTTTGTTTTTTTTTNTTTTTTTTTTGGTTTTTCCTTTGGGCTGATGAACACAATTTTGTCTCACTGTGTGCCTAGACAGTAGCTGCAGCCTGACGCCTGGTGACGTCGGGCGTAGCAGGTTTGGGCCCATGTAGGTAGACACCAGTACATGGATTGCTGTGATTTATGGCATACTTTTAAAAATAACAGGCACATTAATGGACCCACAAACCACCCGAGCGGCTGGGATGATCTGATAATGAATTTCCACGAAACACAGTTCGCTCTGGAGGGCCCCCATCTTGGGTGTGCGTTGCTCCGCCAGACGTGGATCAAACTCTTGCAGGAGCTGGACTGGTGGCTGTGGACCCTTATGGATGAGCAGACCAAGTGCTCACATTGTTCAAACCCTCCTGTGTTAATGCCAAACGCGTTTTAAAGCCCATAAACATCCTCCCCATCTCTCTAACCAGGTTTAGTATGCAATGCATCCCGCACGGGGTTCAGCCAGTTTGTTTTCCAACCTTTATTGGCCAGCTGCACTCGCTGTGCATCTTTAAAATATTTCAGCGAGGGTTTTTTTGCTCTTCTATCACCCAGGCTGGTAACTTGGTGGCTCATTCTTCATTCGGAGGTGGCATTGCCTGGGGTTGGAGAGGGAAAGGTTTGCGATGTGGGGTGTGGCGAGGTCAGCCCCGATCCCAGCAGGGAATTTGTGTTCTTCATTTGCCTTTACAATCGGAGCACAGCTACTGTACCTTGGAGCAGCTCTCAGGTGTGAGCTCAGATGGGCGCATGTAAATGTCCTGTCAGATGCAACACAGGAATATTAATGTTTCCTCAGCACCACGCTATAATAAAGCTGTACACAGCCAGCTTAATATGCAGCCGGGCTGGGGAATTGTATAAAACTTCGATAGCCCAGTGTGAATGACAGCGGTGGAAAAAAATATTCAGTATGCCACAGTTTGCATTCTTGTTTGCCTTTGATCTAAAGCAAAATGAAAACATCCTCTTCTTTCCCTCCTCGTTCTGAATAAGTGTCCTTCTTCTGCAAAATTGGATAGTAAGTAAGAAAAGAAAACAAAGTACGGGGCACGGTGCAGAATTATTTGAAGCACATTAACTCCAGCCCGCTGGGGGATGTAATTTTTTCAAGTATTAGCAAACATTTATTTTTTATACTTAGGACTGTTGGCACTGCTTTTCATTCTTTTTTTAGCATCTGGGTCTGGTCGAAACAAAGGAAACAGAGTCACCACAAACAGGGCTGGAGCCCCCTTTGCCCCCTGGCTTGGGCACAGCCCAGGCTGTACATCCTCCTCCAGAGGTTTCATTTGCATCTTCTTGTGTGTTCAAATCTTCAGCTCCATCCAAAGGTGTCTGTTTTTCAGTGCGGTTGTGTTCGAGGATTTTTAATAATGTGCTCATTTAACTGAATCAACAGCTGTCAGGAGCGGTTGTAGTAAATCCACAAAATGCACAAAGAAAAATACATACGTTCCCTGAAACAAAACACTTGAAACAAATTGGCTGCCAAAAAAAGCTGCTGAATTCTGGGTTTGCAGACAGTGCACCAAAGTGTTTATTCTCTCTGCTTTCCCCGGAGACCTCTCCCCGCTTGCCTGCTGCAATTCTGCTGGAACTTTTTACCTGAACAGGTTGCTGTTAAAATAAAATCCCATCCCTTCCCCCTGTTTGGTGGGTACAGAGCTCAGCTACGGCTCCGATTTTTGTATTTCACACTAAATAGCTGAGACACCAAGAGTGGGGCAAGAAGCAAAACCCAAATAACTGCATTACCGACAATGTGAAATAGCTGCCAGGAGAAGCAGTGCTTCCTCTCTGCCCTTCCAGGTAGGCCTTGTCAGGGTGCTTCAGAGGGTGCAGGATTCCCACCAGAGTGGGTGTGCTGGTGGAGGGAGACCTGGGGAGCTGTGGTCAGTCAGAACCAAGGACTTTTCTGCTTCTCTCCTCCCCTGCTTTGCCTAAATGCTGAACAATTACACCTACAATTTGATCTTAGCTGCAGATAGAAAAACCTCTGCCTAAATAAACAATGGAATTACTGCTGAACAACAAAGGCTCAAAGAAGAGCCCTGCCTTCAGTGGTGTTATTATTGTTGTTGTGCATAATAATATTATTATTATTATTATTGTTATTATTACTGCTATTACCACAGCTATTACCTTTTTAAAATTACGCATCACAGTTCCTTGTTCCTTTAGGAAGTAAGGAGTTTAATTTTCCATTAATTGCTTGCTTAATTGATTTATCAGGTAGGGAAATATAAAATGCGAAAATAAAAATGTGTTGTGTTTTATCCCCCCCCCCAATATTCGCAACAATTAATTTGTCACCCAGCATTACTTTGCTTCAGCGTCACAGCTGGGTTTTTTTGCAGACACTGAATGAATCATCTGGGTTTCGTTGCATTTTATCCTGAGTTTATTCTTTGTGGGGTAGGAGAATAGATCAGCAAAACTGTTGTTCTTCAGCCAGGGCATCGCGAGTGCACGGAGCATTTACTGTGTGAGGGTGGCCGGGGGCTTCTCCCCGTGTTTCTCTATTACTGGTGCTGATTTTCATGTTGAGGGAAGAGTTGTTGTTGTGCAGTGAGAAACAGTAGTCCGGGAGCCTTGTTCTCTTTGAGGAGCTAGAACACAGTGGGATGCATTTGGAAAAAGAGATAGAGGCTGTATTATTTTGTAATAAACTATAAACTGTCCTATGTTAAATTTGTGTTACGTTAGAAAAAATCAATAAGGAAAAATTAAATTCTGATAAAGATACTCTTGGATCTTTGAAAACAACTGCTGTCCTTTTAACTAAAACATTTGAGGAGCTTCAAAGAGTATGTATTTCTTCTGATCTTAGAGCTGTGTGACTGGTAGCAGGGAAAAAAAAATCTTATTCTACATACAAGTGGATTGCTTAACAAGTCAGCACAGACACATACTTGTTTGTACCATAGAGATAAAAATTCCTGTATAAAAATAATTCAGTTGCTGACAGCAGGCATTGTGCTGGGGCTGCCTCTTTTGTGTTGGCCGGGGGTCAGGGACCACGGCTCCCACTTTCTGCCGGGGGGAACGCTGTCACGATCGCTTGCTGGAGCCTGGAAATAAGTTAATTGCTTTATTTTAAGGAATGCTCAGAGCCCAGTAGTGTGGCTTTTACGTCTCTGGAAACAGAGAAAGAAGTGGGGGGGAAAATCTCCTAGTGGGGGACATGACTTGGGAGACGTGGCCTTCAACAGCTCGGCGGCCCGGCAGTAGTTCCTGAACTTTTGTTTTTAATTTAATTTCTGATTTATGCTGTCACATCCCATACTGGCCTTCCCTGGACTCTTCTTGTGTGAAGTAATGTTGGTGTTGGGGGGAATTGCTTAAAACTGGGAACTCCTGGCCAATCCAGATGTTTGCTGTTGCGGTTGTTGCACGGCACCAGGTCCTATTTTGTGCAATAAATGTTAAAAAAGCGGGGCATTAGCACAGCTCCAGGCGTCCTCTGTTTTGCTCTGCAGCGGTGCAGGTAGGATAAGCCATGAGGTTGGAGAAGGCTGGTGAGGTGAGAATAGGAATTGTTTGAACATCCATCCATCCTTCAAAGTCGGGGTGCCGGGGAGGCAGCCGGCGCTTCCCTCCCCAGCCTCCTCCTGGGATCTCTGGCAGAAGCGTGTCTCCCCTGCTCTGCCCGCTTTGGGATGGCTGGATCAGGCCCCTGTGGGGCCGGCCGAGAGCGGAGCCAAGTTTGGGAGCGGCCGGCGGCGCTGAGCGGTGCCCCCGCAAACTCCGCTGGCTCGGCGGCTGCAGCTCCGCTCCCCGGGAGCACAGCGACTTTCTCAGTGGCACGCTCCGGTGCCGAGATCTTTTCATCCCTCCCTTTTAAATGCAGCGAGTCCCTAAAATTAATGCTGCTGCACTTGGATGAAAATAACGTTTTTATAATACATTTGCTGTTTACATGGAAGATGTGACTTGAGGGGAAAAAGGCTTTTTTGGAGGGTGGTGGAAATCTTGTTAATCTGCTCTCGGAGAGCGGCACACAATACTGCCTATGAGCAAGTCTGTGCTGCTTTTGATAAATTACCATGTTTAGAGATAGGTTTGGCTCTTAAGGGCTTAGTTTTCTGAACAAAGTCCATAACAATGTTTTCTGCCTCTGTTTGTCTCCAGCCCCTTTGGCTTGACTCGGAGCCCTGTGTTTAGTTGAAGCTCCGTCTGGAAGATATAACAATTTTGCATTAAAAAAATAAGGAAATCACAGGAAGAAAAACCCTTTTGCTTTTTGGATGAATCTTACTGATAATTTGCTAAAGCTCATTTGAATTTTAAGCACTTCTTTAATCTTCAAAGGCTAAATTGCTTTATGAATATGCATGGTGTGGGCAGACTTTAGTTCATTACCTAGTTGTAAATTCTAATGACCATTAGGTCCTTGCAGTAATTGCGAATTGTTTTGCATTTTTGATTGGCCTATTAACATGTGCATTCGGCACACATCAGGCCAGCCTGTCAGGCTGCTGAAGGAGAAAAAAAAGGTGAAAATTGTTTTATAGCACCAAGATTCTTAGATTTTCAATCTTGGAAAATTGATGATGTAAAAAAATTAAAGCGGTGTTTTTTCTTCTTAAGATTGAAAGTTCACCAAGAGATTTGACATATTTAATTTACATGATGACTTTGCACTCCTTCATTAATGCAATTTGCATATGAAGCTGTTGTTAATCACTTTTGATCATGTTTTGTGTATTAGCTGCCTCAGTGGCTCTTCTCCCTCAGATGCTCCAGTAGAAAGCAGCAAAATGATGCATCTTCTTGCCAAGTTTCCTTTAGTGAATTGAGGAATTAGGAGTCTAACCTTGAGTAATTAAATATGTTCTATCAGTTCTCTTTTAATGTTAAGTACACTTGGTTGGAAGTGTAGAAGGAAATTGTTCCCATTTGGGGGAGACATTCCTTTAAAAAATAATTCTGTATGTGTAGATAGAAAAGAATTCTTTTCCCTGCTCAGGAGATGCCAGGGCCGGAGGGAGAGGTGGCAGCAGGGCAGGATGTGGCGGTGCCTGGACCCTTCTCAGCGTGACCGGTGTTAAAAGCACGTGCCCCAGGCCCCATCCTGTGCTGCCCATGGGTGCAGAGCTGCTGCTGCTGGCTTTGGGGAGGTGGCCCTGCCTTTGGAGGACGCTGCATAAAGGGCAGGGAGCGCCGTGTTCGTAGCAGCAAATGGTGCTGCTGGCGCTGCTCCTCTTCCACACCGGTCTCCCAGTTGCCTCATTGCAAGGAAGGGTCTTTTTCTCCTGCCTGTCTGGGCAAGGTGTTAATCATCCAACCCTGGGAGGGGAAACTGGGAGCAGCCTGGCTGGAAGCCTGCCCAGCTCTCATAACCTGCCTGGGCATTCGTGCCCGGCCAGCACCAGAGGCTGTCCGCCACCCCTCCCGCCTGGCTGGGGCTTGGCCTGGTCCCTGTCCCCCGTCCCTCACGCTGGCAGCACCGCAGTTCCTGGCTGTGGGATCGGGGCCTTGCCTTTGCTTCAGCCCTTCGGTTGTCCGGCCGTGGTGATTGATGCTCAGCTTTGGTTGGAGAGTTTATCACTGGGTAAGAAGATGAATCAGAGGGGTGAAATGGATACCCTGATTAAAGGAACTACTTAATGAAAGAAAATAAACGGAGAGGGAAAAGGACCATTCTGGAAGGAACAGAAGTATAATTTTAACCTCAGAGGAGACCTGCTGCTGCCCTTCCATGACTTCCACCCATACCACGCTAAAAGCGTGGTTCAGTTCAAAGTTGTTAATATTCAGCTGGGAAACAGTATCCAGAACACAAATAAATTATTAAGTGCATGAACTTTTTCGGCAGTAAGATGAACTGATGGGGTCCATCTGCGAGATCCAGGGGCTTTTTATTTGTGTGTGTCGAGCGATTCTGCCCTCTCCGACTTCATAGCCTTTGGTCCCTGGCCAAGTGCATGCATAATTGATTCCACACGCGCTATCATTTTCTTGATGTAATTGCTTTAGTAAGATATGTTGAAATCTAATGGATAATTTACTATATGAAAATGACAAAAAAGTAAACGTTCGTGTTTTGCGCCGGGCGCGGAGAGGAGAGTGCCCAGGTGACCTGCGTGGCAAAGGGAAACCCACGTGGACCATCTCCCATGAGCTAAGATGGAGGTAAATCGCTGGAGAAGTTCAGAGCAAACTCTGTGGAATTAATTGGAGTTTTACAACACAGGTGAAGGCAAAACAGTGGCGTTGTTTGGAAAGTTTTATTTTTTCTGGAGTGATGACTTATTTGCTTTTCAAATTGCCAGAATGTGAACTCATTCTGGCATTTAGAAACACTCATTAGAGTGTTTCTAAAAACACTCCCCCCTTGCCTGCAGAAGACAAGGGGGGAGTGTTTTTAGAAATCAGTGTGTCCTGGACTTGCTGCCCTGCGCTGCAGAAGGTCCTGACACTGGTGCCTTGCCTGGCAAAAAGATTTTCTCTTCTGGCTGCTTAAATAATCCACCAAATTAAAATCAATGCATCAGTTGGGCTGGATATATTTTTAGAGATTTCAAAAGTGTATAAGTATCAAATCATCTATAATTCCATCCCCATCCAAAGGAAAATATTCCACTTGAAAATTTGACATCACATTGGTCTTTAAGAAATGATTTGTTAATCTCTCTTTCCTTTCCCCCTTGCTTCCCAGTCCTGGAATATTTTGTATTACTTTCCGTAATTTTTTAAAATAGACTTTTGAGGTGGTGTAGACACAAAAACATTTTCTCATTTGCTTTCCCCCCCTGCCATGATGTTTTCAATGTACTAAAAGAGGAAAAAATATCCAAGGCAAACCCACATAACTGTAACAAAACTGTTTCTGAGCAAGTCATAATAATGAACAACACATGATCTGAAATGTGATCAGCAAACATATACTTATGCCAAGGAATTTTTGCCATTCACATACCAAGGTTCTGTAAATCAGTAAACCACGGCAGAGGAGCCCCCGGCACGGCGAGGGGAGGAGCAGGAGCCGGAGCAGGAGCTGGAGCAGGAGCAGGAGCAGGATGGGCTGCCCAGCAGAATTGTCTTGATCACAGAGCGGGGAATAGGAACAAGTTTTCTCTCTTCCACCTTCCTCGTCTCCCCCTCGGTCCACGCACCGAAATGTGCAGCCTCTAAAGAGGGAAAGTGCAGCCTGATGCGTCCTCAAAAGCAAAAGCAGACAAATAAGTAGCAAAGGAATGAAATTTCATTGCAACGTGTTTTCTGGGATTTTTTTTTTCCTTCCCCCACCTCCCCATCTTACACAGAACCAAAATGTAAATTACTTTCTGGTCCTAATTGGATTTAATTATTTCTTTAGGAGAGGATGGGTGGGAGGGGGTGGGAATGGCACACAGCTGTCCTGACAAAACAAAGGAGCCAGAAAACCCTCACTTTCCCCCATGTTGGCTAATAAACGGTGCCGAGGATCTTAGTGCTGGCAAGCAAATGGAGCGCTGTGTAGACCTGGGGAAGGGGTAAGCTCTGTCGGCAGCCGGGAGCATTAGGAAAAGGCTGGGCTAGCTGTTAGGAAGTGCCCTTAAATGGTGATTTGTGGTTTCCTATTAATTTCTGTAACTGCCCTGTGTTTTTGAGCACCCAGCCTGGCCCTTCCCTTAACTTAAACCACGTTGCCCAGATGCCTTGGCCCTGTGGTGAGACCCACCCTCAGTATTGGGCTGTGAATCTTGCCGGCGCCGCTCACCTGGGAAGTGCCAGCTCCCCGTGGCACTGCTGGGAGGGACTGGGAGTGGATTTGGGTGCCCTGCACTTGGTGGGGTGCTCCCTGTGCCCCCCAGCTGGGGTCTGGGGCACTTAGGTGCCAGCTGTGGGGTCTGGGCAAGCTGATGCTGCTGTGTGGGTTGGTGGCACATTGCACCCGCCGATCTCCAAGAGCTTTACAAGCTTTAATGAATGTGACCACTAACGTGATTTATAGTGCGATTCATTATTGGTATTGGAGGGACTGTATTCTTATTTTGTCATTTGCTGTTAAAATTAATACACTCCATGCTGGCTATAAAAGTGTATTTGCATTTAATTGCAAGTCAGAATGAATTAGTGGATATGATTTAAACCTGAACTCACTCCCTAAAAAGAAATCTTCAGTGGGGAAGGAAAAATCAAGCTCTGTGCTGGTTTTCTTTGGTGGATGTAGGGATGGAGACGGGAGTCGGGGAGAGGAGGGGGCAGGCGGGGGCTTGGCTTTTTTTTTTTTTTTAAATTCTTGAGGTTGCTTTCAGCAAAAAATGCCTTTGCCAGGAGGGGCTTAGGCAAAGTGGTCAAGCACATCTGCTCCTGGGAAGGTAGGGAAGAAAAGAGGTTACTAGTAATAGGGCAGCAGCACAAAGGGAAAATTGTACACTGGAAGCATTAGTCTCCTCGGCGGTGGTGTGGCCAGACTGGTTTAGCAGACAGGATGATAGATTGCTTTGTCAAGGGTCCCAGGGTGTGCCCTGAACTTGAAGCACTTTGTTTATCTTGAATAGAAAGGGAAAAGCACAGACATAATCGATGTCTAGTTTTTTAGGAGGGAGGAAGAGGTAGAGGAGGGAGCGAGGGGGTGGTGGCGGGGGGAGGCCCTGGCTGTGGCTCTCCATTAACAGATGAACTTGGCTGAAGTCCAGAGTTTGATGAGAGAGTGTCACAGCTCCAGAGCCGGCCAGCCTTTTCAATAATTTTCTTTTTTTTTTAATACCTGCTGACTGTACATCAAATGCTCCCAGGTCTTTTGGCTAAAGGCAAGAAGAGGGAGAGAGGGGGGGGAAAAAAAGACACAGCTCCATTTTTTCCCTCTGAACCAGTTGAGACCAGTCCCTTGGCCACGCACGCAGGTTCTATCATCTTTCCTGGCTTGCTGTTGGGGAAAAAAAGAGTTGTCGCCGTGCCAGTAACCCGAGGGCCCAGGACAGGAAAAAAAAAAAGGGGGGGTTGCTGTTCTGAGAGGCAAACTAAACTTGAGAGTGTGAGAGCAGGAGGGGCTTGCGTGTGTCTGGGAGATTTCAGAGATAGCAGGAGTTAAATTGGGGGGTGAAAAGCATCTGCAAGGCAATGCCTGCCTGGCTGGGGAGAGAGAACCCTGGGGGCAGACCCAGTGCAGGCCCACAGCTTGTGCACGACAGCACCTTTTCGTGCCGGCTCCCACCCATTCTAATGACTTTATGAGAAACAAAATCAAATTGATCCCCTAGTGCAGGCCCTGCACTGGGTGTGAAGGTGGCTGCACTTCCAGCCTTCATGCAGCCCTCACAGAACGTTGCTGGGCCATGCCTGCCATAGAGATGCTTCGTTGGGTGGTGAGAATATAGACAAAATGCTGTGGTGGTGTAATAAACGCTGTGGTGCTGAGAATAAAGACAAAATCTTTGTAATGCCATGGTGGTGAGAATAAAGACAAAATGCGAAGTCTTTACTGGGTTACCATTGTTTTTACTTAAAGTTCCTTGCTTTGCGAGAGATGGGTATGGTGGGGATGTAGTGGAGGAGCCTGCAGGGATGCTCGGGGTCGGAGCTTCCCAAGGGTGCCTGGCTGGGGGTGCGGGTGGCCCCAGAGCGCCTGTGACTTGGAAACACAGTCTGAATTAATGGTTGTTTTGGGTATTTTTATTTTTTTGTTGTTTCCGATTATGCCGTTTCTGACAGTTGTTCAGCTACTTACCAGTCTTGGCAGGAGGCTGAGCCTGTAACATCCTGACATACTTGCTTTTTAACAGGCCAGTCTCATCGTGCTGGAGCAAACAGCAGCTTAACTGCGTTTCACTCTGGCTGATTTGAATAACGTGTACTCTGGTCAAACAAGAAACTCCTCAAAGGAAGAGCTCGACGCCTTGTTTCCCGTCATGCTGATGGACGGTGGATTTCAAAATGCACGGAAGGGGCATAGCTGGGAAAACACGGGCTCCCCCCGCTGCACAGGGCAGTGTTTTCAGAGATGTGAAGGGTAGGTCGGAGTGGGTTGGGTCACCTGCCTGTCCTCTGTCCCTTCGATGCATTCCCAGCCTTGCTGGGAATTAGGAGGTTTGCTTGGAACTAGAGTCTTTATGTCACATGACTGTCCCTCTTGGAAAGTGGGCATGCACAGGGGTGGCATCTCTTAGGTAAAGCTTTGCCTGACCACCTTGCTCCATGTGGGCACCCAGGTCTGTGAGTCGTAGTTTT
Organism: Oreocharis arfaki; assembly: GCA_013398015.1. NCBI lineage: Eukaryota > Metazoa > Chordata > Aves > Passeriformes > Paramythiidae > Oreocharis > Oreocharis arfaki. The sequence continues at coordinate 19,593 of VZRR01006226.1, forward strand.
TGAGGAATCTGGGAATATGCTATGGGTTGAAAATCCCAGCCTGGTTTCCTCTCATTCCCCTTTGCGTTCTTAGCTAGCAGCTGGTGGTGTGCGGTGCGCTGAGCTCTGCTCTGTGGGAGGAAAGTACAAAGGCTGGGAAGAGGCTGTGGGATACGGCTCCATGAGGCTGAGTGCCAGGGCTCTGGCTCTGGAAATCTCCTTCCTGACACTGGTTCTTCCCTCTCTCCTCATGTTGCGTGTAACTGGTTTGATGGTGAGCTTCCCAGCGACTTGGCGCCCCTGTGTTTTTTCCCAGGTGTTTGCCTGCGCACGTGCGTGGCTCCCGTGTGTGTAATGCCTGCACAGGAGTCCCTGTTATCTGCTGATCGAGGTGTTTACCTCTGCAGCATCCATTACGTGAGGACCCGAGTGCCTTGGAGATGTTAATGAACACACCCTCGCACTGCCAGGGTGAGAGAGGCAAGTGCTGTGGCACAGGTGGGGTGGCTCACTCCAGGTAAGGCCAGAGAGCTGCAGCACAGAGGGAATGAGAGCCCAGCCTCACTGCTCTTCCTCCCTGCTGGTGGCTCGGCAGAGCTGGGAAGAGAAGCAAAGATGTGGTCACATCTCCAAACCAACCTGCTCTTTACCAAGACCTTGGTAAGGAGTCCGCCTCGCTTTACCTCTGGCCCTGGGGAGATTCAGCCCCTTGGTCTGGGGGCACGTGGCAGTGCCACGTCCCTGGGTTGGATTCACCTGTACGTCTGTGGGGAGGCAGTAGGATTTGCAGGGGCTCCCCATGTTTGGGCAGAAGGCATTGGTAGCAAAGGTGGGTTGTATGTCCGGGAGACAAGGCGGTGACCTTGGGGTCAAGTACCCGTGTCTGGAGAGCCCGCGATAAATATTGTACAGTGGGAACAATGGGGCTGTAACGGAGCTGCGCCCGAAGAGGCTCCGGCCGAGCAGCTGCCTGGCTGAGAGGCTGCCGGGGGAGCGGTGTAGTATTTCTACTTCCAACTGATTGAAACGTCGACTGAAAATCAATGTTGTTGACTAGGGATAATTTACAGTTTTCTCGGCGCTAAGTAGCGCGCGCAAGGATGCGCTCCGGGATGAGCGCCGAGTGGTCCGGGCGCGGTGCTGAATCAGATGCATTACAGGTCAGCTCTTTATTTGTTTCATCACGACTTTTACACAGTTGTCATGTAATTTATGGCTGCTTTCACGTTGTCAAACATTTTCATTGTGGCTGCTTCTTAACACACTCCTGACACAAACACGGCTGCTTTAAAGACACTGTATTGTTTCATAATCTGAGAGGAGGACTATAAAACATCAAATTACACTATCTTCAGGCTAATCTAAATGCACTACAGATTGAAATCAGAGCTCATTTGTCCCTGATGCAAATTATTAAGTTCTAATTATAAATATCCATTTAATTACCCCATACATTTTTATTCTGCAGACCTTCTCAGCAATTCTGTCTGAGATACAGTAGATGTATGGGAGAAAATCTGCAGTAATTAATGTGCATTTCCTAAATAATAAAGAACAAACATGAGCCACTTTGTTCATGGATGACATATCCGCACACACATTTTTAGCTATCCGTGTCACGGCGGCAGACGCTGAATGCTAATTCAAAAATAAATGGAAAAGACAAAAATTAAAAGTTTGGGGGTTTATTTCCCTCCTTTCCCTGCCTGTTGTGGAAAGAGCTGGGTCTTTCAGTGCCTTGTGCTCCCTGGGAGAGGGATGAAGGTGGCTCTGGGAAGCATGGCATCATGTCTCTGGCTTCTGTCTTGTGGAGGTGCTGATCCTGAAGCTGCCTTGTATTGGAAGCCCCACAAACCCAGATGCATCTTGCAGTTAAACAAACTGAGGGAGCCACTCTCTGCCACTCCAGCCTCTCCAGCTTCACAGTTTCATGCCCAACAGCAGCTGGGCAGGTTACAAGAGCTCCTCTCGGGCAGCAGTAGGGAATGTTTGTGGTCCCCTCCAGGATTCTGTGCTCATGCAAAACCCAAGGGCAGGGATAGACACCGAGAAAGTGTTTGGGGGGGCAGATCCTGCTCAGAGTTACCCCAGGGGTAAATCCTAAGCAGCTTCCCTGCAAGCCAGGAGAGTCACTTGGTAGGCACAGCGGTGTAAAGGAGTTTGGGCTCAACCTGTTATGGTTATTTTTGTTCAGATTAATAGAGAACTTTGTCTACCGGCCACTGGAGTCTACGAAAAAAACTTGGAGAAGGTGACAGGCAGGGAGTTGAGCCTGGATGCAAGTGATGCCTGTCAAAAATCACCAGAGGAGCACGTGTGTATGTGAGTGTGTGTACCCATACACATGCATGGGGTAGGAGTCTGACTGCATGGCAGCTAATGTGAGCATTGCCACAGGCTTCACTGCACTCCCTCTTTATACCCATATTTGCATCTGCTTTCTGGGTGATGGAGTAGGCTTTCTGGAAAGGATACTCGTGTGCTATCAGTAATTATAAACAGAAATTAGCTTCAAATTTTCTCAGACATATATTCCACTAAAGCTCCATTCATTTAATCAGTTAAGAAGATGAGGGGCTGCAGCAGTGTCCTTAATTCCCAAATAACTTTGTCCTTGTTTATTATAATAGTTTTATCTCAAACTTTGTCCTAGAGTCACAGGGCACTAAGAAGAAGATCGTGATAGTGTTGGTAGGAGCCTAAGGACCTTTATAGAAAGAAGCCAAACAAAACCCAAGCCTGATTTCCTAAATAGAAGAATAATTACCTTGGCTTTTCCAGCAGCAGTATATTTTTTGGATCAGCCTGTCTTTTTTTCGTTGTTGGTTTTTTTTTTCCCCTAGAATCACGATTACCGTACTGCTTTGAAACGTGTTTTTTATTATGATTCCTCTGTGGCACAGTCGCTGTACAGATAATACTGCTTGAGATTTTGCATCTTGTCATCTCTATTATGCAGAAACTTAAACTGCAGCCTAACCTGGCAGTCGGATGGCGAGCGAGCCACGCTGCAGGATTGCGAGTGCTTTAATTCCCACACAATCTGCTTTTACCTGAGCAGCTGAATGTAGATCTCTGCTCATGTTGTTATTGTCTGAAGTAGAAAGAAAACTACGTATCCCACCACCCACACTAGCTTTTCACAGCTTAATACTATTTACCTGTAGTTATTATTATTATTATTATTATTATTATTATTGTAATTATTATATCCTCCAAATGCATTGGTTGTTGTATTTCTGGTGTCTGGTGGGGTGCTCTGGCTGGGACTCCCTGATGGGGTCACCCATGTCAGGGTGTGATGTATGGATGATGTTTACTGTGGCATGCTTTGTTTGTGAGCGAGGCTGTGGCAGTGGGGCAGATGATGAACGAAGATACTCCTCGGTTTCACGCTCGTCCCTGTGGTTTCAGGTCTCCAATGCAGTAAAGATCCTCTTGTGATACAGAGGGATTTATGTGCCTGTAGTGGACTTAAAACTGAACTTGAAGGTGTGATAGTCCAGTGCTTTGTGGTATTTTTGGTGAAATTTAGGTTTATCCATGACCTGGATAAACGCTTGGAATTTGTCGTGAAAACCTGGGAGATGCGTGAACCATCCAGTTAAATAATTTGCCTGGCTGAAGTACTGGTCTGTTTTTCATCTTTGGGCCTCCACGCGTCGGCTGGGTGATACTCATCACCAAAACACAAATGGCCAAAGAGAATCACAGAACGGTTTGGGTTGGAGGGGACTTCAAAACTCATCTGGTTCCAACCCCCTGCCATTGGCAGGGTCACCTTCCACCAGACCGGGTTGCTCAGAGCCGGATTCAACGTGGCCTTGAAGACTTCCAGGGATGGCGAATGTGCGTGTGCTGTCGAGGACCCCAGTGATTAATGCCTTCAGAGGCTTCCTTACCCTCCAAGATGCAAGTAAAGCATTAATTCACTTAGAGGTCAGGTTTGCTGTAGTGCCTTTACACCTGGGCTGTGGAGCTTGGAGCCAGGGCATGGTAAGGATGGCCTTCACCCTCGGGGCGGCTGGCTTGTCACTGTGGCAGAAGGATGCTCGGAGCTTCCCACTGTTCTCTCCCATAGGTCTCACTTTCCCTCTTTCCCTCCCGTGCATCCACTTAAATGGACAACTGTGGTCTGTACGCAGGTTCTTCTTAGTTATTTTATCTCCTGAAAGACTCCAACAAGCTTTTACCCACCGAGTCTATAGAGAAAACGGGCAGGCAATTTTTGTTTCAATTTAGGCGTCTCTCCGGAGCGCTAGTTCCAGAGAGTGATCAATAGGTTTTATTGTAGACCTCACTGTCTCTAAAAGCACCGTGACCTTATCCTGTCTAAAAATAGCATTTGCTCTTGCTGCCTGCAGAACCTTGACCTGTGACAACCCATTTGGAGCATAACTGACACGTGCAGTCAGCTGTGCATCCAAGACCCTTGCACGCCCCAGGAGAAAGCTCCCCGTGCTCCTTGTAGCCCTTGTTGAGAAGAAGGAGAGAGAGGGAGGGGTGTGGGGGTGGATGAGGTGCCCTACTCTCTCAGGAATCCCAAAGTGGATGAGGGTTGGTCTTTTCCAGGTCCTGAGCGAGCCCTGCCTATGGGCAGTGGGAAGCGAGCACCTCTTGAGCATCCATCCTCTCCTTTTAGGAAGAGCCTTGCATGGAAAGCCAAATACTCATTCACACCAGCGCCTTGTGCCACATCCCTGGGTGAGTTCCTGAGCTTTTGGAAGTGCTGCTCTGGAAAACATACCCTCCTTTGTTTCTAAGTTGCTCTTCCTACATTTGGACAAAAGAAGGTCACCTGAGCTACACCAGTTCCTGGTCAGTGGATGTGTTTAAGGCAGTTCCCAAGGGCAGAGTGAGGAGGGAGAGCTCGGCATGGATTTTGGTGACCTATTGATGCAGTGCAGGGGCTTGAAGTGGCCACCAGGTACTTCCTCCTTATGGCAACGTCAGGCAGAGAAGAGCCCTGTTGCCCACCTGCATCCTCCACCAGAAAGGGCTTGTTTGGTGTTTTCTGTTCAAATGAAGGGATGTGGGAGAAGAGGAGCCTGCAGGGACCCTGGCACCCCTCCCTCCCTCCTGCTGCGGCCGGGCTGCCCGGCAAGGGTTAACCCTCCTCCCCGGTGGGCAAGGTCTGGTGCAGAGCCTCTGGGAGATGAAAAGGGAAGCAGCTATGATTGCAGAGCTGTAAAAGGTGGCATTTTGTTCTCCCCAGCTAACAAAAGCCAGGACTATTGTTGCCTCCGAGCTTGAAAGAGAGGTCACCGGTGGTATTAGTGCAGCTAATCACGGGAGAGGCCGGGTGGGCTCGGGCGCTGCCGCCGGGGCTGGGACCGGCCAGCGCGGGCTGTTCCCAGGCGCAGGTTCCTCTTTGGTTACACAAAATGTCCGCTCCCGCTCCCCTAATGCGCAGGCTATTATTAGCCGGTGTCACTCGGTTATCTGAGAGTGGCGCTTTTAGCTGCCATCTAAGTGCTTGACACTTGGGTTTGCAGCAGATTAAATTAATTTTTAGGCTGGTTTGGCTTTACTGGGTGTAGACAAAGGGAGCAGCTGCCGTGGAAATGTAATCTGGCACTGGTGAGGGTGGACAGCCCTAGCTGGTCTTCCCCTCTGCCTGCGCTTGGAGGGTCTCAACATGCAGGGGACAGTTTTGGTACCTAAAACACCATCCCTTGGAGCATGGTGCCTGCATCCCCAGCTCAGTGCTGGGCCATGTCGCTGTTAGTCAGAGCATGTTGAGATGGAGAGTGTTTGGATGTGACCAGCTGGCAAGCGCAGGCACCAAACTGGTGCTTATCTTGTGTCTGTCCAAATGCTGTAGTGCAGAGCTCATGATAAATATTATTTACTTATTGATGAGTCTGTTGGTGCAATCCATTCCTTTTGCTCCTGGGCATGTTTTTGTCTTGCTTATTTTTGGATATAAAGCAGCAGGCCTTCAAGAAGATTCTGCACAAATTTTTTTCTGCCCTAAAAGCAGATCAGATCAAGAAATTAGGCAGAGATGGAACTGAGTTAATTGCCAAATGTTGCTGTGGGTGAGTGGCACAAGGGATGGTCATTTCAAGTGGAGGTGATGAGGGGAAAGGAGTTTAAAACAGGGTCAGTGTCAGAGACCGAGTTCTTTAGAGCCAGCTCTGGATGGAAAAATGTGGTTGAAGACCTCTCCCTGAGGTCTTCAACTGCTGCTTGAAGGGCATTCTTAGACATTGGATCTAATACCACTCTACCTTTAAAGTTAGATTGAGAGGGATCAAAGACACCTCTCAAGACACAGCTGGCCCTGCTCCAAAACTGCTTCCTCAATAACCTTCCTCAAGAAGAGAAGGGTAGCGGCAGGCCAGGAGGCGGCAAGGTTGTTTGCGTCAGGAGATATTTTTCTCTTTAGCCAGCTGATGAGGTTCCAGGGCGGCTGGTGCCTTGTACTCCTGACATGAGGCATCAGACCAGTCATCACCCCAAAAACCTGAGGGGGTGGGATTTGTGGGGCAGGGGAGCAGGGTTAGCCCAGAGCTGGGGTGAGCAGCCGCTCCGCACGGAAACAGCAGATGTTAAAAAGGGTAATGGCTGGATTAAAACTCAGCTCCTGTCTTGAATTCGTTGCTGTCTTTTCTTGTGGCTTTGGGGTCAACGACTGGCGTAAGCAAGTTCCATTTTCCCTGTGGTGCCTCAACATTGACTGGTGTGCAGCTCTGGCAGGCTGGCCTGCTTTCCCTTGAGTCCTGCACCCCTCTCATCACCGTTCTTCCCATTTATTCCCTCCTGGCATGGGAGAGTCTCTGTGGCTGTGGTTTGTGTGCAGGGTGCATTTCAGGGGAGCATGCACAGGTGCTGTATGGGCATCTCTGTTGAAGGAGGTGTGGGCTCGGAGGCTCAAGAGCCAAGGTTTTCATGGGCAAAGGGCAAAGCAGAAACACCTCTGGGGTTTCTCTGCCCAGCCTGGCTTTTGGGTTTGATCCATGCGAGACTGATGATCATGTTAAATTTGCCACCTTTCAAAATGAAGTCAGGGCTGTGGCAGGAGAAGGTGCAGAGCCGTGGTGAGGGTGCTGTGCAAGCCTTGGCGTGGGAGGCTGGTTGCCCTTTGCAGCCCTTGGCATGTTGAAGACCTCCTTGAGCAGCCCCCAGGCACATGCAGCGAGTCCAGCCAAGTTTTGGTCCCAGCACTTTCCGTCATTCCCTGGGGCGCTTCGGGAGAGTCAAAAATACTTCAGCTTGGTGTGGTGCAGGGGGAGGATTCTGTCTGGATTTCAGCATGTGGTGGTGTGTTCACCTGAAAAATGAGAACTTTTTCTGGGCGGGTGAAATATTTGCTGGAAAGTGTGATTGGGTGAATTTAGGTACAGCTTTGGCTGGCAAAAAAACAAAAAAGAAAAAGAAATTAAAACAAAAAAAGAGATTTGGAAAACTTTTGGTCACTGAACCGAAATCTAAAAGACTTTTATTTCATTTCCATTCTGTTTTTCCCTCTGAATTTTCTCTTTGGGAAACAAATGGAAAATCTGGTTTACGTCCTGCACTAATTAGGAGAATGGAGCTCCTATGAGGAGGATTAAGTTTAAGTTATTAACGACTGCACAGTGATTTGACAGCCTCCGTTGAAAGAGAGTTATCTGCTCATCTTGTCTTATTTAGAGTTCTGTTTAGTGTTGTGGCAAGGTGGAGGTTTCATATGGATTTCTGGGCACATCTGTAGGTACACTTCACCTATATGCTTTGCCAGTAAAAGTTTTGCAACAAGTGGATAATGTGTTTAATCATCTCAACAGACCAGCCAGCGGTAGCATTGCTTTGAAATGTGTGTTGTTGGGATGGAAAGCCCTCCTTGTCCATGGTATTTTGGGAGTTAGGAGGCGGATTTTATGGAGTGCTGACTGTGCTGCTTTCCATCTTGATGGGGATGTCCATCTTGGGACATGATGGGTGTTGGCCCGGCCTCGGGGAAGGTGGTGGCTGCTGCGCTTGTTAAGAAGCTCATGGAAACCTGGTTTTCCATTCCATAACTCTCAAATTTAAATTAGTTGTTGGGGCTGCAGTATGTCAGCCCAGTCAAATTCGAATCATGTTTGCATAATTCACACCTCACGTCTGATGGGAGAAAAAGTGTTTCCTTAAATTAACAAAAGCCTGTAATTATTTTCTTCTACATGTTGAAATTGGAGGGAAAGGCGTCTCCTTGAATTTTATTCTTTCTATAATTTGTTTTTGCTGTTGTTTGAGAATAATTTAGTCTTGTATTTATTAGGAACTGGCAGCATCTGCTAATTTTCAGAGCCATCACAATGATGGCAACATAAAAACTTGAGGCCAGAAGTGGGGCCAACACCTTATTTGCAAGCAGTCACATTTATTTTGGTGCTAACGCTGCTCTGTTAGCAGAGGAATATGGTGTTCAGCATAATAAGGAGTATGAAAATTTGGCCCTGAGCAATCACTTCTGCTGTGTTGGGGTCAGATTGCGGAGCCTTTACTCATCATGGTAAGTATTTATTAACCTTTGGAGAACAATGGCTGTAATGAGATTACCTGGGTAAGTGCTTATCCAGTCGGGAAGGAAGTTTTGGAGCCTGGGCCCAGTGGTATTTCAAGAGAGATAAGGATAAGGAGGGCTCTTTGCTCTGCAGGTCTCTTTCTTACCTGTGCCTGGCAGGGCTGGAGGGCAGCCCGCACTGGCCAGGAGTTAATGCCTTTTGAAGTGGTGGTTTCACTCTGTGTTGTCTTTCCCGGATTAGCCGTGCTGAGAGGGAGAGAAAGCAGAAAAAAAGTCAGTGTTTGAGTGACGTGAACAAAGTAATTGACTATCAGTATCAAGAATTACTGCACAACCATGCAGGGGACAAGTCAGAACATACCTTGACAAAACCCTGCAACAAAGGGCTGCTCAAACACACCCTTCAGTCTCGGGAGCTGTAAATTGAGCTTCGACTCCAGGGAAATACTTTTAGGCTTTGTGTATGTTTTTGTATCTGCTTGCAGCGCTTCAGTGCCACTCAGGAGGTGACTGAAGTCCCCAAAAAGAAGCAGCAAGAACCGTGCTCAGCCAAGCACCAAGATCAGTTCAGTTGTTCATGTTGGTTCATGGCAAAGTGGCTTTAGTCTTCACAAATCGTTTGGGATTTCTCTGATTCCCACCTCGTTTTCCCATCCGTCTCTGTGTACTTCTCAAAACAAATTTGGGGAGGTGTAACAGCTCCTCAGCCATATTTTAGTCTCTGTTTTTCTTACAAGGGAGAAACAAAGAGGGGGACCTTGTACTGTGCTGTGTGAGTGCAGTGATCATTCCGTGAGCAGCTCCACACCCATTTCTTCCTACAGGTTAGAGACACATTTTTGGCACTGGACACGGTAAGCGTTCCAACATGTTTTTAATTTGTGGCTCTCACGTCTTTAAAGGTCTGGTGTCGTGGCTCTGGTTGCGTGCACGTATTTCAAGGTATCTGAGTAGTGCAAAATGTGGGTAAAATACCGTGACATGAATTTAATCTGGTGATAGGAGTTTGCTCTGTGTTTGTTCTGCCTGTCCTTCGATGATACTTGCTATGTCCTCAGCTTTTTGCCTGTGACATTAGACGACTCTTCTGGATTTCCTGGTGTCTGGCAAAAGGCTAGTGACAATACACTGTTGATACTTTCAGCATTTATTCCTAAGTGCTGAAACCTGTCAATTTCTTTTGCTGGGCATGCAAAGCGAAAAGTTGGATTGTTCGTTTTCTACCCAGCGTGCACCTAGGTGTTGAAACACAGTGCCAAAATTGTGGAATTCTGTTGAATTGGGCTTTTGGTCAGACTCCAGATTCTGATTCAATTCCTTCCCCATTTGCCCAGAATGCAGACTGTGCCAGTTGATTTTCCCCCTTCTTCTCTGAATGGCATTGCCACAGTCTGAACTCAACCAGCCTCGTGATTTCGCAGATGCTTTTTCTTAGAGGCAGAGCCGTAGGAGCAAATGTCTGGGGAGGACCTTCCAGGTCACTGGGTACAGTCTGTGGCCTTCGACATCCAGAGGTGCTGAAATGGCTTCATGTGGCCTCATTTTGTGTGTTACTCAAACACGCTGAGATGAGAACAGTGCCCGGGGTGGAGCGGCGGGCGAGGAGGAGGGAAGAGGAGATGGATGATCCCTCTCTTGTTGTGGGAAGATTCAGCAGTTGCCCTTGGTCCTTTCACCTCCGCGGGGCCACGTAAGGGTTACAGCATTTGAGACGTTTCCCAAAGTGTCAGTGTTCAGAGCACCATTAGGAAAAGACGAGATGGATGACCAAAATGCAGGGGCAAAACAAATTAGGCAGTTCAAAAGCTGCAAACAAGTCGTTTGTGGGGAATAACGAAGGCTTGCGGTTGCGAGGCCGTCCCTTCTCCAGCCCATTGCCACCGTGTTTATAAATCAGGGGAACGAAACAGGAGCCCTTGTTAGGGCTGGGTGACATTAAGGGTGCATTTAGCTACAGAGTGTAACACTGGCTGCTGTGAAATCAGATGGATGCTCAAGCTATGCTGCAGCTTGTGTGGAGATGACAGCAAGGCTGTGCCTTTGGGACTGGGTCAGACCTTCCTCGGGTATCGCGTTTCCTGTTCCGCAGAGAGGGCTCCATAGGTCCAAGCCAGATTTTTCCCCATTTGTGGCTCTCTAGTTCTGCCTCTTGAGACATTGCTCCAGCCTCTCCCTGCCTAATATCCACCGACCTCTGCTCCCTCAGGGATAGACCCGACACATCCCCTTTAGGCAGTGGTGCCTCCTGTCCCCTGTAACTCCATCTGTAGGGTCCCTGGACATGCTGAAACCCTCCTGGTTATCCTTGCACACCAGGAAACCTAACTGGCTGGTGTAGGTGCTCCTAAGTGAATAGTATTATATTACCCCACATAAATGTCACATTAATGGAGCATTATAACCGAAAGATGCTCGTAGATCACTCTAAACCATTTTAGGCATCTGTTATGCTTCCGTCATCTGCTCTTCACCCATTTGTTTGTGTTTGAGATGGGAAGGACACTGCCAGGAGAGCCTGGAGGGGACCTGGGGGGAGGTGGGGATGGAATGATGAGCAGCCCACCTTTTGTCTGGCAGCTAAGCCAGGGTGAAGCCCGGCTCCACCAGACTGTGTTGGCCACGGTGGAAGAGGCATCACAAGCTGCGGCTTGGCTTTGAAGGGGTGTTGATAGAAAGTGCTGACTTATCTGAGCTGGCTCAACGCCTCCTGAAAGTCCGGCGTAGGCACGGGGGGAGCCTGAGCTCGGCGCAGCCGAAAGCCCACGGTGCCTCGTCTGTGACGGCTTTCTAGATCACACCATGTAACACAGCCCAACAAAGGGCTTTTAAATCCTAGTCAAGAAGACAGACAATAGAAGGTCAGAGTTTAAAAGAGAAAGTGTGCCTCAGACTGATGTAATTCCCCTTCTCCCCCCTTTTCTTAGTGTGAATCCTTTGATATTTGAGCAGGGAAATCCTCTTTATTGGGAAACTCCACCTCCTCTTATCTCATACTCCCTCGAAAATACTATCTGCTCTCCTGCCTTTCAGCCTCCCAACCCAGTTTGTGGTGGGAACCTCTTGGCATGGGCAACACTGCCCTCCCATCCCTCTTGCCAGGTGTGCACAGCAAGGCTTGGGGCTCCACACTGGGATTTGCTCTAAGTGAACACCCTCTGGCTAATGATTCCTGTGGAGATCCATGCTTGCCTGTCCTGGTTGGGATCCTGGGAGTGTGTGGGGTCTGCAGATAAGGCAGCCTCAACCTCAGCCTGTCCTGACGCTGCCCTCGCAGCAATCAACTGGCAAAGGCTTGGGTGGTGAAGCCAAGCCGTGTTTACCTTTCAGCCCAGCAAATAAAGGTCTCCCTCACCTTCTTGTATTGTGGAGCAGTCTTTTTCAAAAATGATACAAAACTGGCCATGTTGGGTCAGACCAGAGATCTGGTGTCCTCTTTCTGGCCTGTACAGAGTGGGAGCCCTTGGAAGCAGCAGAAGACACAAAGCAGGTGCAGGAACTTTCCTATTCCCTGCTATGCTCTCTTGTCTTTCCTCTCCGTCATTGTGGGCTGGAGCATCCGCACTCTTCCCTCAAGGTTGTGCCCATCCCTTCTGGTTGCTTGCCTGCATTTTGCCTGAACTGGGACTTGGGAGGTTGCATTACATTGCTGATTGCATCAGGTAAGCTGTGTTTCTTAACCTCCTTGCAATGGGCTCCAGCAAGTCTTGTTAGCACTCTTAATTTGCTCTAACAAACAGCTGCAAAGCTGGGGAAAGGAAACATCCCTGTGTGTGTGCGCTCAGAGCCGCTGGGGATCTCGGCGGGGCTGCCACAGCTTTGGAGACAAAATAGCTTCTGTCCCTCTCCTTCCCTTTGGAAAATCAGGTTGTGGCTCTGACCTGTTGGTAATCAGAGGATTGGGCTCTTCTTTCACACCAGCAGATTTGCCTTTTTTCTTTCTCTGTGGGTGTCAGTAGGTGTATTCTCAGTGTGTGCTCATGTGAGGCAGGCAGAGGTGCCCAGCACATCTTTGTGTGGGGAGGACACCGAGTACCTGTCCTGATGTCCAGCTGGTGTCAGTGACTGCTGGGGTGATACCTGAGGAGTTTTGTTCTTTCCACATCCAGAAAAGCCAGTGAATCACCTGTAGTCACACCTAGGGCAACCTTTGAGGTGGTGTAAATCACATGGGACCTGCATGGCTGATTTGCACCAGCAGCTGTTCTAATCCTGAAGACTCATCCCTGAAGTCACACAGGATTGGCCACTTAAGTTTTTCTCCTTAAGACATTAAAAGTGACTTTTCCAGTACATTGGATTTTGGTATTCACATTGCACTCTCCCCTCCCATTGGCCCTAAAACGCACAGTGCCGGGGCAAGAATTCACAGGACTTCTCAGCAACATTTTACAATCGTCCCAGTCTGCTGTGCTCCTGCACTTCCAACTTCTTATAGTCTGGAAAAGAGCTTGGCTGCAAGAGGACGGTGTCTGTGAAATGGTGCAGAGTGGAAGGAAATGGTGTCAGTAACTGTGCAGTTGATGGAGATTGTAATTCTTGCAGCCTTCAGTTCCAACCCAGATTAGCACTCCCTTAGTTTAAAATAACAAAAAGGGAACTGTCAAAATCAGAGCAAAAATGTTGGCATGATGAAACATGTTAACAGGTAGCCATTAGCACTTTATGTCTGCATGAATAGTGGCTCTAAGTGTTTTTTATTGGTAACAAAAGCAGGGAGGATGGCGGAGGATGGCAGAAAATGGCATGTGTTTTCAACTGGCTTGTTGCTTTAATTGCAGTTTTTTATTGTCATTTACTTTGTGGTCGGGGTGTGCTCTGGGCTGGGGAGGTGGCCTTGGGACACAGCTGAGTTTCAAGTTTTTTGCCAGAGAAGGAGGAGAGGACCAGATAGTCTGGACAGGACCTGTTGTTATTCTTATTTTGCTCTTAAGATGTGTTTGAGCTACCCAGCTCTGGAAGAAGAGTGAGAGGATAGCTGCGCTGTGGACTGAAACATGACTGTAACATCCAGGGCTGGTCAGTCCAGGTGTGTGAGATATTCCCACTGCTGAACCATGGGAAAGTCACCACACTGAGAGCAGCTCTTGGTTGTGCTGGTGCTTTGCTGGTTGACGTTTGACTGATCATTCATGGTCATTCCCAGGCACCAGCATCCAGACGTTGCTTCTTAAGGGAATGGCAGACATTTATTGGAAGAACTAAAGCAACAAAAAAAGAAAAAATAGGAAAGAAAAAAAAAAGGAGGAGAGGGGTCTATGTAGACACTGGGAGTATTTGCCCTGGCAATGAAGGTAAATCCTTTTGGGTTTTTTGGTAGTGTTGAGGACTATGGGGGAGAAGCTGTTGGCTCCGTCCCACCAAGCAGCATGTGCCATCTCCAATGGCTGGAGGTGGCTTCAGCTGTGTGGTCTCACCCTGAGACCCATCACAGCCCTGCTTGTCTCTGTTTCCACCCTCTTTGACCATCCAGTTGGTGTTTCCTCAGGTGCGTGGAGCTCCTTGGCATCCCGCTTCTGCCAGCGTGGAGGTCCTTGGGAAAAAAAATGATGAAAAGATTAAAAAAAAAGATGCACGCTCTCGCTGTCTGCTATGGACCCTTCCTGTTGCACCCCTTGAGAAACATGCCTTGTGAATGTTTTCTTTGTGTCTGGGCAACTGGCAGTCCTTCTTGTTAGTGGAAATGTCAGCCCCTGCCTTGTTGCTGACTGCAGGGCTGAGTCTCCGTTCTCACTGCTGGCCTTGGGCAAAGCCTCTTCCGCCTGCTTCTCTCTGCTGCTCTTGGGCCCATGTGTCGAGGAAGAGGAGTTGCCTCCTGTTGTTTATTCGTACAAGATTTTTTGGGGAGGCAGCCTGATGGCAGTCGGTGTCTTAGGCTGGTTTTCCATGGGTGAGCTTAGTAGTTGCTCAACTACTTTTGCTGTTGATTTTGGGTTTCTTGTGAGGTTTTCCTCATGAGTGCGTGTGTGGGCTTGGGTTCTGCTGTGGGGAGAGATATTGGTGCCCCCTGTACCGCCTGAAAGCCTTGAAAATCTCAGCCCTGGGTGCAAAATGTGCCTTTTGAGTATCAACACTTCCTTCCTTTCTTTCCTTCCCAGAGAATACAGAATAGCGCTGGCAGTCATAGCACGGCGCCTTGTTCTTTTCTTACGGGAGCTCTGGATTAATGGCAAAAACATGGTCTGGACGCTGCTCTGCAGCCTTCAGAAAATCTGTTTGTTTGTTTTTCCCCCTCGGCTGCGGTGCGGCGGGCGTGAGGACGCTTCCCACCTTTCTGCCATATGTTCTTGGATTCTTGCAAGACGGTAGCAGGGTTTGCACCTGGACAGCTGAAGGCCATGGGTGGCTCTGTGGGACCCACACTGCCCTCCCTCCCTCCCTCCCACGCCGGCTAAAACGGTATTTTCCTCCCGCTGAACCTGACAAGGCTTTCCTCCATGTGCACTTCAGTAGGTTTTAACTTTTTTGTCTTGAATCCAAGCAGCTTTAATCAACATAAACGCTTGCGGTGGGTATAGGTTGCTGCATTTAATAAAGGGTGGGCTCCCCCCCCGCCTTTTTTCTTTCTTCTCTTCTTTCTTTTCATCCCTTATTTTGCATTCTGCCGCGCGCGATGAGCGTTTAATCCCTGCCCTTCTGTCTGTTGAGATATTATGTTTTTTTAATAGTGCTTGTTTATGACTAAGGTCAAAGACAGTATTTCAGAACAAAAATTAGAGTTAGTTCATAATTGAGTACATATGTATGTTACTGTTTATTTTTATAGTTTGCTAATTTATTTTTAAACAGCTCGGTTGAGCCAACATGTTTATAGGTCTGTTTATCACATGTCTTGCCAGTCGGAGTGCTAAAAGACACATGCTTTTCAATAGCACAGATCCGAAGCGAAATTAGATAATACCGCCAGGTAGCAATTTAATTACATTAATTGAATGTTTAGGTTGAAATGTAGTTTTGCAAAGGCTATAATGGAATACATTTATAAGTGTCTGCGTATAAATCTTGGCATTTAGAATGTTATTCAAGCCTGCTGGCAGGGAAATGAAACTCCACTGAGTGTTTTTGAGGGAGAAATGGGGCATTTCACTCTGAGTACTGTGCTTGCCATTGCTTCGGGTTTGGGCCCTGTCCTGGCTGTTGGGAACCTCTGCGGGTGCCCCTTTCCGTGGGGAGTTACCTGGTTAAGAGGATGCGTGGCCTGATCCAGAATGATGGGATCAGGAAACAACAGCCCCTTTGAGTCCCCATGGACAGATAAGGGGTGATGGAGAGATAAGGGGTGAGCTGGTGCTCGGCAGGAGAGTCCTATGTTAGCCAACGTGGAGAAAGGGTTTGTCTGGCTGAAACCAAGTCGTTGTGGTCATGCACTGAGTAGCTTCCCAAGTTTGCCAGCTGCTGTACTGGATTGTACCTGTGCGTTCTGGCTGTGGGCTGCCTTCCCTGTCCAGGGAGCTGCTAAACAGCCCTGGAAAGGCAGCTCAGGGGAAGCTCCACTGAAGAGCAGAAGCTGTGAATGAACCACGCTCTCCAGCCCGGATGAGGATTTAATCCTCAGTGTAAACATGTACAAATAACTTGTTGTCAGGAGAGGGAAAGGGAAAATTCCTTTGGTTTGACAGTGCCCAAGAATAGCAGGCTTGCTTGGGAGAGGATTGGAGGAACTGCTCTGGCACTCTTTGGTTTTCCTTGCACCGCTGCCTTTTGCTTGCACCCATTTCCAAAATGCTAAAATCATGGCATTTCTAGTGGGGCTGGGCTTTTTGCAGATCTCTTTTAAGATCCCCAGAGCTGAGAGAGGTTTCAAAAGCAAAAAATAATATAAATAAAAAAGAGCAGGAGGTCATAGGTGGATTTTTATCGGGGCTCAGGGATAGATAAGGGGTAAGCAGAGGAGAGTCACAGCTCGTGCAACATTCTTGTGCCACGGTGGGCAATCTCCTTTTGGGTGCCTGCATGCCGGGAGAGATGGAGGAGGAAGAGGGGGGATATGCAAGATCTAAACACCCAGGCAGTGGGAAGTGTTTGGAATTAGGCTGGTGGCAAGCAGGCCCCTGGCATTTCTCAGGGTTTTGTATTGCATACGAGCCAGGAAAAATGCTTCAGGCTCAGCACAGGGATCTTTCCATGTGTTTTTTGCACACGCTTGCGTGTGGGAACTTGTGCCTCTCCTCCCTGGTGCTTATCTGGGTTGGGATGGTCAACTGAGGTGTGGGCTTTTTCCCCCTTGTCTTGAAGGGTTGACGTGTGTTTTCAGCCCCTTGCCCCAAAGCACAAGTAACACTGAAATGTGGCTTCTCAAGCTGAGGTGCCTCCAGTGAATCTGGCATTTTGAGCAGGCATGGCCGGTGTTTTGGCAAGAGCTTCGGTTTCTTCTCCGTCTTTCAGATCAAAGGAGGGTTCCCTGTGTGTCTTGGTGGACCTCTGTGGTGGGGTTTGGCTTCATGGGTCAGGGTCTGCTGAAAAAACACAGCACAAAGTGATCACTGGGCAGGCTTTGATGCACACACTAAAATATTTACCTGTGTTTATAGCATTTGCTTTCTTTCCCTCTTACTTTCCCCAGCAGTCTATAAAGTGATGATTCTTTAAGGGCCTGATATGCCTTTGAACATGGGGTGGCTGTTTGTCCCCTCCTTCACTAACTTGTGGCTACCTGTCTTAAAAAGCTCTTATCAGTGGGGTTTTCCCATCTCCTCTCTTTTTAGCTGAAAATAAGGGACTGATTTATATTTTTTCATCTTACAGAAGCTTACCTCTGGCTTAAGACCAACCAGGGAGAATTTGTGCTGCAAAAAAACCCCACATACAGTCCAAATCAGAGGGTTTCAATGAAAGTCACAACATAAAACTGAAGTTAGAGTGGCCTCCACCAGGTGGTTACCGTAACGCTGAGTGCTTATTGCTGGGCTCAAGGTTTCTAAATGCTTGGGAATGATTCCAGCTTGTTTGGGCTTGGGAACAAAACCTCTCCGTGATGCTGCAGCCAGGGTGGAAGGGATCCAGGGAGCGTTGGGAAGCGGCACAGCACCATCCCCGTGCTGAAGGCTTGTTTTAATGACTAAAGCCAACAGAGCATCCCATGGCGTTGCAGTAGGAATGTTTGTGGGCTGAGTTCAAAATGCTTATTTAAAAATAAGCAGTCATGGCCTAAAAGCTCACTTATTTTAGGAAGGAGACCGAGATGTAGGACTGCTGTGTTAAGGATGCTGAAATGGTACATGTTTTAGGATCAGATTGCAGTCTTTTTGGGTTGGAGGGCATCTTCTTCAGCCCTGATTCTGCTGCCATCCTTGCAAACAAAACCAAATTTGGTTTTGTCTCACTTTTTGTCTCAGGTAACAGAGTTGGTGTGATAGAAGACAGCTGCAAACACTCTTTTTAAGGGTTTATGTGGCCTGAGCCATGAGAGTTGAGCACAGGAGTGGATAAACAAGCCCTGCTGATGGTCTTCTGTTATATTTGCAGTGGGATCTGTTTTTTAAGATCATTTTTTCCCTGAGTCTTTGAGAGTAGGCCACTTAAAGGACTCACAGAGCTGTATTTTCTTTACAGTAATGAGGCATCATGACATACCAGTTGTGGGAAATCTGATAGACTTGGGAGACCCTAGGAGGGTAGAAAATTACTTAATTTACTTTGTGTGCAATAGTCTTAATTTTCAACTATTTGAACAACTGATTGCTGGGGCAATCATCAGATCTTCAGAGTTAAGATGTTTCCTGCTGGAACTGAACATTAGCTAAATCAGCAGTGGTAAAACGGAGCGATTGCACGCGTCCATCTGAGGGTAAGGAGGAGAAATTAAATCCCTGAACCCGAGCTCCAATGCTTTCTCTTGTGGGAAGGGTGAGGCAGGTGAGGCTCACCTTGTCTGGTGGTTAGTTACCCGGGTGGGGTGCTGGGGCTGCGTGGCTTTGGCGGTGGCTCTGGTTGGCTCCGGCGGCGGCTCCAGCAGGAAGGAGCTGGGTCTGGTTTCCTTCTGAGCTCTGCTCAGTGATTCCCCTGGTATTTGCTCATTGTGAGTAAGAGTGATAAAATCTAGTGGTGGAATTACATTATGTCTTGGGTGCTTTCTTTCCAAATTAGTAGTAATCCTACGTGTCTTTGACCCATTTCACGGAGACAGAGGGCTGGATTCTGCTGCCTGCTTTCCATGAGCAGCTGGCTGAAGCAAATAGACCTTGAGTAAAGGGATTAGAAACCAGCCCTTCACTTGGGTGAGGTGTTGCAGTCCTTGTGCTGTGGAGAGTCTTTTCTTGGACGAGTTTTCCCCAGCAGCCTTGCATAGGTACCTGCTCATAAAGAGACTGGTGGTTTAGCTCACGGGGATGCGAATAATAGAGGCGGAAGCGCAGAGCGAGGCATGCAGGGTGATGGAGCCCATTTTATTCACCAACATCGAGGTTGTACTGGAGCAAAAAGGACAGAGGACTTTTCATTCTGAAAACTCTACGCCACTGAAAAAAAGTACTTGAGATTGTTCAGCAAGGCAAATAGGCATGGATGTTCAGAGACCTTCTCCTGCCTTCCCGTGCCAGCAGAAAATGAAAAATTCAGTGTGAAAGTATTTCCTTATTAAAAGAACCCCGAACTGGACTGTAAAATGCAATACTAATTTCTGAAGGCTGAGAGCTGCATGAGTGAGAATATTTAATTACAGTGGCAAAGTACAAACATTTCCTAGCGAGCATTCATTGTGTTAATAATAATTAATTAATTCCTTGGCTAAAACATACATCCTGCTCCCATTCTTTTTTAGTGGGCCGGGAATCCGATCTCACTTTTTATTTTGCTGACAACCGCCCAGCGAGTAGGGAGGGTGGAGGCTGAAGACTGTTTATATAAACAGAGGCTTTATGTTTCGCTGTGTGGACGGTGATGCCGGGGTTGCACGGTTTTGGTTTAGCAGAGGAGGCGAGGACTTGAAGCCGATCAGCTGATGCAGGGGGCCCGAGTATCTGACTGCTCCAGCGATAAGTGTCTGTACAAATATTTATACAATCCCGATAGTCTTTTGAATTGCATTATTACAGCACAAAAAGCTGTCAGATTTCCAGGCTTTCCGAGGCGCGCTTCTTACGAGGCTCGCGCTCGTTTTGCCAGCGGACACGGGCGAGCTCTGCTCCCGCTCGGAGCCGGCTGGGCCCGCACCACAGCCCCACCGGGAGCGGGGTAGGTGCTGAGCCCCTGCAGCACCCAGCCCCAGCTGATAGGCCCCGTGAGAGCCTGGCTCTGTTAGTTCAGGCTTAGAACTGAATTCATGCAATTATGTGTCACAGGGCTGGCTCCGAGCAGCCGCAGAGTGAGACTGAAGGAGCTCAGAGCAAAGGGTGATGGAGCGGCAACCTCTGCATTTGAGAGGCACGTTTCTAGGCCAGGCTGCAAACTCCCACCTTACCCTGGAATGCTGCTCCTCCCCAGGGTCACTCACAGAGAGGGTCTGATTCCAAGTCTGCAGCTAATGGTTGGAGGCTTCCCACTGATGCAGACGTCACATCAGGCTCCATTTAGGAAAATGACAATTGTCGCCCAGAAGGAGAGGTTAAGAGATTTTGGTGACTTATGTGCAGAGACAGATGTAGATGGATTTGGGTAGGTGTAGAGGAAAATTCACCTTGTGCCTTTTCTGCTGGAAGTTAGTCCAAATATCCACATAGGTAGGTATCCAGGCATTGCTGATGGTTTGATGGTGATTCTCACTACATCTGTGTTTTTTCTTAAAGCTTTCTTGGAGCCATGGGATTACAGGATCCTACTGGCACTTTGGAATAGAATTTGACAACAGGACTTCAGTTCCACTTCAGGTTGGATATACACAGGCAGGGTTCACACTGCTTGCTGCCATGAGGCCAAAGGGATTATTCCAGATCTACAAAACCAACAAGAGTTTGAGTCAGTGGTAGGGAAAGCTGGAGGCTTCACCAAAGTGACTGAAATACGTTGAGCGCTGTCAGTGGAAAGCAGTGGCTGTCCTGGAACAGGGTTGGAATACATCAGTAGCTGCCTCAGCCCTGGCAGAGAAAGCCCTGTGTTTTCACATGCTGATAGTGATTGCCTGTCCTGTTCCACTTATTTGTAAGATTAGGAGTTTGGAAAATATTTGCAAGGTTGTGAAACCACAGTCTGGGGTTGCTGAGGGCCTCCTGGTGTCCTTCAGCGTCACAGTTCGGGGTAGCCTTGGTTTTTAGGGACGAGTGTGTGTCTTCTAAGAGCTATCAGTGTCTCTCCAGAGCTTTCAAAGGAGTGGGCTCTTTACTTCCAGTGCACCATTTGTTTGTTTTTAGGGCATGTTTTTCCCCAAGGAAAGAAAAGTAGCAATCCCATGATCAAAGAAACAAAGCAAATTGCTGTGGAATTTCTGCTTAACAGTATTTGAATACCAAAAAAAAGTAGCATATAATTTTAGCATATAATTAGTGGGGGTGACATGTGTGCCTCAGCTCTGGCCTCCTGGAGCAGTGTCAGAGCAGTGTCAAGTTCAGCAGCCTGTGTCAGCCCATCACCTGGGATGTGGTGCTGTACAGGGAGAGCAGAGCCATGGGGCTGCTCCAACCGCATCCCTGGCTATGGTGATTCCCTCTGCTGCTGCAACACTCTGGCTTGGACACGTGAGCTGCATGCAGGGGAAGGATCAAGTGGCTTGGGGAGGGAAAAATCACCTGCTGATGCTCATGGTAAGGAGTAAAGCCCGGTCTTCCATGGTGGCTGGTTAATTTGCTGGGACCTGCTCCTGCAGCTCCCAGTGCTGCAGCATCCCTGCTTGGCCAGTATCACTGGACAGACCGTGCCCAGCACAGCAATGTGGTTAGCCAGATAACATGGGCATTAACCCTGTTTTTCTGCCCGTGTTTTAACAGGAATAGCTCCGTTGCTGAAATTGTACCTGCAAACCTGATGTCTAAGTCATCTCATTTGGCCATTGGATTGCTGCTGAGCCCAGCTGCAGGGGGTGGGACGGGGTAGACCCCTCCCTCCATGCAGTTATTTGAGCTCTTGTGGGGCAGTGCTGTGCTCAGAGGGGCTTTACCAGGATAAGAACAATTAGGGCTGGTTTTCTGAAAGTTGTAGGGTTGTGCTTAAAAGTGCCTGTTGGGCTTGGAAAGGCTGCATGTGTTTCCCTGGCAGCCTCTCCTGTAGTTTCCCGCAGGGATGGGATGTGCTCTGCCACTGCAGCATCCCAGCTTGAGAGGAAGCAGATGGAAACAGTAAGTGCTCAGGGCAACTTGAAGGCAGCATTATTAATGTCACAACCCCCCAAAAAAGTCTGTGTAGTGTATTGCTCGATGTATAGTGTAGCTGGACATTCTGTTTGGTGTCTCAGAGGCAGCATAGCTGGAGCAGGCCGGTTTTGTAGCGGTCACCTGTCCCCCTTGCTGTTTCCTCTACTGCCAGTAGCTCTCTGGATGGACACAATGGCATGGGACATCCTCACCATGAGTCCTGCAGCGACAGGAGGAGGGCTTTGGAGGGCTGTTAAAAGCTCAGCTTTAGAGGAGATGGGAAAGGAAGTGCAGAATTGCTTCAAACAACTTAAGAATGTGGGATGTGCAGTGGAAAGCACATTCACTGCAGCTGTTCGTGACCTGATCGAATCCTGATCACCCACACGTCCTACTGAAAGGGGCAAGGAGCTGCAGGAGCTGCATCAAGGGGAGGGATGGCTTCCATGGCTCCCATTTTGGTGTCGTCCAAGGCTGTGGAAGCTCAGCAGTGGTGGGATCTCTGTAGAGCTGAGAGCTCAAGCAGCAGCAAAACTGGCAGGTACACAGGGTCCAGAGGGGCACGTCCTAACCCAAAAGTGAGGGACCCTCAGTTTGCCTCAGGATTGGGTCTGTAACTTTGGCACTCTCTAAACAGTACCACAGTCAGCCCCTCAGTTCTGTGGCCGGTCCCTGCAGACTCTGGCCCATAGATAGCATCTTACAGCACCTGCCCTTCTGCGGGGCCGAAATCAAAGCTGTGCGCACCTGCTTGCAAACATGCAGGTACTGACTAAACACTGTGAGCGGCCTTGGCACTGAAATGGCAAATCAGCTTTGGAAAATGGCCTTTAATCACAGCCAAAGGTTTTCTTCTGCTTAGGTGGTGACCGGAGTGCAGGTGCAGGGGGAAGGACTGGAGCTGCTTCTGTTGGTTTCCCAGTCTCTACCTGGTGCAGGGGGTGGTGAGGTGCGCTCTGGGGACAGCGGGGTGACGAGCGATCTGGGCCGTGACGTTCAGGGGCTGATTATTAGGACTCTGTGAGGATTTTTAACGTATCTGTCTTTACTCCAAGCATCTCCTAGCAGTGACGCGTGCCCGAGCGGACAGACAGACAGGTGGTGGGATGCTGCCCCACAAAAGCCTACGGGGAGCCCGCAGCGAAGCCCGCTGGCCGCACACCCAGCTGCTGCCCCAGGCGTTGCCTCAGCGGGCAGATGTCGGCGTTGCTCAATGCCAGCAGGACCCGAGTGTCTGTTTATTAACGGATAAGATGGTCAGGCCGGCACACGGCTCCCGAGCCGGCCTGTGCAACTCCTGTGGTTTCCAACCGTACTTATCGAGGGAGGGGGCTGCCTGCCCAGCGAGGGTGTTTCCTCTAATCAGTATTTTCACATGCCAATGGCAGGCAGATGTGCAGGGGGCGAAGGCTCGGCCATCTCTCAACAGCTGCTCAGGGGAAGGAGTCACCTAAGGTGAAGCTGGGGAGGTGGGAAGAAACACATTGCTCAGAATAAGTAAATATCCCCCAGTACAGGGTAACACGGGGGGAATTCACAGACGCACCCTTGGCCATGAATTTTCACCATCCCATCTAGAAGGAATCAACTCCTTGCAGTATTGCCTAGCAATGAGTTCAGTTCCAGAAACCCTTCTCCAAGTCCCCTTAGAGGCTTCTCCTATTGTCTGCCCTGTGTCCCCGGGCCGCCGCGGGCAGCGCGCGAGAGTGTCGCGGGCTCAATTTAACGGCATCTCCCCTGCTTATCAGACTATATAATAAACATGGCTTTTAGGGGGGACTTTTTGGGGAGGGGTGCGAGGCAGGCGGTGAATGGAGAGGCCAGACACCATTGTCTGGCAAGAATGTGAGTCGCCCTGGGCTCGCCTTCCAAATTGTCCCAGCATCAATCCCCCCTCCTTTGCGGGATTTCCTTCTCCAGCCGGGGTTTTGTTTCGGAACAAGCGTTGGTCAAACAAGCTTTTGTTTGCGGTCAGTTGCTTGGCACACATACACCACTTCTGGTGGGGGACAATGAGGAAGCTGTTTCGGGGGCAGCTGCGGTGGGACTGAAAGGGAATACTGATGGAAAAAAGGGCGCGGGGAGGAAATAGCTGGGTGGAAATTAATTGGGAGGATCTTATGAAGTCTGGGTGCTCTGCAGCAGTTGGGAGAGTGGCGGGGAGTCCTTCGATCTTGCTGCTTCATCCCGCTCACTGCCTCGTGCTGCTTTATGTGACTTCTTCCCCCCAGGATACCCCACCTCAGAGCAGAAAGTTGGCCAAAATATTTGTGACTATGCATCTGAAAAGCTTTCTTTCAGGAAGAAGTAAACTTATTTACAGCAATAATAGAGTTTAAAGGAATTGTATAAGTGAGACTGACTTCTTTGTCAGCAAAAATTGCAGCAAAACTGTTCATAGATGACATTACCTAAATGACATTACGTACGTATGTCCTTTCTTTCACATTTCCTGTAATCCTGTTATGGCATTGTCCCATTACCTCAAGCACTGTCATCTTTAAATGCTGTCAGATCTTAACTGGATGGCCAAGGACATCAGAAGAGGATCGAGGTGAAGCTGATGGCAATTTCAGACCTGTTGTATATATGGCCATCTCCCAGCCTGCCCCCGCAAGGGGTGTTTTCTGATAACATGTTCAGGTAAAGTGATGACTCAAGGATCTGTACATCTTTTATGGAGCCGCTGCCCATCCCCACCACATCCAGCACCCTTTTTTGGGAAGTGCAGGGTGTCAGGCACCGACAGAGTGTTGGAGGTGCTGGAGGTGGCAAGTATGAACTGTGTGCTTGCTGGTACTTGTTGGAAAGTGCTCCCATCCCCAGGAAAATGAGGACCCAGAGCAACCCTTCCCCTCCCTGTACAGCCTTCGTGGCGTTAATGACCATTGCAAAGCACACCGAGATCCTCGGCCTTAAGTGCAAGATCTTGGTGTTAATACTTTTCAATGTTATTGCTCTTACTATGTTACTGCTAAAAGATTACATGAGGCCAATTTCTTTTACTCCAACCACGAATGGGCCTCTGTGGCTCCTCAGAAGCGCTCCGAGACGTGGCAGCAAATGGGAGGATTGCGACTGCTGCCGCTCACCTGCTGAAATGCTCAGCGCTCTTAAGGTGGAGGAGTGGGGAGTGTTGGCGTGGAGGCACTGCCTGTTCAAACTGGCAGTCCCTCTCACCAGGTTATAATAGTGATGGTGAAAGCTGCCAGCTCCAGGGGCAGGAACTGTCATTTTGTTATCTCTTGGTGCAGTGCTGTGCTCTGAGGGGCTCTCATCCTCCATGGTGGCTGCTGGACACGACTGCAGCACAAACAGCAGCAGCCCTGAACCTGAAGCGCTTGCTTCGGGCAAAAGTCTGTGGTCAGGCCTGCACAGATGGGTCTGGTTGTCCATCTTCGGCCCTGTGGGCTGGTTTTCCCAAAAAGCAGAGCTGCTCTCTGTGCTGGCAGCAAGGGAAGTGATGCCAGCATGCGACTCCCAGATGGGTTGTCCTGGCTGTGTGGATGTGGAGGTGCTGCTGGCAGGTCGCAGTGTGCCCTGTGTCCTCCTGTGCACTTGAATGTACAGCAGAATGTGTGGGCTGCCTGTTGGTAACATCAGCAGATGGGTGATGGAGGTTCCACCCTCCTTGTGAAGAGTCAGAAGAGGAAGACTCATGGATGAAGAGCAGGAGAGTGGCTCATTCAGCCACGTTCACTTGGCCTAGCACAAGGGTTAGACAGCACCAAAGATTGGTTTAGTCTCAGGGATGCTAAAGAGCAGGGCCTGGATCCTGGATGTGAGTTCAAATTTTTCTTCTGGAAAATGACAGTGGAACAGCCCATGGAGTAAGGAAGGGTGTTTTGATATGACCATGTAGACTATGTGGGAGATTATTTGCTTGAACAGGTGAGATTAGGGGTTTGTTTTAGAGGCTGTTATTGGTGTCTAAGTGCTGGCAGTTACAAAACTTAATTACATTTTCCTGTAAGAAAATGCTTATTTTGCTGAAAACTGCGGTCCTCTACAATCTCTTTTGTAAGCTTAAAGACTCTGGTTTTCATTTGGTTCTTTACCATCAGTGCCATCTTAGTGCATCGTCCAAGGCCAGTCCTCAGGTCTTAACCTCTGCTAGTCTGAGGCTGTGCATGGGCAAAAATGTCCATGCCAGGACTTCCCACACGAGTGCAGCAGCTCTGCCCCCCTCTCCTGCAGGATATGCTGGAGCCATCTGATCTCTCCATGCCTCCCACAGCCCCCAGACAGCTCTCCCTGGAAAGGTCTCAATCCAGTGCTCCTTAGCTGGACACGGTTTGTGCATTGCTGCCCATCTGGCTACTAAATTGATGTTTTTTGGATGCTGGAGGAGAATTTCTCTTTCCGTTCCAAATCTCGTAATAACTGAAGATTTGGGTGTAAAAGCACTAACTGCACACAGTTCACTGGGGTTTTTTTCAGTCATAGCTTGGATTTTTTTCCCCCTATGGGCACAGGAACCATTTATAGCCGAGGTGGGCCGAGTTTGCAACTTATTAATCTCTCCCTTGCGTGTGGGTTGAAAAGAGACACCATGCCTTTATCAAAAGCCAGGCTAGCACAAAAGCCTATGCAAAATCGTCATCAAATCCTATTAGAGGTGGAAAATATCTCTTAGATCATCTCATTCATTTCCCTGCCAATGCTAGACAGTTCCTGAGAGTTAATTTTCTAGCGTCTGCCGCCAACTCCCTGTGTGACTGCAGGTCTGTCATCTTGCCTTTGGGTTGTCACTGTAACTTCCATACGTTTCCATGCATTTCCAAACAAACCTTGTTTTGTTCAGTGGTTGCCTGTGTTGCTATTTGCCCTGCATTAGGTGTTATCAGGGGTTTCCACTCTGGAGAGCATCACCAGGCCTCGCTTGTGGCTGGGAAAGGCGTCCCCATGGAGTGGGGCATGCTGGGTGCTCAGGGAAGCTCAGGAAGTGCCGTCCCCTGGGCAGGGGCTCCATCCTCTGCAGCCATAGGCATTGGGGAAATGAAATCTCAAAGGGAGGTTTCTCTCCTGCAGTTGTGGATGTGAGCTCAGTGCAAGCCAGGTTGTCCCCCATAAAGCAATTCCCATCTCCTAAAGGCTGCCGGTGCCACCTTTGATAAGCTCCCACCCCGAGGTTTTGGACTGGCCGTGACATCCACTCAGCAGGGAGGAAAAATAATAATAATTCAACACTGGAGCTATTTATAGCATTAAGCAGATGCAGATTTCATCAGCGTTTGTTTCAGAGAAGGAAACGACATCTAGGAGCAGAGTAACCTTACTTGTAACTTCCCGGCGGCCGTGATTGAATTCCCCGGCATGGCGAGGGTCTGGGCAGCCCTGCCAGCGCCGGAAAGGTCAGTCCGGCAACTGTCACCCGGAAAGCATCAAAAGCAGGAGCTGTCGATAGCGACCTGCATTTGCAGAAAATCTGAGGGCTTTCTAATTAACTGAGGATCTCTAAATTAGAGCGAAGCCACTCGACAAGCCCCCTCGTACGCCTTAAGTGTCAGGGCTCAGCTGATCGCCGCATCTAACAAGCGGCTGATTTTTAACAGTAGCTCCGAGACTCAATCAGCTCCTAATGGCTCCGTTTCAAAACGTTTCAGTGCATTTTTCATCTCTTACTCTGGAATTTATGCTCTTTGTTCCCTGCTCAAATATTCTGGCTCTCTTCCTTAATTTCAGGCTTCTGCCTTGCGACAGCTCCTCTGCCCTAACTAGGCAGCTCATTGCCTGCCTTTCCCCACATGCGATTCTCTGCCGTGGCCACTCGCTCTGCTTTCTAATCAGTAAGTTTCAGAAATTCCCCCTCTCTCTCCCTCCCGATGTATAGGCAGTGCTGCGGGGTCTGGAATTTCATAATTAGAAAGAAACCCGTGTTTAAGCAGGCCCCGTGTAATAGCAGCTGAAACGTGGTTTTATTTCAGCTTTAAGATAGGGAGCCAGTTTGGAAATGCACCTGGTTTTGACTTTCCTCTCGCTGCCGTTGCATGGTGCCACAGATTTGGGTGGCAGTGCTCCTGATTTACACCATGGACAGTGAGATTGAACCCTCCTTTGAGCTGCATTCACAGCAGAGTTAGATCATGCACATTTAAACCGAGGGCTTGGAGCTGCTGGGAAAACGACCGGGGGGTCTCTTCTGACAGGTAACTCCTGCCGCTGGTAATGAGACCTGTGGATGCATCCTTGGGAAGGCAGCAGGATAAACTCCTACACAAACAGTGATTGGAAACAGATAAATTCCATTCAGGAAGGCAGAGAGTTAATCAGCAACTCTTAAAGGCTCCTTTGCCTGTGTTTATGTTCCAACGGCTTATCCATATCTTGGCAATTATTCACGTGAAATAGAATATAAATCCCACAGCCTAATTTTTCTTTGAAAAAATTTCCCCAGGTAATCAAATCCTGAAGTGCATCTTCTATTCCGGTGGTTTTATCAGTAAATCAAATTTTTATCATTTATCAGCAGAAGTTAGATTTAAGCATCTTCACTGTAATGTTTGAAAGATGAACATTTGTTTCAGTGGGTACTGTGCCAATCAATAATCTTCCAGCTTGACTCAGCTATCAATTATTGCTGCAATTATTTGTCTAGTTGGATATTTAAAATGTCATCAGAAAGAGATGATTACATATTCCAGAAAGCAAGGCACTGTATAATCAGATGAACTGAATTCAGTTAAATGTAGTGTGGTACTAACCTGTCCTTCAAAGCTGAATTCTGCAGCCGCGACTGAAACAACAGCTTTCTGCATTATTGTAAGGAAACGGATCTTAACCTTGGAACGGCGCGTGTTATTGAGGTCGGGTAATACTCGGCGAGAGGAGACCTTGCAAGCCTGGAAATTGAATCAGCCTTACTGACATAAAAGAGGGAGGTGGGGTGGTTTGGTTTTTTTTTGGAGGGAGGAGGGCTGGTTTTGTTGGATTTCATCTGCAAATCTATAAATAAGGAAATGCACTCTTTATCTGCCTTTCTGGGAGTTTCAGCTCCTGAGCTCGGAGCGCCAAATTTCCGCATGCCCTTTTTGCATTCCTTGACTTGATGTATGTGTGGTAAATACTCTCTGTGCCCCGAGAATGCAATAAAGCTGTAGCAATTCTTGCAAGTCTTACATCCTTCCAAACTCCAGATATTCGGAGTATTATATCATTTTCAACTTCAAAGATATCTCAACGATGGAGAGGAGACAGGATAAGCCGGAGAAGACCAGACAACTTTACGACACCTTTTGGTCCTATTTGCAAAGCAGAGAGGGGAAAAAATATATATAATTTATTGATTCTACTAATACTTGCTTGTGCAAGTTATGAAAGTAAACGTTGTAGGATCTGGTTCAGCACTTGCTGTGCTTGCAGCTCCATGGTGACATTGAACTTGCTCAGGGACAGAATAAACCTTTGCCTTCCTGGCAGATGATTTGCAGGTGGAGGTGGCGTTTGGGGGGACCTGCAGTTCCCCTGACCCACTTTGTCAGGATGGTTTGCTGCTGGCTAAATATCATTAATTTGAAAGTGAGAGGAAAGCGAGCCAAAGGAGAAGGCTGGGAAAGAGGCGAGTCTGAAGAGGATCTGTTTTGGGAAGGAGATGGTGGAATAAGGCTTCCAAGAAATTCCTCAGCCACTGACTTGGCTGAAGGCTGGGGATTTTCGGCTCCACCGACACCCTTCCCGAGGCATGGGTGGTAGCTTGGTGCCGTGGGCTGGGGAAGGGGACGTTGGTGGTGCCTGGCTGATGAGAAGGGCCAGGAGGGGCTGTCAGGGACCACCGTGTCTCTTCAAGGTGATGGTTTAAGTGCATGTGGCTTTACAGAGCCAGACCCATCAAACAGAGACACTAAGATGTGAAAAATCAGCAAAAATAAAGCAAGGCCATTGGTGATGAGGGGACTTGATAGCCCAGCGATGCTCTGGCAGCAGTGTCCCTCCTGGTGAGCAGCAGTGGGAAGGTGCCAGCCCCACTTTCTCCCTGGGATGGGGCTCAGGCGTTTCGAAGCACACTTCATCTCTGCAGGAGTGCCCTGTGCGGCAGAGCCGCCGCGTCCTCCAGCAAGGTCCTGCAGCACTAATCAGGTCAGCAGGCATTAGCACTCTTCCCGGGAAAGCAGCGTCCTGGCACAGGTCTGGGAGTCTCTGTGTGTAAGAGATACTGAGTGCACGAGGTGCATTGCAGAGCAGCATCCACGACTCACCCTCGCCTGTGCTGGGTGCTGGCTGCACGACTGAGCGGTGCCAAAACCACGATACGAACTGGGAGAAACACCCCCTGCCCCACACCAGTGGGGGTGACCTGAGATGTCGTGTTAGAGCATCTCCTTCCTCTCCCTTGAGAGAAACTTTCTGAAGTGTGCTCTGCCTTTCCTTCAAATGCCACCAGCCGGGGAGACAACGGTAGAGAGGGAAACAATTCATTGTGTCGGTGTATGAGTGAATGAAATGATTTGGAAGCTCTTTGTAGCTGTATAATTACAACACTGCATTTAAAAAGTGAATTATTGCCTTGATTGTCCCCAGCAGCCACTGGGTAAATGCATAATTACGGACTGTTGGAGCCAGGTACCGTTTGCTGGATAATCAGGTGAGGCTGTGGCAGGGCTTTGGTACTGGTTTTGGGGCAGGGTTTAGATGAGGCTTGGTCCTTGGTGGGTCCTGGTGGACCTTCCAGCAGGGGACACACCTGGTGCCAGGTAGATCCAGAGGAGCTGATTTAGCAGGTGTCACTCCAGTGATGCCACTCCTGTTTGAATCCTTTACAATCCCTGTGCCTGTGCTTGGGGAGAGGCAGTCAGGGACAGGCAGGTGGGCAAGATTGTGCATCACAGAAACACAGTATGGTTTGGGTTGAAGGGACCTTAAAGACCATCCAGTTCCAACCCCTCTGCCATGGGCAGAATCACTTTCCACTGGATCAGGTTGTTTAATGCCCATCCAGCCTGGCCTTGAACACTGCCCAGGGTGGCATCTGGGATGTTGGTCAATTCACTGAGGATGTTTTTAGAGATGTGTGATGGTATCAGTGGAGAGTTCCTCCTGCAGGGCTGAAAACACTGCATAGTTCAGCCTTTAGGTACTGCCCTGATGTCTGTAGTTACTGGAGCCGCTTCCCATGTTGTGCTGAGGTCTGCATCTCCTCTCTTTATCCACCCCATAGTGTTAATGTACAGGGTGCATATGTGCACCTGAGCAGGTCGTCTTTGCTTGAGGGTTTCTCCTAAAACTCACTCAGAGCTGAATTTCAAGCACAGCATTGTTTTCCCGTGACAGGTTTCTTGTGTTCCTTGCTAATCAAGGCACGACAGATTTCCACCCCCCTTAGGTTTTAAAAAAGCACAAAATCAGTCGCAGGCTGATACCTTACTTGCCAAGTTGGAGCTTGAAGCAGGTTTTCTTGGTGGCCAAATCGTCATCGCCTTAAAAATGGTGACAGACGCTGAGGTCAGGCCATGGGACCCCAGCACCCCATTGACGCTCTGGCCAACTGTGTGTTTTGTTGCTTGTTGCTAATGAAGTATTTTTTTGGGGTGGGAATCTAAGTGTATGGACTTTGGTTCTGGTTAGAAGAATGAGTAATGTTGAGGCTGCAACCAAACTTGTTACCCATGAAATACCCATTTCTTCTGCAGGCAGGAACTGGTCTCCCTGGTCCCACCCCTTCCCACCCGCTCTTTCCTCAGGCCCAAAAACCCTTCTGCTTTGTGGAAACTTGAGCAGTGCTGTAAAACCCAATGAAAATTTGGCTTTGGGAGAAAATGGGGAATTCTTGGAGTTCCTAACTCCTGTCTAAATCTTTGACTGGCAAAGCAATGCCAGCTGCTGTTTTATTATTGCTGGGGCTTGGGTTTCTTTTTGAAGTTTGAGTCACGGCATTAATGTTTTGGCCTGGTTCTTCCTTAAAGAGGGTTTTTAAAAGGAGGTGTAATGAAAAAGTGGAGTTACTCATAGTTGGTTTGCAAAGTGTTTTCCCAGTTTTATTAATATGATTTCAGGAAGTCTGAATTTGGAGGCAGAATAATTATTTTCAGGAATATAAATATCAATATTGATGTATCGATTTCAGTATTGAATATCAATTTCAGGAATACCTTTTATCAAGAAGTTATAGTAAAGAAAATCTGGTAAAGATGGCAGACGGGGTGTTGAGGGTCCTGCAAAGCCGAATTTCTTCTAGATTTTTGGACATTTTCATGACTTAAGCTGGTCCCAAGACCAGGCTTTTGCATAAACAGCGTGGATTCGGTTTGCAGAATTTATTTTCAAAGGCAGAGCAGCCCTGGTATTTCCTGTTTTACAAGCAATGCTATGTCACTTTCTTCAGATTTTTGGGGATATTTTCCTATTTTCAGTGTTTCTGGTTGTGGCTCCTCTCATGATAAAGAGACTGGGTTAGAGAGGAAGTGCCCTGTTGTACACAGATGCAGCTACTGCTGCTATTTAGCATTGCTGCGATTATTATGAGAGCAGCAGTGACAGTGCTGATGCTCCCGGTGCCAACAGCTACTTAGGGCCGGTTAATGACGGAGCAGGTTAATCACGCGCCTTTTGCAATCCGCAGGATCAGGAGGGGGAATTAGTGCAGGAAGGAAAAAATGCATTTGGACAGTTACAGTTTTCCTCCTGAGCTGATGCTACCAGGAAAAGGTGAGTCACACCAAAGCAGCTCTTCCTTACCAAGGGAGAAGTGGCTGCTGCAGGAATGGAGCGGGACCCGCTTATCTCCCGGCCCTGCGACGCTTCCTGTGTCCCAACTGTTTCACTTCACTAGTTTGCAGTTGAAAGGAATTTCAACAGTATGGATTTCCAAAAGAGAGAGAGAGGAGGAAAAAAAAAAAAAGAGATATTTGACAAGCCAGATGGAGAACTGAATCAAGTACAAGTGGTAACAATTAACTCAATTTTTTTTTCTTCCCCCCTTTAAATACCATAACAACTTCAAATTTATCAGTCCAAAAATCAAGCAGTCAGTTGACATTAAATCTGAATAAAGAAGTTCCTGGGTTTGGCTCAGGCTGTTCCTCCCATGATTGTTTGGTGGCGAGCAGAAGAGGGGGGGATGCTCCCTGCAGGTTGCATGTGTTTGAGTCAGTTTTAATTTCTGTCTTTGCTGGATTATAGAGAAAGGTGTGTATGTGCCCTGTAGGCACAGGAAGCCTGGTAAAGACTCCTTGGCTTTGCTTACACATGCAGGTTTCTTGGGAAGGTGGGGGAGAACACAGGAGCAAAGCCACTGAGGCCTGTGGTGCTGTTTTGTGGAGGGATGCTGCTGAGAACAGGGGCTGGGCCATCCAGGCAGCAAGGGCCACATCCAGGTCTGCTTGGAGATTTCTCTAGCTTGGAGATTTCTCTGAGGGAGGAAATCTGCAGCTGTGAATGAAATCCTTGCGAACACCATTGGCACGTGCGCAGCCACTGCTTACGCTGCCGGTTTGTTTGGGAAAACACTGGGAAAACTGGGGTGTCTCCATTGCTCCGTGTTTGTGTGCAGCCCGTGCAGTGCCCTGGGGTAAAACACGCCTTATGTTTAATGTCCCGCTCCTTAAGCTGCGGCTCCTTCCCCAAACAGCGTCCTGTGCCACGGGCCTGGTTAGGTGCACCCAGAGGATGCTGCGTGTGCTGTGTCCAGCGAGCAGCTTTCCTGGATGCAGCCCTGACTTTTGAGAAACTAAGGAAGCTCTTCCAAAGCACATTGGCACAGGCTTGCAGATTATTCCATTACTCACTTGGCAGTGCCTGAACTTGCATGCCTAGCTCCAGAAATGCTTTTTTTTTAAGATTTTTTTTTTCTTCCCTCCCAGCAGTGGCAGCTAGCTGACAGCTTCTCCTCCCAGCTGGTCTTCTCCCCAGCATCTTGTCTGGCTTTGCTGCTGGTGGCTGTGGACATGGCTGTGGTTCTTGCTCGGAGCCAGCGCTATTGTGCCTGGAGGTGTTGGCTTGCTCCGGCTCGGACTCAGAGCGCGCCGCGTGTATCTGTGAGCGCAGTACAGAAGCGCCAGCTTTTCCTTAATATGAAAAAAGCCCCTTAATGCTGAAAGCAGCCATCTCTTCATATTTTTCTGAGTAATTGTGCCAACTGCCCTTAAAGGCACTCAAATGCCAATATCCATCCCGCTCATTTGTTAACATTTTGCGGATCAGAAGCTAAATCTGTCACTCGTGTGTCACTGGTTAAGTCACTTCTTCTGGGGGCATGGCAGGCAAGAGCTGTTCTGCTGCTTTTTTTTTTAAGCAGGAGCCAGTAACTTGAGAAACACTGGACGTTTGTGCTGTAGTGAAATGCTGTGTCTCATCACTGGTCTTTTGCCATCTGGGATGTAGAGAAGGAATAAAAATGTAGTGGTGGTTGATGCTTCCCTGGGTGAGGCCAGTCAGGTGTCATCTTGGCCCCAGGTTTGTATTTGGGTCATGGTATCCCCATGTAATTCTGCTACAGGGGTAATTTCCCAAGTAGGAGGAAAATGAGCAGTAAAATTGACTGGGAGGAAAAATGTACACACAAAAATGTGAATGGTAATTAGAAGCTATTTGTAAAGAGTTGATGAGCTGTCCAGGAAGGAGAGGGCAACTTTGGCCCCAGTCCAAAACCCACTTCACTCGCTTCAGTGGTGAGATGAGAACAGCAATTAGATATTAAAAAAATCAATATATGACAATTAAAAAAATGGAAAATGGATAGCAATCAATCGCAGTGAGAGACCATGGCGGGTAGAGAATGGGTCAGGGGAGCTGATGATGCTGAGGAAAACTTGTGTCTGACTCCAATGGGGAGAGAAGGAGAGAGAGCTTCTCAGGATTCTGGAGAAGAAGGAAGGGATAAATGGAAGAAGCAGTAAGGTACAAATTTTTTGATAAATATTTCTGCTGTAGACCTGGAGAGCAGCCGTGTTGTGTTTCGTTATCATAGGTGGGTGATGATGCTTTTTTCTAGCTCATCAGTAGCCAGGGAGGGTTTTATATGAGGAGAGAGAAAAAATATTTCTCCTTCAATGGAGAGAAATATTTTAGATAAAAAGGCCCTGAAAAGTTGCACTCAAGGAACCCTAAAGAGCTGACATGTGATGCTGGTTTCTAAAAAAGCTTATGACCTGGGAAAATGCTGTCAAGAGCTGGTCAGGGTAATGTGGGAGAGTTGGCAACACTTCGCTTATCTCTTCTGGGCAAAATATTGGAAGAACCAACATAAGATTCAATTGATAAAGAATTAAAAGATAGAAATATAATTCGTGCCACTCAGCCTAGATTTATGGAATATAGATCTTGTCAAATAAACCTGATTTCATTCTTCTAGATGACAACTTTGGTTGATAAATGTAGATGAAACAGACTCTGCACAGCGCTGTGACATTGCGTATGGGAAGACCGAGCACTGGGTGGTACTGCTAGCACAGGTGATGCAGAGCTGGCCGACAGATTTGGGAATGGGGGGCTTTAGAGAGCTCAGCAGGTGCTGGTGGGAGCCTCGGTGGTGGTTAGTGCTTCGTTGGTGATTCAGAAATTAATATGCAATTGTGGTTGATTGGCATTGTGGGTAAAGCAAAGGTGGGTGCAGAGCAAGAGGGGCAGGGTAATGGGGTGGTCTGGAAGGACTGTCAGGAAGGGTGTGTTGAGAAGACATTGGGTCCTGCTGTGGTCCTTGGCTGGAAGAGTGGAGTTGGGGATGTGCTTACAGAGCTGGGTGAAGTACCCTGGAAGGCAGCAGCTCTGTGGGAGGCTAGGAGGAAAATCAGGTCCTTCTCAGCATGATGCCAGGATAAGAAGGGCTAGGCTGGTCCTTGAGTAGTGAAGGGGTGGCCTCAGGATAGAAAAATAACTGGATTTTGAAGTGTGCCTCGATTTCACGAAGAACACCTTGGTGGGCATGAGGGCGCCCATTGTGTATCAAGAGCTTTTCCCTGTTCCAGCCACAAAAAACCTCAAAATATAAAGAGAATAGGAAGAAATTAGAGCCAGAGAAGTTCAGGTGTATCCCAGTACCTGTCTGTGAATGTGATTAGCTGTGGGGACTGACTGTGGTGGCAAGCAGTGGGTGCTCTCCCTGTCTGCTGAGCTGGTTTGAATACATTGCACTGGGATTTTGCGCTCTGCCCCACAATTTGTGGGGCTGGAGGAGGTCATGCTTTACTGAAAGACACTGTGTTGGTCACAGAGTGATATGTACTGCAGGGAAGGCTGGAGGGTGGGAGCTGAGAGTCCCTTTCAGCCTCAAATTCCTCGATGAGAAGTAGCCAAGGATGTGAGCTCCAGCCCCAGGATGTGAGCTCCAGCCCTGCTGCTGATGGCCAAGGAGGGCTGGTTCAGCGGTGACTCCTCACTCTTGGCAATCAGCTGAAAGCCCCAGTGGCATCACAATGGATGGCATATCCCATCACATAGTCCTGGTGGATGATGAAGCACAAAGAGCCCTGTGGGACCTTCTCCAGCTCTGTCCTTGGCCATCATCAGCTACTGCATCTCCCTGCTGTGAGACCCACCTTGCTTGCCTGTGGTCTTGCCCATGTGCGTTAGCTGGGAAGGCTGTGTGGACAGAGGCTGGCCCGCAGCTGGGAGACATCAGTGGATACGGCCTTCGGGTCTTGCAGTCCCATCTGACTCTTTGGGACCCAAATGGTGTCCCAAAAAAACCCACGGTGGTGGTGGGATGGGAGCAAGGGAAGGCGAGTCCCTTCCAAACCCAGGGATTGCCGTGGCAGTCTGAGGACCCGTCTTGTTGCTGTGGATTAGTGCCATAATTTTTGCAGTTTGGCAAGGCTGCATCAGACTGGAACATATCTCTAGGTGGTGATATGGTCAGTCAATAGCCTTCATAATTAATCAAGCACTAATAGACAAATTAGAAATCATGTCTCTTCAGAGCAGGAGGTGGAGACAAATGACTGGTGGATTTTAACTGTTTCGCTCCTTTGTTTTATTGCCTGCTTTTACATTGCTCCCTTGAAAATGTTGGGTTGTTTAGAGAAGTTCTGTACATAAACATGATTTTAAATGTAAATTATTATCTTGATTACCAAACACGGACAGTGAATTGAAAACTTGTTTTTCAGGCAAGCACATGAAGAATAATCTTACATTTTACACTCCACTAAATCAATGTAGCCCTAATTTTGCCACGCAGGAAATCAATTCCAGTCTTTATAACAGTCGAAGATGTTATGAACAAAGTAATTTTGCAAATTATGGCAAGTAACACATTTATTGATGACTGTAGCTTAGGAATTTAGAATTTGTGAACGCTGTAATATAATAAGGCCGCACTGGCAGGAGCTGAGTGAAATACAGATTATACGGTGAAACTGTAATGCATCATTTGCTATTAGTGGACTGGTAATAATTACCAGTTTCAAAGCAGCTTTTTCCATGTAATCTTTAGTCTCAGTCGTAACAGCCCTTCTCATTGACATTATGATTACACGAGCTGCCCTTATGATCTAGAATATCTAGTTGATGGGAATACTAAAATGTGGTAGCAAACGCTCAGTGTTGTATCCTCATTATAAGATAAAATGCTATTTTCTCTGACCTGATCTAGAAGGTAGAGAGGCGAGGTAGTGTTTCGTTGTTAGCTCCTACCGTGGTGTTAAAAACTTCCACTTCATTATGGTGAAGCAAGATAAATTTTTTTTTTTCCCCCGAGCTCACAAATGAGCATAGGAATGTGAAAGTCCAATTGAATTTCCCTCTAATTTCAGCAGATTTAAGTATTTATCTGTGCTCACATGCCTGGCACACACTAAACACCGCAATGCATTTTATTCCAACGCCGGCTTCGGGATGAAACGTTAAATATTATTCCAAGGGCTTTTAAAGTGATTAAAGTGTTAAATGCCTGCTGTAGACGATTGAGGCTCTTTGCTTGCCTGAAGCAGCTTCTCAGGCCAAACGCGGAATAGCGGCAGAGCCGGGAGGCAGGGAGGGAAGCTGGGAGGGAGCAGTACAGCCAGTGCTGGATCTCATAGGATCACGGGATGGTTTGGGTTGGAAGGGACATTAAAGATGCCTAGTTCTGTCCTGTATCCCCAGATCATCGAGGAGGAAAATGTCCACATGACGCTCTTCCTCCCCTCCTCCCCTGTGAGATGGGAAACAAGATGGGCACAGATAAAGCAATGTTCCCTTTCCTAATTTGCCGTACTTGGTTTTTTAGATTTTCTTTTTCTTTGTATTAGGCAAGTAGGGGAAACCTAATGGGAGCAACTCTCAGTGCAGACAGTTTACCCAAGAGAGGTGCCTGAGGAGCAGATTCCTTGGGATGTAAATGTTGGGTCAGGGCAGGAATACGTGGTGAAGGCTGGTACCACCCCAAGTGCTGATGCCCTTGGAGGACTGCTGTTTTATCTCTCAGCAAACCTCAACGTTATTTTTATTTGTTAAAATACCACTAAACAACAGCTCTGTGAGAGCTGCTGAACAAGGCTGGAAATGAATTTATATCCTTCTCTTAGCTCCACCTTTGGTTTACCAGCGTTTAGGAAAAAGCATCTGTATGGGGGTGGAAGTGAATTATTTGCAAAATCCCAGTAATCAATAAAGGCACCCTCACCTTCGCCATATCTCACGCCACTCTTTCCTCGCGGGCGGCCCTCAAAAAGTTATTCATCCCCCTTGTTTTGCAATATATTAGAAGGGGCTGCTTTCTGCTGTCATTATTAGCCGGCTTTTTGTTTAGTTATTTATTAGTTGGTTGCTCTTTTATAATGTCCATGTTATCTCCAAAAATAAATTATCATGAAATAGAGTTAGCTCGCTACTTGCCAAAGTGGCATTTACCATCCTCAGCTTCTTTTCAGCGCGAGAGAAATAATGCGGCTCCGGCAGGGCGCTCGGCCAGGCCTCCTGGCCACCCTCCAGCTCTTTCCCTGGCGGAGCTGCCGCTCTCTCTGTCTTCCCCTTTCCCTGTCCCGTGCTCGATATTTTTTTTAGTTTCATTTTTTTCCTTGCCCCCGAGGTGAATCTCTGCTAAGGAGCAGAAGTTGGTGCTTAATTTTTATGCACTGTTAGTCTGAAAATAAGCAGGAGACTAAAAACGTGTTGATGCCCAGCTTGCTGGCAGTTGTGATGCTTTGAACTGGAGTGCTTTTCAGAAGGAGATTGATTTATTTTATATTTATTTATCTATTTATATATTTATTTGCATATTTATATACCCACACTCTAAATGCTAGCGGCCTCTTGCAGCACGGAGTCTGTTGAGTTGGAGCTGGCATTGATTGACTTTAACATCTCTTAGATTTCTTAGCTTGTTTTATGCTATGCTTACCCAGCATGGTTCAGTTTTGAACCCAGAGCTGGGCATGGTGGGAGGAGATGGATGTGCTTGGCGTGGGTTTGGATCTCCCCTCTTCCCATCCGTGTCCCCTGCATGTCCCTCAGCTGGGATGTCCCTTCCCCAGCTCCCAGCTGAGTAGTGTCCCAGAGGAGGAGAGGAGCTTGGGCGGGGAGGCGAGCGCTCGCCTGCCGCTGGACGGCCGGAGATTGACGCTGCTTGTTGTTATTTTGCAGGTAAAGACGAGCCCAGCAGCTACACGTGTACGACTTGTAAACAGCCTTTCAACAGCGCCTGGTTCCTCTTGCAGCACGCACAGAACACGCACGGCTTACGGATCTACCTAGAAAGCGAGCACGGCAGCCCCCTGACGCCACGGGTTGGTATCCCAACAGGACTAGGTGCAGAGTGCCCTTCCCAGCCACCTCTCCACGGGATTCACATTGCAGACAATAACCCTTTTAACCTGCTCAGAATACCCGGCTCGGTCTCGAGGGAGGCATCGGGGCTGGGAGAAGGGCGTTTCCCACCCACGCCGCCCCTCTTTAGCCCTCCCCCGAGGCACCATTTGGATCCGCATCGCATTGAGCGCCTGGGTGCGGAAGAAATGGCTCTGGCCACCCATCACCCTAGTGCCTTTGACAGGGTGCTGCGACTGAACCCCATGGCGATGGAGCCCCCCGCTATGGATTTCTCCCGGAGGCTGCGGGAGCTGGCCGGCAACACCTCCAGCCCACCCTTGTCCCCGAGCCGGCCCAGCCCTATGCAAAGGTTGCTGCAGCCCTTCCAGCCCGGCAGCAAGCCCCCGTTCCTGGCCACGCCGCCCCTTCCTCCTCTGCAGTCCGCTCCTCCTCCCTCCCAGCCCCCCATGAAGTCCAAGTCCTGCGAGTTCTGCGGGAAGACCTTCAAGTTTCAGAGCAACCTGGTGGTCCACCGCCGGAGCCACACGGGGGAGAAGCCCTACAAGTGCAACCTCTGCGACCACGCCTGCACGCAGGCCAGCAAGCTGAAGCGCCACATGAAGACCCACATGCACAAGTCCTCCCCCATGACAGTGAAGTCAGATGACGGGCTCTCCACCGCCAGCTCCCCTGAGCCGGGCACCAGTGACCTGGTGGGCAGCGCCAGCAGCGCCCTCAAGTCCGTGGTGGCCAAGTTCAAGAGCGAAAACGACCCCAACATGATCCCTGAGAACGGGGATGAGGAAGAGGAGGAGGAGGAGGAGGAAGAGGAGGAGGAGGAGGAGGAAGAGGAGGAGGACTTGAACGAGAGCGACAGGCCGGACTATGGCTTTGGGATGAGCCTGGAGGCGGCCCGTCACCACGAGAACAACTCGCGGGCTGGCGAGGAGGGCCGGTCGATGCCGGACGTCATGCAGGGCATGGTCTTGAGCTCCATGCAGCACTTCAGCGAGGCCTTCCACCAGGTCCTGGGGGAGAAACACAAGCGGGGCCACCTCCCCGAGCCCGAGGTGCACAGGGACACTTGCGACGAAGACTCGGTGGCCGGCGAGTCCGACCGCATCGACGAGGGGGCCGTCAACGGCCGGGGCTGCTCCCCGGGGGAGTCCGCCTCGGGAGGCCTGTCCAAAAAGCTGCTGCTGGGTAGCCCCAGCTCCCTGAGCCCCTTCTCCAAACGCATCAAGCTGGAGAAGGAGTTCGACCTGCCGGCCGCCGCCATGCCCAACACCGAGAACGTTTACTCCCAGTGGCTGGCGGGCTACGCCGCCTCCCGGCAGCTGAAGGACCCCTTCCTCAGCTTCGGCGACTCCCGACAATCGCCCTTCGCCTCCTCCTCCGAGCACTCCTCGGAGAACGGCAGCCTGCGCTTCTCCACGCCGCCGGGCGAGCTGGACGGAGGGATCTCAGGCCGCAGCGGCACGGGAAGCGGAGGGAGCACCCCCCATATTAGTGGCCCGGGCCCTGGCAGGCCCAGCTCAAAAGAGGGCAGACGCAGCGACACTTGTGAGTACTGTGGGAAGGTCTTCAAGAACTGTAGTAATCTCACCGTCCACAGACGGAGCCACACGGGCGAGAGGCCGTATAAGTGTGAGCTTTGCAACTACGCCTGCGCCCAGAGTAGCAAGCTCACCCGGCACATGAAAACACACGGGCAGGTGGGAAAGGACGTTTACAAATGCGAGATTTGTAAGATGCCTTTTAGCGTGTACAGTACCCTGGAGAAACACATGAAAAAATGGCACAGTGATCGAGTCTTGAATAACGAGATAAAAACTGAATAGAGGTATATTCGTACCCCCCCTCCCCGTCCACCCCCGTCCCCAACCCATCCCGCATCCCTGTAGAGGTTTTCTAGTCCCTTGTGATGGAAGTCATGGAAGCTAAGGATATTTGGAAAGTGCTTGTCACCAGCACACCCTGTTTATTTTCTTTTTGTTCTCACCGTTTGAATGCATGATCTGTATCGGGGCAATACTATTGCATTTTACGCAAACTTTGAGCCTTTCTCTTGTGCAATAATTTACATGTTGTGTATGTTGGGGTTTTTTTTTTTTTTTTTTTTTTTTTTTTTTTTTTGGGTTTTTTTTTTTTTTTTTTTGGTTTTTTTTTTTTTTTTTTTTTTTTTTTTTTTTTTTTTTTTTTTTTTATCACGTTTTTTGGTTTTTTTTGTC
>VZRR01006226.1:61237-128737 GCA_013398015.1 Oreocharis arfaki
GTTTAAAAATACCGTGGGAAAAAAAAAAAAAAAAAAAGAAAAAAAAAAAAAAGAGGAAAAAAGAGGAGAGGAGGAGGAGAAAAAAAAAGAAAAAAAAGTGAAACAAAACCAAACCCGAGAGCAAACAAAGCCGACCATGCTGCATACATCCTGTAATACATATCATGTACAATGTACAGTTTTGTTTTGTGACGTGCGAAGGAAAACTCGCTGTGGGTGACCCTCTGCGGACAGGACCGATAGCACCGAAGAAGCGTTGTGTTAGCCTAGATCGCGGTCCTAAACCGATAAACCCACGATTGGAGACAGAGTTCCCCTTGGGAACAAAAAAAAAGACCTTTAATTGGGAATAACCGACCGCCACCAGTCAGGAAGAGGTAGATTTCTCTGAGCGTTTGATTTCAAACACACACCCACCCATCCACCCACTAATAATAATAATAATAATAATAATAATAATAATAATAATAAATAATCCGAGTGCCTTGGATCTGTCGCGGCCGATGCCGATGGCTCCTTTCTGCTCGTCCTCCACGCGTAGCTCGTCGCCACCTCGGCCGCGCTGGGAGCCGCCTCGTGCCCCTCACCACGCCGGCCACCTAGGAACGAAGAGGGAAGAGGAAACTAAGGAAGAGAAAGAAATGACCCGCTCAGTCCTAGTTAATCATCATTCTCCTCTGCCTTTTATTATTATTATTAATTAGTAGTATTATTACTATTATTTTTTAAAAACTGATCATACCAGTCTAAAAACCTGCTTGGCTCGTGGAGAGAGCTTAAAACGAGATGTAGAACTTTCCCCCCTGCCCGCCCTGCCCCAAACTTTTATTCCCCCTCCCCACCAATGATTAAATAGAATGTGAAATGCGCATAGGCCCTTCAACACC
This sequence comes from Oreocharis arfaki, assembly GCA_013398015.1. Taxonomy (NCBI): domain Eukaryota; kingdom Metazoa; phylum Chordata; class Aves; order Passeriformes; family Paramythiidae; genus Oreocharis; species Oreocharis arfaki. The sequence continues at coordinate 62,125 of VZRR01006226.1, forward strand.
ATTAAACACACAATAAAGGAAATCCGTTTTATGAAGATATTTACTTTTAATAATATCTTTTATTGATTCTGGCACCAAAACAAATAAATCCGGAGCCACTTGGTTGTCAAGATGACAATCAAATTATAAACTTTAAGACCTCGTGTATACCATATAAAAAATAAAATAAAGACTGGCAATAATATTTTACCGAGTGTAACAGATAGAGGAGCAAAAAGATAAATAAATTGTGATTTATTAGCACAATGTGGTACTGTTTGCCATTTAAAACTAGAACAGGTGTATAAGCTAATATCGACACGGTGATGATTAACTATGAACTCTTAAGACTTGCCTTTAATGTGATGCTTTGGAAGAAGTAATAGAAAATTTAAAAAAAAAAAAAAAAGGAAAAAAAAGCGAAAGAGTAGCAGTATCTGTTTGTGCTCCCTAAAAGTTGTCCTTCTTTTTTTTTTTTTTCCCCATCCTCTGTGTGCTATTTGTGTTGACGTGGAAGAGGATTCCTTGTTTTATTCCTAAGCTAGCGCCCGCCCCGGTTGGTGTTCAAATAGCACTTGACTCTGCCTGTGATGTCTGTATCTTTTCTTTAATCAAAGGTACAGAGGTTGAGTATAAAATAAGACTGCTCAGATAGGACAATTAAGTGCACTGTACAATTTTCCCAGTTTACAGGTCTATACTTTAAGGGAAAAGTTGCAAGAATGCTGAAAAGGAAAAAAGAAAAAGAAATAAATAAAAATTGAACACACATTGATGAGCATAAAAAAAAAACAAAAAACCAACAAAACCCAAACCACAAAACCCCACAAACTTTGCCAGCCATTTACTTGACTAATGAGCTTATCTTCTCGGACGCGACATTACAGCGCTGTGAATGGAAACAGACTCTACACTCACATAAAATGAATGATTGCTTTCGCTCCTACAGTGCAAGGATTTTTTTTTTTTGTACAAAACAAAAGGATTTTAAAAACAAAAAAAAAAAACAAACACCACAAAACCTTTTTTTAAATATAAATGTTAAGAAAATTTTTTTAAGGAAGAAAAAGAAAAAAAAAAAACCACAACACTTCATTATGTTTAGGGGGAAACTGTATTTTAGGGTTCATCGTCTTGGTGATGTACAAGACTTGTTACTCATTTTAAAATGGTAGTGGAAATTCTATGCCTTGGATATACACAGCTCTTCAGGTTGTATAAAAACATGCATTGGGGAAAGGTTTAAGATTATATAGTACTTAAATATAGGAAAATGCACACTCATGTTGATTCCTATGCTAAAACACATTTATGGTCTCTTTTTTCTGTATTTCTAGAATGGTATTTGAATTAAATGTTCATCTAGTGTAGGCACTATAGTATTTATATTGAAGCTTGTATTTTTAACTGTTGCTTGTTCTCTCAAAAGGTATCGATGTACCTTTTTTGGTAGTGGAAAAAAAAAAAAACCACAGGCTGCCACAGTATATTTTTTTAATTTGGCAGGATAATATAGTGCAAATAATTTGTATGTTTCAAAAAAAAGAAAAAAGACAAAAAGACAAAAAAGGTGTGACATTGTACAGATCCGAGGCCATATAATGGCCCTCTGGGGGAAACCTGTTCCGATGTCACGCTGCTGGCCGTCACAGAGGGGTGTACATATCTTTTTTCGTTCTTTTTTCCTGCTGCCATACTGTATGCAGTACTGCAAGCTAATAACGTTGGTTTGTTATGTAGTGTGCTTTATGTCCCTTTCCTTCTATCACCCGACATTCCAGCATCTTAACTTCATATGCAGTAAAAGAAAGAAAGAAAAGAAAGAAAAGAAAAGAAAAGAAAGAAAGAAAAAAAAGCTTAAAAAAAAAAGGAAAAAAAAAAAGAAAAGAAAAAACCGTTTTGCAGTTTTTTTCATTGCCAAAAACTAAATGGTGCTTTATATTTAGATTGGAAAGAATTTCATATGCAAAGCATATTAAAGAGAAAGCCCGCTTGAGTCAATACTTTTTTGTAAATGGCAATGCAGAATATTTTGTTATTGGCCTTTTCTATTCCTGTAATGAAAGCTGTTTGTCGTAACTTGAAATTTTATCTTTTACTATGGGAGTCACTATTTATTATTGCTTATGTGCTCTGTTCAAAACAGAGGCACTTAATTTGATCTTTTATTTTTCTTTGGGGTTTTTTTGGGGGGGGATTTTTTTTAAATTTTTTTTTTAATTTTTTTTTTTTTTTTATTTGGATGACCAAAGGTCATTACAACCTGGCTTTTTATTGTATTTGTTTCTGGTCTTTGTTAAGTTCTATTGGAAAAACCACTGTCTGTGTTTTTTTGGCAGTTGTCTGCATTATCCTGTTCATACACCCATTTTGTCCCTTTATTGAAAAAATAAAAAAAAAACCTTAAAGTACACAGTGTCAGCTTCTGGTGTCCTCATTTGACACACGCTGTAGGTGGCTTCCAGCAGCAGGCTGTAGGGGAAGGTCCCCCACAGGGGCGTTTTGGGGGGCTCCGATCCCCAGGGAGCGCCCGCCACCCAGCTTGGCCTTAAATAAGCCCCCTCTGCCCCGGAAGAGGATTTTTGGGCTAAGGAGTTCACTTTCCGGCCAGTGGAAAGCGTTTGCAGTCTGGACCTGTAGCTTTGGGGTTTTTCCCCCCTCTAGATGAGGAGTGAGCCGTGACCCGCTCGCGGCGATAGCCTGCGGCACCCCCGGCCTTCACCCGGTCTGCAGCAGGGACCGCCCTCCCCGTTTGGCAAATGTGTGGCAGAAGAGGTGAGCGAACCGACAGCTCTGCAGCCCCCCGGGACTCCCCCATCCCCGGCTGCTTTTGGGGACGGGGGGTGAAATCAGCCACTGGCGCGTGCGGGCGCCTGGGCAGGAGCTGATTTCTCTCGGGGGGCCGAGGTCTCCCGCCGCGGCTCCGGGATCGCACTGACCCCAGCCCGAAGCTCCCAGCCCCGCTCCCGCCTGGAGCTGGGAGCGCCCCTCTTTTCTCCCCGGGCTTTGATATTTTTTTTTTTTTTTTTCTGGTGGGAGCTGCAGGTTTCTGTGCATTTCTCTAAAATCCGGAGTTCAGGTCCCCCCTGCCCCCCCCCCCTTAGGGGTCTGTATATGTTGTCAGTTTGACAAATACTGCATGTTGCAGCATCTCTTTACTTTATTAAAGCACGTACCGCTGTGATACTGTCTCTTGCTGTTCCTAGTGTAATGGATTTAATACTTTTTTTTTTCTTTTCCTTTTTTTGATTTCTGTAAAACCTTCCAGTTGTTCTGTCGTCTTCTTGTGATGGCATCGTTTGTTGCCTGTATTTTGCCCGGCGCCTTCTGAAGGGGAGGTTTGGAATTTTAAAAAAAGACAGAAATACCTATCTAAAGAAAAAAAAAATTACTCCTTTTCTAAGAGAGATTTGAAAAGAATGTAGTAAAGCTCCATTTTAACCCTGGAAGAGGAGGAATGAAGATTTTATTGTCTGGGCTAGTGGGATGAGAGTGTGGGAGGGCTGGAAAGGTGCCAGCAGTGCCCCCCGAGCCGCGCTCCCCTTCAGCAGGCTGATACCCACTGGCTGGGGCTGGGGTTGTGCCAGAGGGATCCCTAGCACAGCGTAGGGGAGGCAGAGTGCAGCCCCTGCGTGGGGAGCTCGAGGTGACAGGCATGGACACTGGCTGTTCCCTGCAGGGCCAGTGTCCACAGAGATGTGCTTTGGAGCTGCCTTGATGACCCATCTTTTGATCCCGTGCCATGAAATACCCGTACGGAGTCCGGTCTCTCCCTCCCCATCCCTATTTTTATTGCTGGCTGTTGAGACCACGGTGGGGATGTTTTCTAGAGGACTTGGGTTAGCTGTGCCCGAGCTTGAGCGTGGCCTGGCTGTCTCTGAGAGCGGGGGCTGTACCCGGTGTCGGTCCTGTGGTGGTCGTCGTCCCACTGCCTTTCCCTGTACTGTATTTTACCCACGGAATAAGCATATACAAAAGCATGTAGGCAGGCACCTGCATATATCCATATACAGGCATCCCTAGGCAGACCTGTGCTGCTATAAGATTAACCAGCGGAAAGCAAACAATTGGCTTCTTTATTAAGTGGCACAGCGATGCGTGTGATTCACAGGTTGCCCAAAGCTGAATTTTCCAGGTTTCCCAGAGCTAAACGAGCCCAGCGGGCGCTGCGTGGCACACAGGGCAGGGGCGGTGGTTGGCAGGAAGGAGCTGCGGGAGAAGCAGCTCCTGCTGTAGGAGGAATTGTCTGAACGCCGGCTGGCGAGAGCGCAGCCTGCGAGTGGCAACGCGCCGTCACCCCGACACCAAAGCAGGTGTTCACGAGCGTGGTGCTTTCCTGCCAGGGGCAGTAAGTTAATGGTGTGATGAACCCTCTGACGTTTGTTGGGTTGGGGCACGGATGTCCCAGGGCCCGCCGCGTGCTCTCGAGCTGCTTTGGCATCCCGTGCACGTGTGACCTGCGCTCCCCGGAAGCTTCCCTGTTTCTGTGCAAAAAGGTGTCTCTAGCAATGAGTGATACTTGGGTGACAGAGTCTCCATTGTTAAAATCTCAAGCTCCGTCAACTTTTGAGGAGGAACATGGTTTTATGGCATAGACCCTTTCGTGTCTAATCTCCTCCAAATTGAATGATTAATGTAATGAAGGCGCTGAAACAGTACCCAGAATTTAGACTACAGATGTTTCATATTTATTATGTTTCCAAGGGCTGAGATAATACGGGGATAAGTGATACCATGTCTTTGCCTGACATTCAGGAGGCTGTGGCATATCTGATGAGATACAGTTTTGGGGTTTATCTAAGTGCAGAGTTTGTACCAAACAGAAAAGAGATACCAGCTGCTCTTTTAGATCCCTCCCTCTCTTTTTTCCTCCGATGAAGTTTGTAGGCCACTGTTGGCGGATGCATGGACAAATTGTAGTATTGACTAGGAGAGAGTGATACTGCCCGGAGGGCTCTTTGCCAGAGCCGCTGAAGAGATGCTGCTCCTCGAGCCCACATGCTCGGCTGCTGGTTTCCAATGAACCACAGGGATGCAGGAGGGGCAGGAGGCGTGGGGGAACTCCGAGGTTTTCTGCCCCTTGGCAGGACTTCGGCTTTGCAGTGGTGGTGTGCTTGTGGCTAGGATGGCTGTGCTGCTCTTGGCTGCTTTGGAAGTCTCAGCCAGCTTTAACATTAGCCTGGAAACTGTTGGGCTCAGGCAGCAGCAGCAGCAAGCCCTCCCCGGAGGGAAGTTGGGCGCGGTGCTCTTGACTTCAGAGGAGACACTCCAGTTAACACCCAGGGAAGATCTGGCCTAGGAAGGAGCTGGTTACTGAGTCCTGGTGGCAGCTCACGTGTGGTAGCCCTTTAACCACTCTTTTAAATATTAATGAAGTAAATTCCACAGAAACCAGCTCCCCGTTGGGCTGCCAAGGTGGATTTTGAGGGGTGTGTTGACGATGTGCCAGCCTTGCCACCAGTGTAGCCCTTAGCCTGTCACGTGGGTAGCACGGTGCTGGGTGATGGACCTGGAGCAGGGGCTCGGAGCGGGAATGATTGCTGTCCCAGTGCCCCATCCCATGCTGCTGGAGTCAATGGCTTTGCTGGGCGTGGGCTGGGGCTGTGCAGCTCGAGCTTTGCTGCCGCGAGGTGCACTTGCATGCCGAGAGATGCCCACCGTGCCAGGAGTTGGGAAAAGCCCTCCGGGAACCACCCGCTGTGTGCCGTGTTAACAGTACTGATGGCTTTAGGACGGCCTTCAGCACCTGGGGCAAGCCCGTGAGGGTTTCAGAAAGAGTAGGAGGAGGTTTGCAAGACCAGCTTGGTCCTTGCCCTGTAAAATCCAGAGGTTTTTCTTCCTAAATGATCCCCGTGGTTCCTGCGCAGTGCCGAGGATGCCGGATGCGAGAGCGTGGCCTGAGAGAGGAAGGGCTCCGTCCTGCCGTGTCCCTTTGTGGCAGTTGGGTGTCCTAGTTGTTCGAGGCAAAAGAGAGACAGAAAGAAAAGTAGGATAAGGGAATGACTCACACCGTGGGCCGTGTCACACCTGTTCTCTCCTCTGTCCCCATGCTCTCTGTAGGTTCGGCGTACCCCCCCAGCTGGCGCAGCGCCCAGGGAGCCCCGGATGTCTGGCAGTTTTCGGATGGAAGTTCAAGAGCACTTAAATTCTGAAAGGAGGTGAAGCTGGGGCGAGCGGCCGGCGGCGTCTCGGCGTCCGGAGGTGGCCTCTGTCCTGCTGGCTCGCCGCATCCCCGGGAGAGCCTGAGGAGTCACCCGCCGAAGGCAGCGCTCCCCGGGCTCCTCCTGCCTGCAAGACTATCGTATTTATATTTTGTAATAGAGTACAACACTTCTTTGGGGTCGGTTTTCTGGTTTTTTGGGGGCTTTTTTTGTTCATTTGTTTCTTTTTTCCATTTTCTAAAAACAAACAAACGAAAAAAACCCACCCACCAAGGTCAAGGGCTTAATGATGGCTTCGACTGGCTCCTTTCCCCATGGAAAAGACTGTCTTGCTCTCGTGGACAACCCGGCCCGTTGGTTATCCCCGCAACGTGCCATTCCTCGGGAGGCACATCTGATGTGATGAATTAAAAATAAAGCAAAACACAGTGTAGGTCTGTGGGTGGGTGGGAAATTGCCATAATAAATGTTGGAGCTTTAGGTTTTGTTTGCTCTGTCTTTAATTTTTAATGCTAACAAGGGCCAGACGGCTGGTGTGACTTTGTGTTCCCGTACCGGCTGCAGAAAAGCAAGTGCTGAGTTTTCACTGGGCATGGTGTTGGCACCAGGGGCTGCCTGGCCCCGGCAGACAGAGCTAGGCCAGGAGTCGGGCTTAGGGCCGGGCACTTTGAGCAGTGCTGAGCCCCCTCTGGCCTTTGGTGATGCTGAAAGGGGGGGCTCTCCCAGCTCTCCTGCATCGCCCGGCCCTCCTTGATGACTGCCAGCTGCCGTGTTGCATTTCTGCTGTTGAGCTTCGTACTTTGGGGCTGCTGGGATCCGTGACGCCCGCTCGTGTCCGTGCGAGGAGAAGTGAGGCCGGCGCAGGTTTCGGGAGGAGCGATAGTGGTGCTATGGAGATGCTGTCAGACCAGGGGATGCAGAGCCCTGCCCTGAGCTGCTGTCAGGTTGTTGTCCCAGTGTTTCCCAGACTTTGCACCAGGGGCACGAGCTTTCCTGCTTGCTCGTCCCTTGCTCGGCACTGAGCACCTACCCAAGGAGTCTCCTGGTTCGGGGCCCAGGCGCTTTGCCGAACAGAAGATGGGTTATGTGTGAGCTTTTTGCTGTCTCTGATGGGATTTATGGGCTGTAGCTGCTCATGCCTGTGCTGACGAGTGGGAATGGGCCTTATTTGGTGAAAGAAGCCAGCTGGGTAGCGAGTGGAGTGGCTGGCTGGCCATGCTGGGATCAGCGGGATGGAGCCGGGTCGTGGGGAAAGGGACAATGGATTTACCGACTCCGTGTATTAACTTCAATCTCACTTCTGTTTTATTCATCTCCTTCCTTACGATCGGAGCGAGACCCTCCCTTGGGGTGGCTCTCTCCTGGTGAAACGGCCGTAGGGAAAACGCTGTTGCCTTTTCCATGAGCGGTGGTTGCTCTTCTGTTGTTTAAAACCCCAGGCTCTGGTTCTCGTGGTGGCCTGGGCACAGCACAAGCACAGACACTTTGGTACCTTAAAATTTGGCTGGGGTGGGCAGCAGGAGCATCTCCAAGGGGTGCCACACTGGGAGCTTGGAGGACTTGGTGCACAGGGACGTAAAGGGAGCTACTGCTGCTTCTTCGAAGGTGGTTTGGTCTTTGAGGGCAACCTACCCAAAAGTCTACGCACAGCCTCAGCTTTTTTTTTATCATTAGGGGATGTTTTTAAAGGGTCTTCCTATCCTAGCCTGTGCTGCCAGCTCTGTGTCTGCTCCTAAGGGGTTTTCGAGCCTTGGGAGGGTGAATCCTGTTGGATTGAGCACCCAATTGATTGTGAGCACACCCGCTCCTGCCCTGGCGTCTCTGCTCCAGGCAGCTGTGTCAGATCAGGGCTAATGGAGTTATTTACTGCAAAGGGGTTGGTTGCTCTGCTCATTTCTCTAGACTGCAAGTCAGGACTCACCTGGTCCTTATCTACAGCAGGCATGGCCCAGGGCAGCTGGGAAGCTGCTTTATAAGGGGTTCCAGTGAGCTGGCCCCTTTTGGGGGTGTCCGATCCCTGCTTTGTGTGAGCACAGGCTGAACTCAGTTCATGGATGTCTTCTGGGATAGCTGGTTATGCTTTTGCTGCTCTGCCTGGTGGGACAAGTGGGATGGGATCTGCTTTGTCTGGCTGTGTCTTGTCTCCCCTTCAGCAGGCAGCATGAGGGCAGGGGTTTGTCCCAGGAAAAGCAGTGAGTAACAAAGAGGGGATAGCTGAATGTGTTCTGCCAAGCACACAAGTGATACCTGAAGTGCTGAAGATGCAGTGAAATAGTCTTTAAAATCTCCATTTTTTAATACAGTTGTTAAACTCTCCCCCCACTCTTAAGACTTTGAAACATCTTCAGAATTGGTGTTGCCTTAAAGCTGCACACAGGTGCAATGCCTGTGCTGAGAGCCCCTTGTAACCCACGGGGCTCCTCTCCCTGGCTGCCAGCCCTGCTCCTGCTCCTACTCCTGCTCCAGGCCCTGCTGTGGCCCTTGCAGAGCACCAGGACAGCCTCAGCACGAGGTCTGGTGGAGATTCCAAAGGGTTTCCACTGCTCTGGGTGACCTGAGGGAGCCGTGTGCTTTAATTAAGGGTTTCATTAGGGTCCTCTTTTTGCCTGACCAGGACTTGGCTGAGTCCCTTTGCTGTGTCTGTGCTTGGGATCACCAGCAGTTTAATGAGTTTCTGGCAATTAGTAAGGGTCCGAGGTTTCCTGTGAGGGGAGGGCTGGGAACCTGTTAGCCTCAAAGCTGGAGGTCGCTGTGGTTTTGGTGCAAGAGGGGCAATCTTCCCAGGGGTTTTGTATTTTAGCATCTTCTCCAGGTGTTGGTCTGCACATCCAAATTGGGAATTATGTATGGTTGGTCTTTATTAAAAAAAAAAACAAAGCTCCTAAAGTTTTGGAGTTGTTAATAAACAAAAGAGAAATGTTCTCCTTCCCAGTCCAGGGGGTTGAGTTGAACAAGATTCCTGGGAATCACCTGGCTTAGCTTTGAGGTTTTGGGTTTAAAAAGCTGCTTTCAGACTTGGAGATGATCTGACTATGCTGTGTTTGGTTTCTAAGCACACTTTTCCTGACACTAAAACGCAGCAAAGGTCAAGCCTTTCGTGAAGTCTAGCTTAAATTTTGCTTTTAAAATAATGTAAATTTTGGATTTGTGATGCATCTGGGCTGTGGACTTTTATGAGATGTAAGACCTCTCCTCAGAAGGGATCTGAAAACAGATTTTGTGAGTGAGTTTCTAAGCAAAACTGCCAAACTCTGTGTGTTTTGTTTCAACCCCAGCTTTGTGTTGGCTCCCACCAAGTGATGGTGGGACCAGTGGCAGCATCCATCTGGGGAGCAGCATGGTGTTGGTGGCTGGCAATGGACTCTGGGGGAATGTAGAGGGAAGCTCCATCCTCCTTGGGCTCCTGGAGGTTATTTTACCATCTTTAGCCTTTACTTTGGGTTTGCATCTCCCTTCTTGTGTGTGCTTGAGCCGTCGGGGTGCTGGTGAGACCTGGGGTGAGCCTTTACCTGTGGATTTTTGGCAGTGAGGGGGGGCACCTGCTAAGCATCACCGCTGTTCCAGGGCTCCCTGCTCTGCTCTGCTGTGGTGTTTCACCTGACCCCACCATAAAGTCTTACTGAGGAGTGAGCTGAACCCTCAAAAATGAGTGTGGTGCCTCATTTGCTTATTTCCTTACTCTCTGCTTCTCCTCCCACCCAGTTTTCCCATTTCAGGCATCACTCGGTTGTGTGTTGTATCTGCTACAAGTCAAACGTTGTTGCCCCTCCATCCCAATTCTCTCCCCACAAAAATCACCCTCTTAGCATTCCTCTTCTACAGGGGTCCAAGTAATCAGTTATTCCCAAGGAAAGATGGAGTTGCAGGGGGCAGAACAACAAGAAAATAAAACCCCTAAGCCCCAAGTATGGCCCTTACTCCTTAATCTCGCTGGATAGAGTTACACATCTGGTAGAGGCTTGTTCCTTGTTGCTATTACTTTTATTGCGTCTTTAGCAGTGATGAAGTTCAGATGGCAGAACCAGTGGGCCCCAATTTAATTTCTCCTGGCCTCCCGTAATGAGCACGATGTGATCCCTGGGAATGCCGGCTCGGCTGCGGCTCTGCGGCCGTGGGCAGAGTGCCGCGGGCTGGGCAGGCAGAACCCCACGCTGAGGGAGGGAGGAGGGGGAAAACCTGGCACTGGGGATGGTGACAGGTGGGTGGAGGTGCCTGTGCTGTGTGAGCATCAAATCCTGCAGTGAGGGGGATGGATGGGCAGGTGGTTTCTCCTAGCAAAACCCAGATGTGGTGGATTCCCACCTTTTTCTGGTGGCCGGGGTGTGCGCGCTGTGACGCTTTCCGAGGTTGGTCCAGCCCTGATGGCTCTTCCCTGGCCGTTTCCATGACCCTCCGGGTTTCCAGTGGTGATGTACAGAAGCTCCCACCTCTCCCCCAGTGTCTGCATGTGTCTAAGGGCTATACAGGACTCATTTACGGGCCTCCCGTCGGTGGGATATGTGCATGCAAAATGAAGGTTGTATTTGGCTTCTCATATTCGGATCTATATTCCATATTGTGTTGACCAAGAAAAACACCTCAGCCCCTGTGCTGAAGAATGTGATGGACTGATGACTTTCAGAAACGTACTGTAAATCAAGGAGGCTAATAAATACTTGCTATTAATAAAACAGGGCTACTGCCTTTCAAGTTATTTTCACGTTTTACAGCATCCCAATTTAAATGGCATCCAGAATGGTGGCACCTTTGGACCTCCCCTCCTCCCCCAGCATGGTGTGGCTCAGCTTAACTCCTCCAAAAGCTCAGGCAGGAGTTTTTCCTCAGTGAGGAGGTTTAGACGGAGCAGTAAGGCCCCTGCCCAACCCCACAGAGCTGATGAGGGGTTGACCCCAGTGGCAGGGTCCCCTTGACAGAGGAGTGGCCTTGGGCCGTCCCTGTGGTCTGGCAGATGATGCCCAGAGCTTGCCAAGCCCAGTGCATCAAAGAGCCCGCAGCCAAAAGCTCCACCACCTGCAGCAGCTCATGCTGAACCTTTAATGGTTCCCAGTTGTGAGCGCAGCCGCGCCAGGTGGGGAGTGCACAGGCAGAGCATCCACAGAGTGCTTAACCCTTTCCCTCAGGTTTCTCTGGGTCTGTGCATGAGAGGCTGGCTGAAGGCAGTGGTGGCTGGGGCCTCCTGTGACAGACACCTGCAGGCAGCAGAAAATGGGGCTTTGAATTTGCTTCCTGAGTATCCATGCTTGTAGTGGCTATGGAGGTGCCAGATCACTTTATATAGCCCTGCCCTTGGAAACCTGGGACACTCTGGGCAGGGAGGGAGCAGGGCATGGAGCCCTAAATAAAACCTTTTTTCTCTTTGAGTGTCTGTCCTTTCCCTGACCTCCTCCTGCAGCTCCACATCGGCGAGCAGAGCCCGGTGGCTGTGACACTTCTGTCCCCCTTCCCTGTGGGCTGAGGGTGTCCTTTGGCAGCCCTTGCTCCATGGCTTGTGTCCATGAAACCCCCTGTTGGTGGGCAGTGGGGTCCCTGCCTGCACTGCCATCCCCAAAAACCCCCTGCACCCCTAATTCCATCATGGATAGAACTTTTTTTTTATGTCCTCCTTCCAACAGAGCTTTTCCCTGCTGCCTGCCTGGCATGCCCCCCTGGGCTTTGGCTTTTCCATTTGGAGGCTTTGGGGAGGAACATCCCTTTGGGAGCTGCTCTGCACCTGGCTGCTCCCGTTGGCTTTTTTGGTTGCCTAAAATCCCCCTTTAGCTGTTTTTCTTACTTTTTTTCCCCCTCTTCTCTCTCTCCCCTGCTGAAGAGACAGCACCTTCTGCAGCTGTAGTGATTAAAGGGGAGGGGAAAGAAAAAAAAAAAAAAAGAGCTTATTTAAAGCAGAGCCTGGCAATATAAAATAAGGTGTGGAGATGATGAATGATCCCGGGGTGCATTAAAGCAGGGGCTGGCATTTTCGACATCGCTCCTACTCGCGGCGTGTTTGAGCACTTTCGGAGCCCGGCTGTTTGGAAACGCCGAGCATCCGCCCCTGGGCCCTAAGTCGGGCAAGTTTAAAAACGTCCTCTGAGATTTAGGCAAGTTGTTGCTGTCTTTCCTCTCCCGAAGACCCGGGTGCTGCCGCTCGGATGTGGCGCTGGAAGGCCACAGGAGGACAGATCCCACCCTGGCCTTGCTCCGCCTCCCGAGGGCGAGCGCATCAGAGGATGGGCGCTGCTGGAAGGTGCGGAGATGGGGGAAGCCCCCCAGCTTTTAAACGCTTTTTAAAAAGCTCTTGGAAGTGTATTCCCAGCGTTGCTGTGGGAGGCAGTCAGGAGAGAGGGAGGAAAAGAACAGAGCTCATTGCATGCGAGGAGCAGGGCAGGTGCAGGGAAATTATGCATTTTTCCGGACTGGCTTATTCCCTTCTGTGTATTAAACATTATTTTAATATTCGAGTGACAATGTTTTATAATTAAGCTAAATGTAAGAGCTGGAGCACGCTGGAGAGTTGGGCTCGGTGTGAGGAGGTGAGGAAGGTTCCCACCCTCTGCCCAGGATTAACCCCAGGCTGCAGCATCCTCTCTGGAAAGTATGGAGCCTGGCTCTGGAATTTCAACACACCCCACGCTCCGGCAAGGAAAACCTTTAACTCATAAAGGTTGTAATGTTAATACAGAAGAAAAGCCTTTTAAAAAATTACATTAGTTCATAGACATCTATTGAACTCATGAGGGGAAATCTAGCCCCTGAGAGATAGAAACTAAAGAGCTGAGCCATAAACCAGTACGATAACATCCTTATTATAAGATGCAAATTAAGGGGCCCAATTCACTTTAAAAAAGCATTATGAGTATTTAATTTTTCTAGTGGGAATATCTCTGAAGTTGGCCTGTGTGTGGTTTTTTGTGCTGTGTACTTAAAATAAAAAAGAAGAAAGTAAGTCAGGCCATGCAGGAGCTGCTGAAGGCAGAGTTGAGGATGCTGAGCAGTGGTTTGGGTGCGGGGGGAAGGAGCTGGTGCTGATGGGGGGCAGGAGAGGATGTGTTCGCACTGGGTTCGGATGGGGAGCCCGTGGTTAAAGCCAATGGCATTGCAGTGGGGTTTCAGTGGTGTAAGGCAGGGTCAGAACCTGCCCTGGGGTGTGTTTTAGGTGTTTCATCTCCAGAGCAGCTGGCTGGGTCCCTGTGCATCTCCGCTCCGACACTGGTGCCCTGTGGGTTGAGGACAAGCACTGGGTTGATGCCCCATCTGTGCTGTGTTTGGGATTTCCTGGACAATCCCACTCCCTGCCCTTGGTGTTGCATCTCCTTCTGGGCTGCTGTGATGTTGCCAGCACTGTTGGTTACAGAAAACATTCAGTGGCAAAGGGGCCACGAGATTTTTGGGTGCTTTGCTTGTGGCACTTCACAACAGGAGTGATTTGAGGCTTAGCCTTATCTGCTGAGTTTGGTTTTCCTCCTGGCCATTTCTTGTTTCCTGGAGCCTTTCTAAGTTGTTTTGTTTTTTCCCTCCCCCTTGAAGTTGGAAGATGGTGTAATCGCTGCCCTTGGCCCTGTCCTTGCTGTTTGTCACATGCTGGAGGTTAAAGTCCCGAGCCAGGAGAAGGACTTGACACGCAAGGTGGGGCCAGCTGGGACAAATGAAAACGAGAGCCCCCGAATGCCAGGCCCGCTCTCCACCCAGCTTTAGGGTTGAAAGGTCAGGACTTGTTCCAAAAAGCACAGAAAATGTGGTACCCTCGTTTCACATCCTTAAAGACAAAAGGGCCGGTTCTGCCACCTGCAAACCGGAGCCATCCAGAGCCTGGAATTGTCTTTTCAAATGTGGAAAATAAAACAAAAAGCCCTACCCTGGAAGATTGCTTTTCAGAGGGGCATTGTACTGCTCTCCCATACAATGTGCAGAGGTCATGGGCTGAGTAAAATAGCGAGAGCAGGTAAATACATTCATTTGAAACCCGGGGATTTTATTTATTTTGTGGCATTGGAGAGCATCTCTCCAATTGTGGGCATGAAATGGGGATGGGATGGGGGCCCTGCAGCTTGACTTTGGGGTCAGGCTCTGTTCCCCCACCTCAGCTGCTGCCTGGGGTTCAGGGCATGAAATAACAGGGTTTTTAATCTGTTGAGGAAAACCCTGGTCTCCAGCTGCACCCCAAAGGCTGAGCTTGGACAGGGTCTCTGCCGTGCTTTGAAACTTGTTTCTCATCTCAAGGCTGCCTCCTTATCCTCTTCCTGAGAATCAAATACTTGTTTCCAAAGCACTGTGTACAAGGAATATTGCTGCTTCTTAAAGCAGCACGGGTGCCCCCAGCCAGCAAAGACCACAAAATAGAGGTGGGTAATGCTCGTGTCAGGCACTGGGCTGGCTGGGCCCGGAGTAAAAGACTCCTTGCTTTGAGGGAATGTTTTTAAAAAAGAAAATAAATTCTGTGTACCCTTTTATTTTGTTTAAGAACCATGAATTCAGCAGCTAACAGGGCTAGTGGTCCGTCTGGGCAGCTGTATGGGGCCATGGGTTAGTTAGCCTGGGAATATTTATGGGGCTTTGCTGGCCAGGCACACTGAGGGGGCTCAGCACTTGTTGCACAGAGTATTAAACACCCATTAAAAACCCTCAAAAAAGAACAACAGACCAACCTTTTCTGACAGAGCAGGGCATACCATGATCCACACATCGATAAAAAGAAGGTTTTTAGCAGTGGTTTTCCCCCCACCTCCTCCTGAATCTGCACAGGAGCACCTGGAGCATCGTGTGGCCAAAAATCACCTGGCTGAGGAGTGATGAGACTTTCACTTGTCGTTTCACTTGTCATTGAGGCGAACTCTGTGGGAAGTTCAAGGATAAATATCACAGCAGTATAAAGCCCGTGGACAAACCCCCGGTGATAACTTTTCCACGCCATTTCCAGCTCGCCTTGCACCCCCTAAACCTCCCCTTCCCGTCGATTTAGGAGCAGGAGCCTCATAAATCCTTCGGACCTGGCTGCTTTATCAGGTCCCCCAGGCTGTCCCCGCGAAACCGCGGCGTGGGCGGCGGGGATGAACATCTGCACGGGGGAAATCCTCCCTCTGCCGCGGCTGCCGCCGGCCGCTATCGCCGCCGGGAAGGCGGTTGTGGTCACGCAGCTCCGGGGCTGTGAAATGGGGAAGGATGTCCTTCCCTGCGGTCGGCAATTACGGAGCGGAGAGGAACAGCCGTGGTTCTGCATCCCGGAGTCGCTCCCCGGCAGCCGGGCGCAGATAAGGGGCGACGTGGAGGGAAACAGAGCCGGTGAGCGGGTTGGGAAAGGGACCGTGAAACCTCCCCGGGGGATTCAATGCAGGTCTGTGCCCGTGCGTGGCTCTAGCAGCCCTTGGGAGGAGCGTTTCATATCACACAGAACCTTGCTTTATAAAAAAGTAAATAAAAACAACCAAAAACCCCCAGTGTCCCTTTGTGCTTGTGTTTTGCCCCTGGAAAGCCTTTAGCTTTTGGGAGCAGCTGGTGTGTTTGTGTCTCACACCCCTTGCACGCTGATGTTTGCACCACCAGAAAGGCCCAGGGATTAGCACCAGGGGAGAGTAGGCCTCTCCCAGGAGGTGGGATTCTCCATCACTGGGAATGCTCTGGATAGGCTGCAGGGAGGGTTTATCCAGGATGCAGTGATGCCCAATATCTGGCTCTCCATCCCCCCAGAGATGGCTCCTGGTGTGGCTGGACTGCAGCTCCCTGGGAAGAGTGTGGGGCTGGATGAAGCCGGAGCGTACTCACTGTGTGTTGAGGTGGTTTGGGATAAGGAGTTGGGAAATACGGAATTACTGATTTGCAGCAACACAAGTGGGTGCCTTGCACCCGGTCACAGGTGCTCCCTCCCATTCCTGTGCTGCCTGCAGTGGCTCAGCCGGCTGAGAGCTCCTGGATACATCCAGCCGAGGTGAGAATCTTTCCAGGTATGTTTTTGGTTGGTTTGTTGGTTTGGTTTTGTTTAAAGACTGTGGCAGAGGTCCTGCCGGGTGCCAGATGTCTTTCCAGAGGTGCTTCTCTTCATGCCTCCCTCACACCTCACCACGAGCATGATGCAAGCTCTGACTTTTCACCTGCTCCAGTAACCCCCAGCCCCGGGGCCGGAGCAGCAGAGCTGTCTGCAGACCAGGGCCAGCTCAGTTCTCCTGTCATGCATCCCCATATTCTTCTTCTTTAAAGGAAGAAAGTGAACTCCTCTCTGAGTTGCACTGAGGTGGATGTAAGGAGGAAGCCTCAAAATTGGTGACCAGCCTCAAAATCAGTGGGAATCCTGGAAACACTTGATCCTACTGTTTTGTTAAATTTTGATGTTGCTTCTTGCACTGCAGTGGAAGGTGGAGGTGAGTCCTCCTTGGCCAGGGAGGTGCAGCCAGGAAGGGGATGATCTTTGCTGATGGCTCCAGCTGGGATGTGCTGCTCCTCCCACCGGGAGTCCCCACACTGCCCTGTGTACCCTTTTATTTTGTGGCCCTTCTACCCACACTGCTTGGCAGGTTTCGGCACGGCTCGCCGGAGCCAGGGACAAGGTGGGGTGTTTTCTTCAAGGTCAGGATTTAGGTGGATTGGCAAAGGGCTGTGGGAATGCTTTTAAGGTGTCGTGTTGAATGTTTGGAGTTTTTATCTGTTTTGTTTTGCTGCAAGCAGTGTCAAGTTCCTGCCTTTGTCCGGTGGATGAGCAAAGAAGATTTTGGGCTGCTGGAGATGCATGTTTATCCATAATTTGCATCCCACCCTGGTCCTCTGCTCAGCATCTTTCCCCTTCTTCTCCCCACCCACCCCCCACAACCACTCTCCAAGGAGGTCAATGGGCCCCCAGTGCACCCTCTTTTCCTCCCTCCTCATGGGGTACCTAAGGGATGGGAATGAACTCACACTTTCACATGCTTGTTGCCACACTTGGAATCATAAAAATACCAGAACGAGAGTATCTTTGTAACACACAGGGAAGTCTTTCAAGAGTTGGAATCCAAGGCTTGTGAAGAGACAAATAATAAGCAGTAATTAAAGATGCACACGCCATATCTCTTGGAATTGCAGGGGTTTTTGCAATGGATGGTCGAGGCGCTCGCTGCAGGAGTTTGGGGTGGCTGAGAGGGTGTGCAGCTCAGCAGCTGCCTGGCATTTATGTTACTATTATTATTTAATGTGCTTTAATTGCCTCGGCTCCAGCCTGTCAGTGCTGGGCTTGCAGCCTGCCCACTGCCCTCTGCCCCTCCTGGTACCCCCCTGCTGCAGATTAAAGGCCTTATGCCACCAAACCGGGCTCAACACAAGGATTTGTGCTGCTGGGTCCCATCAGGATCACTTACCTGCATGGGATAGGCCCGAGGGCAAACCATCCTGGCACTCCAGCAGTGCTTTCCTACACGTGCTTCTGGGAAGTGGGGGGGCAGCCACACGCATGACCTGTTCTTCTGGCCTCTCCTCCACCACACTGCAGCCTCAGGTGCATTTTTAACTCCTTTGAAACATTTTGGGGGTGGTTTTTTTCCAAGCTGGTGTCTTTATTTTTTACACCTCTTTCCTCTCCTCTGACATGTCCGAATCGTCTCATCCCTTCTTTAGTATTGACATAAAAACGCAGCTGAGGAAACACTGAAGCTGTTTCAACAACTGCTGTGCTAAGAAGCAAAGTAAACCAGAAAGTAGTTACTACACTGGGAGCTTCCTCTTTAAATCAGCTTGTGGGGAGGAAGAAGTGAGAGTCCTTGGTAATTAAATTCTCTCCCTCACCCTAATTGCATTAACAATAAATCAGCTCTGAAGATCTGTTTCTTTTTAAGTTTTCTTGAGTTTAGCCTTTGTCTGAGAATCTTGGAACAACAGAGCTGCAGTAAATATGATTAACCTGTAGTTAATGGCTGGGGTATTTTGGCTGTGCCCTGTGGATGCTCCACCTGCCGTGGTTAACCATTGGGCTCTGGGAAAGCAGCCCCTGCCAAATCCAGGGAGTGGAGCAGCCAGCGTGGTGAGCTGCTCCCTCCTGACCAATGTTGTTTAAGGCTTTATGTTAAGGGATAATTTGGCAGTTTGGTGGAAAAAATTACCTTTTCCTCAGCATGGCTTTTTTCCCCCCCATCTCTTTTCAGGGTTGCTGAAAGGCCCCGGAGTTTTAGTTTGGCAACGCTTCTTTTAATATCATCTGTAATTTCAGAGCCCCAGATTCCTTTAAACTCTGATTAAAGCAGGTGTTTATTGTGTATTTTCTTTTTTAGAAGAAGAGAGGATGTTTAGTTTATATATAATTAGGTGCTGGGCTCATGGGCTGCATAGGGGCACAGGGAGAAACACACAGGCAGGGAGTTTGAAGAAAAGGCCTCCCAAACAAAGGTGGGATGTCCCCTTTCCCTTGACTGAGGTCAGGACAGGTCTCTTTCAATTAGAGGTGAGCACTGAGAGCTTCTTGGTGACGTCCCACCGAAATTTTGTGCTGTTGAAACCTGGTGGTTGCACAAGAGGCGGGGCGGCGATGCTCGGCCTGCGGAGCTGCACCTCGGCGCTCCTGCGAGCTCCTAGCACATCACAGCTCCCCATTTATTGGATAAAGCAGTGCTGGTGGTTCAAAAAATTTAATTGTTGTGGATCTCTATAAATTCTGGGTTGAAGGAGTCCATCCTCCCTCTTGCTTAACTCAAATCTGTGCTCTGCAAAGCTTTTCTGCAAGAATTTCCACTGGGTATGAAGATAAGGACCAGCGTGCTGATAACGCAGTCACCTTCAGCGGGAAAGAGAGAGTTCATGTCCCCAAAACACAACTACTCCTGGATGATTTTAACTGGGAAGTTTGTGGAGAATGCTGTCTCCATTAGGAGAATACCAGTGAGACTGAAGCTGCCCAGTGAGGGGGGATGAGCCAAGGGTGACACCAGCACTTGCTGGGACTTCACTATCCCATAAGGGCTGACCTGTCAGGGGAGAGCTGGCTGCAGGTCACAGGCTTCTTTGACAGCTCCAGAGATGAGCCAGGAGCCACCCAAGGAGCCTGGCTAGGAGCAGCTGAGAGCTGGGGACAGAGATGGAGAAGGGGGAAGAGACAAGGCTGCATCCTTTAGTACTCAGACACTTGTCCCACTAATCATCCTGCGTGCTCAGAGAGCACCGAGGGCTGCCCTGCTCGGCCAGGGATGTCAATGACCTTCAGCTGTGCTGCCCCTCACTGATTGCCCACAGGTGGGGCACTGCTGTCTCCTCCAGGTGTTCCTCATTACGCTGATTACGAGCCCCTCATAAAGGCACGGCTAACAGCGAGTTCTCGGCTTTGTCTTGCTGCTGTCCAGATGTCCTGAGGGTCTCCTGCAGCTTGTAAAGGTACAGCTAACAGCAAGTTTTGGGGTTTGCCTTGATGTTTTCTGGATGTTCTGGGAGTCCCCTGCACTGTTTGGGGTGCTGGTGTCAGCTGGGGTATCGGTCTTGTCTGCTCTGTGCAGCGCGGCCTCCTGCTTGCGCCTCAGCCGGCTTCGCTTCTCGGCCTGGGCCTGGGGTCTTCGTTTGCCATTTGTCTGCCTCAGAAATGGACATTTTGGGGCTCAAACTCCCTGTGAGGCTGTGCAAGGTTGGTGCTAAGAGGTGCCAGCTTTCTGTGAGTCTCCAGCAAGCTCTGGGCGTGGGGAAGCAAGGCTGTGCTGCTTTGGGAGCAAAGAGAGGATGGAGACTTTTGTGAGGCGCTTCCAGTTGAACTTCCCTTGTGCACCGTGCTGAGCCTCAGGGGACACCTCATCTATGTGGCCACCGTGGATTTTTCCTGATGGGAAGAACAGGAGGTTCACCAGAGAGCTGCTCTCCGTGGGGCAGGTGAGTGGTTCCTGTACCTGCTGCTCTTTAATGTGCTCCTGTCTCTGGGATTCCAGCTCTTTGCAGAGAGGTGTTATCTCTTGAGGATCTCCCCGTGCCCACGGAGTGGCATCTGCAGTATCTGTGATCTCACAGTCCTTCTCCCACGTTTGCCAGAGGGGAGAGCTTAGTGTGGGCTATGCATGAGCTTTTTGGAAAGCCTCTCTGGCACTGAGGGCTCAGCTGAGCCCTTCATCTGGGCAAGAGAAATACCCTGGGTGTTAGCACTGCACAGCCATGCACACTCCTGTTTGGAAGGCAGCTCTAGAGCTGCAGGCATGCTCTGTGCTGGGCTATTCATTGTGAGAAGATGTATTGCTCTGTTTTCCTGGACAGAAATACTTTTGTTTTCTTCTCTGTATCTGAAATTCCTGGTTTTGGGAAAGGCTGTACCTTAATGCTGCAGTGGGCAGAACATTTTAAGTTTCTGGCAAGTTTATCTTGGGAGTTTGAAGTTCACTGGTGGTCCCTAAGTGTTGACAAACTTTAGAAAAAACAAAAATTCGCCAAACTGTTCAGCTTGGAGACATTGGGGTCTCCTGTAGGTGCTGAGAGGGAGGGACTGCTCAGCCTCTCTGATGTGCAGCTTTGTGCCATGCCTGGTGTTTCCCTCGCTGGTGAGTCAGGGATGACACCACGGGTTAATTCCTCTTTGCCTTGGGGAAGTAGCAGGGAAGTTGCAGAAGCAAATGTGGTGACTGAAGACCAGGATGTGTCAAATTGCTGGACTTTGCTGCTGGAATGGCCTCCCTGCACAGGATGGGGCTTGGAGGGAGGCGGGCAGGAGGATTTGTAGCTGGGGGATGCCAACAGCTGGTGCTGCCTGTGACTGTGGTGGATGAAAGTGCAGGAGATGCTGGTCCTGTATTCCCTTCACAACCACCCCCACGACTGGGCTTGGCTCCATTCAGAACACTCAGCCCAGGGGACACCTTTTCATCCATTTTCCTCCTCACAGAAGCAGTGGGGAAGCTTATCCAGGGGTGTGTGTGGGGTCTGCTTGGTGCAGAGCTTAGCTCAGGTCCCTTGGGACACAGGGATCTGTCTCCAGGCTTCATGGCTCTCCCTGTCTTTGGGTAGGATTAATCACCTCATACTTGAGGACCCCACAGTCCTGTTGTATCTGCCTCACAAAGCACCCTTCTCCCCTCTGAAGGGGAGCAAAGGTCAGCTTTATGCGTTTCTTGGCAAACCCACGCCACAACTGGCCCGACTGGTTTGAAAATGCCTGGTGGCGGCCGTGGCTTCATGCAAGCTTGTTTCAGGATTGCCTCTCTGAGGGAATGAGCCACTCCCCAGGCCAGCGTGGCTGAGCACTGTTAGGTGTCCATCCCGCTATCCACCCGGCTGGCACAGCCTGGGCTCGTCCATTGTGATCCTGCTGTGGCCAGTGCCGGCTCTGGGTGAAGCTGGTGGTATTGGAGGAATATGAGGGAATCTAGAAATTATTTTGGCTACTCTTTTCTCTGCCCTGCCATCTGTGGCACAGGGGACCAGGCTTTAGCTTCTGAGTAACTCCAGCAGCCGGGATGGCAGGATAAAGTCTTATCCATTAAAACATCATCCTTGACTCCTGCGGACCCGGAGCCGCACTCATCAGTCCTTGTTGGAGCGATTAAGGATTGTGCCATTAGGCTGCTGCTTAATGAATATTGAAATGCTGTCTGGAAATGAAAAGGCATCTCTTTTTCTGTGGCACAAACAAAGCAGGGATATTTTCCACTTAGAGGGATGGTCCCTAAGTGTTGGGTGTCACCCCTCTGGAGCTGCAGCGACGCCCTCATCTTTGAGCTGCAGGGAGAAGTGGGGATCTTGTGGCTGGTAATAGCGAGGCCATTATTTTAAGGATACAAATGTTTAATGTACAATAACGAGCCACATAATGAATGTCCAAATGAGTGATGTTTTCCTCAGTTTTACATTCCCAGAGGCGTGGAAAGTATTGGTCACTTTGACATGGGAAGCAGTCAGGCAATTACATTGGTGTGCTCTGAAAAGAGAGGAGATTTTAGTTCATAACAACTTCATAACAAAAAACTTGAGGAAAGGCCCAGAATGCCCAGTGCTTCCTGGTCACTGCTTTGAATTCAATTTGCCTCTGCTCCAGGTTAAAAAGGGATGTGGGGTTTGGGGCTGTCAAGCTAGTTAGGGGTTTTTGGAAGTGAGGAGCAGGAAGGCATCTCTATGGGGTTTCTTCTTTCCATGGAAAGAAAAATTAGAATTAATGAGGCCTGGGTGCCCTTTGCAGCAAGGGGGATGTCAGAAGGGGTGGAGGTGTGGGTATCACCAGCCAGGAGCAAAGCTAGGCTTACTCTAGGTGGGACATGTGCCCATGGATGTGCAGGGTTGGGTGCTGGTCTGTGCTGACCCTGCTGCCGTGTTACCAAAACTCCCTGTGGCTTCAAGGGGTTTGCCCAGAAGCTTTCAGTACCCTTTTTCTTTTTTTTTTCCTTTTTTTTTTTCTTTTTTAAAAGCTTATTCATAAATGAGTGAATGAGAGAAATTTTGCAAAATATTTTGAGACTCAAGACTCATTTTCTTCCTTTACCGAAATTTTGGGGAAAGCAGTAGCCCTGACACTTTAGCTGGGCAGCACCACTTAAATGTTTGTTGAGGTTCAGAAAACAATGAAACCTGGGTAATTTCAGTGATGGTGGAAAATTGTATCAACTCATGCATGCATGTGCAGGGGAGGTCTCAATTGTTGCCTTAGAAAGCGAAGTTTTGGTGTTCAGAAAAAAAAAAAATTCCAGGTTTTATCTATTTTACTGAAGACTAAAATGAATTCTTATGTATATTTTATAAGAATATTTGTTTTGTGTTTAGCCCAGCATTAAGGATACTTTTTTTTAATAAGCTCATGTCAGAACTCCCATAACCGTAGCCCGGAGGACGTGTTTCGTGAAGATGAAAAATGAAGGTATTATTTACCTATCAATAGCAGGCAAGGCTGATCAATGCTGCCCAGCACTGCCCCACCGTGCTGGCAGGAGGGCTGCCCTGTCTGAGCAGTGCTGGGACTTTATCTCTAATATGGAGCTTTCAACCACTGGGCCGACAAAATGCCTCTCTGACAGCCAAGCCATTAATTACCATCATCTGAGCCTAATTCATTCATCCCTTTCCCTCTCATGCAGAGGGACAGGGAGGGCTGAGGGCACTTGGGGAAACATAGGCATGATTCCATATTCGTTATGCGGCGAGCGCTGCCTGCGACTTTGTTGGTTGCAGTGGCTTTAATTGAATTGGCTTGCCAATAAAGCTGTTGTCATTCAGTAAGTGAATTTGTTGTACTACTCGCACCACAGCTGCTGCATACAACCAGGCGTTTCCTGAAGGCAAGCCAACCTTGTGCTACCCTGGCTGGAGGGTTGTTTTTTTTTTGCCTTCCCCCAAAACTCATCCATAGTGCGCTGTAAGATATCCTTTGGGTGTTGTTTCCCACCTGGGAGAAATGGGGCATCACCTGCCTGAGCCCCTCTTGCAGGGATATGTCCCAACCCCAAAAAGGGTGGCTATGAGTGGGGTGCTGGTTATCCATTGGGATCTGGGACTGGCTGGTCAGACCATGTGTTTTTCCAATTAGTGGGCTCTGACCTCTGTTCCCCTGCGCTGGTGCTGATAGAGCATCATTGTTCCTTGCAGGAAAAGTAAATACAGAATATGACAGACAATATATTTTGTTAGTCAGGAGCTTAGAGTCCCATTAAGAAGTCTGGCAATATTGATAAAATAAAGCAACATTAGGAGAGGCATTTATTATGGGATATGTAGGCTGTTGGGCCAAAAAATACTCCAACTTTCTGCAGTTTATAAAACATTAGGGAGGGAGAGAGGGTGGACTGCTTGATTTATGGTGGCTGTAAGTGATACTGAGATGAAGTAAAATATCCAGAGGCCTGAGAAAGTGTTACTTTTGTGTTTTAATGTGTGGTGTGAGTGTGCACACAGGGGTCCACGAGGCAGCTCAGCAGTGGCTGAGGACCAGCGCTCCCTGCACAAACACCTCATCCTTCTCACAGGGCCCGAGGTGCAACCCCACATCTGAGCACTACCTCTGCCCCTCTTCTCTGCTGGCTCAGAGCAAAACCCCGTATTTTTCGCTTCCAAAGAAGAGGGGGAACAGATCTGGATCTGTTTCAAGATGTTGTGGCTGGGTCCCAACTCCAATTGGGATGAATTACTTTTTCCTTGGTGCTGCGCTGAGCTGGGGGAATTACCCCAAGAGAGAAGGTTTCTTCAGAGATCTTATTTTTTAATAATAACAACCTCGTAAAAATTCACATTGAAGTCTGAATCCAGTCCATCAGATTTATGCTTATTGTAGATTATTTTTAACATATCCAAAATATGGGTAGGTCAGGTATTTCAAGCCCTCTGCTGAAACTGGATCATGCTCAGCTGTATGCAGGAGCTGAAATAATATTTTGAGTGTTGATCTCACTTGAGGTAAATCCTAAATTTGAAGAGAGAAGCTGGATATTAGATGGTGAAACTTAGTACGTGAATGCCTGTTTCTAGAAAACCAATAAAACCCTGATTTTTGCCCCATATAGGCCCATATTTTTTGAGTAGTAACTCATGAAGAGAAGGTTGAAAATTGCTTGATAATGGTAAAACTTCCTTTGACTTCAGTACCAACAGAGGTAGCTTGTGGTGGGGACCTGTTGCCTTCAGCGCTGCAAGCCTGCTTGTACAAGCCCATGGAAATGGTTTTGGTAAAGACTGTGGTGCCTGTTTCCAGCCCAGGAAAAGTCCCTTTTCCTGGTGGATTGGGAATAAAAATGTGTCAAGCATAAAGCTTGAGGAGCTTCAAGTTGTTGGCTTGTCTTGTCTTTGTGGGGCACCAACTCTAGGAGTAGAAACATGCTGGGAAATGTCCCACTGAGGCCTATAAAGACCATGGCCTTCTTCCCCCTCACTGTTTCTTAGGATTTTTCCTAGAAATTAAGATGCTGACCTACAGCTCTAGGAAATAACTGTGTGGTCAGCTGAGAACTATCAGCCAAAAATGCCTTGTATTAGGCAATGCATCTGGAGTCATGGGGCAGTGAGGGTGTATCAGAGGGTAAAGCCTGGGGTTTTAGGGTGGGAATCCACAGCGGCCACCCCTGCTGATGGTTTAGGGGGATGCTGGGTTCCAGTAGGTCTGTCTGGCAAGTTTTCCTGCTGCACCAAACCTCCAGAGTTTGGGTGTCTGTGGCATGGGACAACCCCTTGGGTTGGATCACCTGTCTGCTGGAGCTTCAGGTCACTGGGGGCCAGGAGGACGGGGAAATCTTGGTGGTGAACCTAAGTGTGTGGTTTGGGTTGCTCCAAGTAACCTGATTTGCTGTGGACACTCCCCTTCGAGCAGTGACGCGCCCTAAGCGGCCGTGTCAGTCAATTACAGACTTAGGGAGGCCAACACTCTCTTCTCCTGTCATCTCTTCCCGCCACTCCCCAAGCCTCTGCCAGAGAGGACAAGCCCAGTGGCAGCAAGCACACATCAGCCTCAGGATGTCATGGCAAGGAGCCAAGGCAAAAGCTCTGGATAACTTCACCTTGTCTTTTCCTTTCCTTGGGTATAATACTAATGTATGTGGAATGCAACTGAAATACTATTAAAAATAAAAAACAACCAAGCTGACAAGAGCTTTTTTACACCTGTATCCCCCATGTTATTAGAAATAAATGTTCATTAGTAAGAGCTATGTAGCTCTCAATTAGCTGCTAATCAAGTAGGCTCTTTATTTAGAAGGTTTATATTTTTCTTAATTCTTCTGTGCCCTCCACATTCACAGTATAAGAAAATTGTGCAGGCATGCTGGCCTTTCTTTAGAATGAGATTTCTGTACAGAAAACACAAAGCCTAATTTTTCAGAGACTGAGTTAATGATTGGGAGAGCAATGACTTGGAGAAGGAGGACTTGAGTGAAAGAGAACTGGTCACTGAAACCAGAACCTAAAAGTGCCATAAACTTAGGTTTGTAGCAGCCCAGTGCTTATTTTTCTTTCTCTATGCCAGGCACTGCTTTTGCCTTTAAACCTGGTAGGTTTGAGAAAGAAAGAAGTCCATCTGCAACCATCTTGGGAAGGGAAGAGGAATTTGGTGAATGGTCAGATCACAAAATCTGGTTATAACCATCTGGCTGGTTCTCATTGAAATAACTTTCACAGAATTGTGGAATGGTTTGGATTGGAAAGGACCTTAAAGACCATCTACTTCTAACCCCCCTGACATTCAGCGCTTTGACAACACAGTCTCAAAAACTTAATGTGCCAAGTTTGCTTCCAAGTAACCTATGAAAAAAGCACAATCCATATGTGTGTGAGCTTTGGAGTTGGGGGAGAAAACCCAGGGAATTCCTTTAAGGCTCACGAACACCCAGTCTGTAAAAATTAACTCGTGTCTCACCCAGCTCGTGATACAGGGTGCTGGTGGGATGTGCCTCCCGGTGCCAACCTGTCTTCGTGTCTCTGCGAGCCACGGGAGGGCCTGGATCCTCTACACCCAGCCCTTCGCTGGCTGTCGAAGGTGTAATTAACTGCGTGGGTGGCAACATGGCCCAGGGCTCCCCGTTTGCATTTTGTGCAACCAGAACGTTCCCTCCTTGTTCGGGTAAGGTGGCAAATAAAACCCGAGCAGGGCCGCGGCGGGTGTTGGTGAGGAGTTTTGTAATAGCATGAGAATGGGTTTTATGACACTCTATCACTTGCTGAGACTGCAGGGCTGGTGCAAATCATCTGTTAGGAGAAGGCTTTTGTGCAGCTCCATGGCTTTTTCGGGAGGTTTATGGCTTGCCCAGCAATCGTTTGCTGTGTGAAAGCCGGGAGGTGCGAGGCTTCATGGGGCCGCGTTGGCAGCGCTGCCCAGTGTCGCAATGGATGTGGAGGTACCCGCAGCTGGAGTTATGGAGCAAGATCCCAGCCCTGCCTGCATGGCCTGGGCTTCCCCAGGGCTGTTCCCTGACTCGGGTTTTCTTTGCCTGTGCAGTTTCTGCCTCCAGCACCTGGGCTTGCACTCCCACGGCAGCACCGAGTAAGGTGTGTGCCCTTGGTGTGCACTAAACCACACAACCTCTTTGTGTCCAGGATGAGTGAGTCCCTGAGCCTTTTTTCTCCCCTTGAGGTGCTGCTGTAGGAAGGTTTGGCACACAGGCTGTGTCAGGGGTCTTGAGTGGTGCAACTCTGCTCGTGTTGCAAGCGAGAGCCGAGGGGCTCCCTGCTGCTCTCCAAGGAGCTGGGATTAGACCTTCCTTGAGCTGGCTGTGTGACCCAAAATGCAGCCTGAGCTTTAGCAGCCCAAAGCTTTAGCTCTGAAGGGTGAACCTGAAAGCCAGGTACAGGTGGGAGGGGATCAGTCGAGTCTGAGACCCTGCTCCCTGGTAGTTTCATGTTTTTTGCTGTATCTGCATGGATTTGATGATTTCAAGGCTCTCTGTGTGTGAAGTTTTATCTGCTTTAAATGGATTGTCTCTGCTCTTGGGTACTTTCTGAAGGAGAGCTCTGGAAAAATTTAGATATTTTGGTATTTTAGAAGCCCTTTACACCT
The DNA here is from genome assembly GCA_013398015.1 of Oreocharis arfaki. Taxonomy (NCBI): domain Eukaryota; kingdom Metazoa; phylum Chordata; class Aves; order Passeriformes; family Paramythiidae; genus Oreocharis; species Oreocharis arfaki. The sequence goes on from VZRR01006226.1 coordinate 89,617, forward strand.
CAAGGGCAACTCCCCTTTTCCCTGGGCAGTGCAAGGAGCCTCTCCCTGTATCTCAGCAGGTAGAAATAACCAGAGATTGCTCTGTGCAGGGTAGAAGACATTGTTTGAGTTCCACAGCTGAGACCTAGGAGGACACCTGGCATTCACCCCAGTGGTAATCTGAGCTTGATGCCCCCACAGCTCAGTTTGGGACAACCCCTTTTGGAGTGGATGTTTGCCTTTCTCCAAGAGGTCTTTTTGTGTGGACTTGTAGGTCTGATGGGAGCCTTCTTATAGCTGTGCCTTGTGACAGTAGCTCTCTGTCTGTTTTTGTATAAAGATTGTCCACTGAGGCCAAAAGCCCCGTGATGTTGAGGAAAGTCTTTCTGTTGACTTTATTGGGTGTTGTTCCGCCTCTGCAATGAAATCAGAAGTCAGAACCTGCAAAAATGTGCAGGTGAGATGCAGAAAGTCTGAAATTAGCCCTAGACAAAAAAAGGAGGGGAGAAAATAACAGCCCCAAACCCAATAAAACGTGACACAGGTGCCTTTCTGAAACTTTCTCTTCTGTTTATTTCCAAGTTCTGTTTAAGTGGCGTTTCAGTATTACTGGATTTTTCATGGAGACAACACTTGCTCTGAACTATTAATTTCCAGGTGACCCACTTTAGTTTATTTGTGATCACCAGGAAGGGAGGACATCCACTTTAAAGCAGCTGGCCTGAGAGAAATTCACAATGATGAGGAATACTCTGGAGCTGGGAGTAAGACAGATCACCATGCTTTGCTGCAGACCTCTGCACGAGCTGGATGTTGCCTTTCCTAGCCCAGCTCTTCCCTGCAGCTGGAATTCCTAATGCACAGTTTCTTGCCTAGGGCTGGACTGGTGTGCAGTGGAGGTTACTGAAGTTGAGGGATGCTCTGGATTTATTGTGAAATGACCAAAATCCAGCCATAGGCCTGAGAACGTTCTTCAGGACACAGAAACTGTCGTTAAGCTCCTGCTGCTGTGGAGGAAAGCAGAGCACGAGAGGGGAGGAATGAGAATTGCTCCATGGTCCTCCCTGAAGTCTGAACATCCCAAATCCGATCGAGCTCCACTCGCGCTCGCCCGCCTCCCTCCCATCGCTGCCGGGCTGAGCAAGTGCGGACAAACCCTGCCTGGAGCTGCTGCCAAGCTTCTCCAGCTCTTTCCACCAGTTTGCCCAAGTGCTCAGGCGATAAGATTCGTCCTGCCCTGTTTTTGCAAAGGGATTTGGTGATTACAAAACATGTCACATTATTGACTGGAAGTTGTTACCATCTGGTGGCTGCTTCGATGGTCTGGTACTAATGAGTGGGTAATCTCCATCGAGTTTCTAGGGGACAGCTGTCCCCTCTCACTTTCTTCCTCATGATCACAGGCATCATCAGTGTGCTGGACTCTAATTGGAATTCTTAGTTACGAGCGGCCATGGAAGTGCTTTCCACAAGGAATGGGGTAATAGGAGGAAAAGTGCCTTTCCAGTAGCTGCGTTGTGTTTTATGTCCAGAAAGGGTCTGGGGTTTTTAGCAATGTTATACAAGCCTTAAACACTCTCTAAAGAGGGACTCACAGGACATGAGCTATAGTAGGTGAAGCAAGAGGAATAAAAACACACTGCTATTCCTTTGGCTTATTTCCTAACCCTCCCACCAGTCAATAGGTGCCTGCTCCGAAGTGCCCTGTCTTGTAAATGCATGCCCAGAAAATGCAGCTCAAAAAAAAAAAAAAAAAGTCTAGTGCATATTCAGAGTTGTGATCAAGTGGAAGCATTTGTGGTTCTCACTGGTTTGATGATATTCGAAATGTTATTCAAAATCATGCAAAGTTGGGCTCTGCACTTGGAGCCGTGGAGATAGGGAGATTGGTGCTGCAGGGGATGTTCCCATGGCAGGGAGAGGGCTGGAAATTGTGGGATAGTAAATGCAGCTCAAACACAGCCTGAGAAGTGTCATGGTCTTCCACCTCAGAAGTGACCTTTCACTGCTGCTTTAACACCCCTTGTTCTGCTTTTTCCCTCTGGTCCCTGTCTGTCTGTTCATGGGGTCATCACGACACCACACAAGGCCTCAGTTTGGGTGGAGGGTCTTCTACTCCCATGGAGGTCTCCAAAGGAAATGTTTTCTGGAAGCCAAGGCACAGCCTGAGGGCAGAGGTTACTAAAGCTTGTTTGAAGTGAAACGCCTGCTCTGCCATGGTGGGGTTGAGCATCCCCAGAGACCTCAGCTTCTGAGAGTGGGTTTGGGGTCAGCTCCCTTTGCTGTACCATGTCTCCTGTCTGAGGCCCTGAGCAGTTTGGTCTGCCTTGTGCTTCCTCCCTGGCGAGTCACCCGTGATCGCAGGTGGTTATTTACTCGTGTGCGGTTCCTCCTATCTCCCTCCTTATCTCGGCCGTCTGCGCTGACATCAGGCTGCTCTTGAATCTGTGAGGAGCAGTGGTGGCTGTGGTGGTGATGTGGTGTGAGCTTGGTTTGTGCTCAAGTCAGCAAGGAGCAACATCTCAGCCTGTTGGAAACTACTCGTGGTAGCTGGGTGTCGGAGTGTGCGATGGGCTTTCCTCCCTCAACAGCGAAATACAACATCAAATACAGTAATAATGACCATTTAAAGACTTGCTGGGGAAAAAAGAATTGAAAGCATTCTTTTGTTCAGCTGTGGAGCAGCTTGGGGGTTTTGAGGCCAAAGAGGAAGGTGAGCTTCATCCTCATGATGGGCCATATGTTTTGTTACCACGCTGGCTCGATCCATCAGGAGCCCTGCAGAAGCGCCCGCCTTGGCCACAGATGTGAGCGTGGAGCAGCAGCACTGAATCACCTGTCATCCCGTACGGCTGGGGTGAAAGGGGAAGCTATTTACATAAATTATTGGAGAGCAGTAAATATTATTTCATGATATCACATCAAGATTAACTTAATCAAACCTGATATTAAGAGGAAGGATGATTTGCTTTTAGCCGAAGACACAATTAAAGAAGGTGCTTGAGGGTAAAGGAGAGTGCCTACTTAGGAAGATGTTTATCACACAATGGGTGATAATGGGTTGGGAAGCTTCTAACCGAGATCTTAACTCCGTTGTGGATTTTGTAGCTACAACTCTCCTAATTTTAGCAGCTGTTGCAGTCTCTGGAAGGAGACTGTGAATGAAATGTAGTTGTGGGGGGTTTTTGTGGGCTTTGGCTGGGAGAGATATCTTAATATTTTAAATGCCTAATTCTCATTTCTAAGGTTTCTGGAAGATTGTCTCAGCAAATTTAATGCAAAGTAAAGGCAAAACATTTAACTCTTCCCAGCTGGGCTGGGAACCTGCCTGGCCTCAGCCGTGCTGTGGGTCAAGGCTGTGCTTTTTGCTGCCTGGAATCTTTAGAGGGTTAAAGACTTTGCAACCTCCCCTTCTCACTGCTGCTTTTCTCTTGGCCAATGGATCCATGTCTGCTGAATAAAGCAACGGAATCATAGAATACCCCGAGTTGGAGTGTCATTTGTTTGCTAGGAATGGGTTCATCTGCTAGAACCCTGCAAGTCAGTGCCTTGAGTTTCCCAATGTATCCACAGCATATGAATCACATATAGCTCTTTCCAATGATTTAAGTGGAAGCTCAGTGTGTATTATCTGTCTGAGAGGACAGATCCTGTGTTCGTTTATTGCCTGCAGTGCTGGCTGCAAGGGGATTGCTCTTACACAACTTCTTAAACACTTTTTTGCATAATTTTTATAGAAAAGCCAAAGCTGACCCATTATGGAAGCAGTGCCTACGTGAGTCCCCTCTCCTTTTCTTTTTGAGGAAGGCTGAGATTTCCCTCACTCTCATATTTTTTTAATCAAAACCCAAATTATCATTTGAGGGGGGTGGGAGCTAAAAATGAGAAATCTTGGACAAGCCTGAACTGTGTCTCCTCTTTGTGCAAAGTGCATCATCTTTGATTCCAGACAGCGCCGACACCAGCTGGAGGAGCTGGGAAAGGTTCAAGACGTGCTCAGCGCATTCCAGGATTAGACCCATTGTTTAGGTAATAACACTCAATCTCACAAGCCCATCCTTATTCTTATTTTCCATCCAGTCTTTCTACATGAAAGGTGCAAGGGCTTTGTTTTTTCCTTAGCTCTTTCCCTGCCCTTGCATTCCGGGTGTTTTCATAACCCACTGTGCAGGGTGATGTGGCTCTTCTCCCTCAGGTGACTGGGAGCAGAATTTGGCCCAGGGTAGCAGTAAACTACTAAAAAAAGAGAATATATATAAAAATCTGCATCTTAATTAGTTCATGTTTGTTTAGTTCGAGTGATGCATAGCACTGGTTCTTCAGCAGCCACCTGTGGGATGCTCAGGCCTTGTCAATACATCTATCCCTGCTTTCAGTGCCTGAGTAACACAAGCATCTGCTGCCACTCGACAAGTGATGCTCTGCTGACCATTTCTAACAACTCCCACCTGTTCATGTTTGCAGGAGCAAGCTGGAAATGCCTGGCCATGGGAAGAACAGCACTAGCACTGCTTTGTAGCCACAGCTTTTCCCTCTCTGGCTTCTTCAGGAAGCTGTGGATCGTTGATTTCAGAGAATTGTAGAATGGTTTGGGTTGGAAGGGACTTTAAAGGTCATCAAGTTCAATCCCCCTGTCCAGTGAGGACAACACCTTCTTTATAGGGCTGGTCACCTCTTGGCTGTTACATATTTAAGCCCAACTTTGCCAGGCCTGAAAGGTGTAGGATTTAATTTCATTTTTAAAAATAGCTATAGGTACTCCTATCCTTTTCCCATCTTGAAGATGTTTCTAGGTAGGGCTGTTAGATCTTCCTGTAATGATATTCAAGCTGCAATCCAGCTTTGATAATAAGGAGATGGTGGTGAAAACAAAATTCGTGATGTCCCTCCCAAGTCAGGGGGTGGGCAGCACATTTTCCTGAGGACAGGTCTGGAGCTTTCAGAGGGGCTGGATGCTTGTTTTGGGGAGGTCCTTCTCTGACACACCCTGTGCACCTGCCTCGGTGGCTGGAGGTCCCTGCTTTGTCTGGCAAGCTATTCAGGCTTGTCCACTGGTGCTTTAATGCTACATTAACACTGGGTTTATGTTTCTGGGTCAGCCTTTAGTCCCATAATGTTTTGATTTGATGCTTTATGTCCTCTGTTCCCAGTAATTTGCAAGTAAACCTGTTGCGGAAATTTTTCCATGTGTTGCTGCTTCTTTCCTACTCCTGTGGGAGACCTTTTCTGTCTCAGCTGTGTGAACTCTGCCCGAAACTGCAGCTCCTGGAAGTGCCCCTTTCTGCCAGGCAGCTGAAGGGGGAGTGGGGTGACAGCCACGTTTTCCTTACCAAGCTGAATTTTGTTCTCTCCAGTGTTTGGTCGTACTTGCTTTGCTCAGACAACTTCTGCCAGCAGCAGGAGAGATGGGGTTTGGGCTCAGCCTGTGTTGAAGGAGAAGCTGGTGAACCAAGTGGCTTGGTCACAGCATTGGAGATTGAATTAATTATTTAAAACCCTGATAATCTTGCTCAGATTGTATTCTCTTTTAATCAGAATAGCTTTAACAGTAGCTTTAGCTGTGGTCAAAACCTGATTTGTCATGGAAGCAAAAAATGAGGCAGTCACTTTTTTCCTTTGCACTTCAGTGTTTTTGGGCCCAGGAGCATCTGAGTAGCTATTTTGAGGAAACGATTTTTGATGAAACACAGGTAGGACCTTAGAGACTTCAATTGCTCCTGTGAGAAGTCAGCCCAAGTTAACTAAAACCTGGGGCTGTGGGTGCCGAGCCCTTGGGAGCCAGGGAGGGAACACCTCCCCTGGGGATGGCTGGGGAAGCAGGTACGGGAATGAAATGAAATGGGTGTTGCTGGTGCAATATCACTTAATATTTCTGCTTTGGAGTCACAGTGAGAAGTATTTTGTGGAGACCTCAGGCAGTGAGATAAACGTGGGCACGGCCAGGTCTCACCTGGGGAAAAGTCAAGCGGTGCAGATCGAAGCACCTCGTCTCTACCTCAGCTCAGCCCACCTTACCTCTGGGTGAGGCATTTCTTGGAGACTTGGGCTTAATTCTTGGCTCTAGTTGAGGCTCTGTGGCATCTGGAAGTTTTAATCTGGAGTTTTAACCCAGAGATATAGCTCAATCCATGAGAGGATTGTACAGATAAACTCATTAATGTTTGCAGAATACTTAGGAGCCACTTAAGCATATCAGTAAGTTTAGAGTGTTATTACTGCACGGACTTTGATTAAATCCCTTCGTGTCAGATCTCCTCCTGAACATTTTCATCAAAAGCCTGTGCTTTTTGTAAGAGTTTTTTTGTTTGTTTGTTTGGTTTTTTTTTAAATTTGCTTTGTTTGTTGAATGTTGATTTCAATTTCAAGTTTGCAGAATCTGAGGCAGTCCTGGAGCTGCTTGGGAATGTTCAAAGCTTTCCAGGCTTATTTCTTTAGTCAGGAATAGTGTAGTGAATTGCAAGCTTGAGCTGCAGAGAGTTTTAGCAAATCTTAGTTTTGCCTGTGGCAGCTCTGTAGGTCCCTGCACGTGCAGCCCTGGTGGGGTCAGATCCAGCCTCCTCCCCACAGGGATGTGGGAATGATCTGCTGGGGCTTTTCAAGGCAAGAGTTGGGCAAACCCATGTGGGAACGCTTGTGTTCCTTTGGCTGTGACTAGGCTGAAACTGGGAAGTGCTTGCCTGATGCTCAGGACAGATGAACGTTGAGAATTTGATGTAATCCTAGACCTCAGGCATGAAACTCAGCTTGACCTTTCCTGTCGGGTGCTTTTGTGCAATTCTACTGGACATTTAGCAACGAGAAAGGAAGCGGAGGAAGGATATCGGTTCAACCATATGTCAGTGCTGGGACGTGAAGTGACGGGGAGAGGAAGGGCTGAGACGTGTGAGAGGCACTGGGTAAAATAAGAGCCTTTATGGAGGGGAACTGGGGGGCTCAGGGGACTGATATTCTTGCTGGAGGTCACCAGTTCAAATCCAGCTTGTGGAAGTAGTGACCAAAAATTGTAATTAATTAATGATCTTTCTGTGCCCAGCGAGCATCCCTCTCCTGTGGTCCTCCCCAGCCTGATCACGGGTCATAAAACTTTTTGCCACAAGTGGTCCCTTTTGGCAGATTAATGAAGGGTTTAATGGCTCTGCTGGGGGTGGTAAGAGGTTTGTCTTGTCCCTAAAAGCCAGCTCTTAGGCAAGGTTATCCTGCCTTCAGAAAATGTGGGTTTTGAGCTCCAAACTGGGGTTTGTACTGACAGACCACAGATAACAGCCCAAGGGCAGCGCTGGGATGAGGATGGTGTTGTCCCTGTTGCAGTCACAGGCGGTGCTCACCCTGTTCCTCAGAGATGCAGTTCCTCTCACTGGGTTTTCTCAGCAAAGGCCAGGGCACAGAGCTGCTGCTGGTCTGAACGCTGGGGGCTGAGCCTGGATCACAGCAGCCTCTCCCAGCATCTTCTGGCCGGGGAGATGGACGCTAGGATTTGAACGCATTTGCACTGCAGATTTATTTGTTTTCCTGCCAGAAACCAGAACCTCTGGCTCTGGGCTCATTTACTTCAGACTTGCATTAACTTTAGAGTTTGATGGCTCTGGCACCGAGCTCGAGCTCGCAAAATGCACCAACAGCGCGACATTAATTCTCTTTCAGCAGCATGAGAAGCATGTCTGAAAATAGATGCCAATTTAAAAATAATATTTCAGGGCTTGCTTGGTGCCAAATCAGACCTTTGGCCATTTATAGTATCTGTCTTTCTGGCAGAGATTGGCTTCTGATGCTTCACATCAAGATCCGCTGTTCAGTCAAGTAGGGCATAAAGAAATGTAGTGCTGAAAAGGATGCAAAAGAGGAAAAAAAAAACCCCTTAGAGGTCCCCCAGACAATGCTTTCCCCCATCCTGCAAAGAAATACAGTATTGGAGATGGTCTTGCAGATCTCTGCCAGTGAATAGCTGCTGCCCATTTAAAGGGAACTGCTTTTATTGAGTGAAGCTAACACAAAGGTGTGAATGCTTCTAAGTTTGTACGTGGAAATTTGTGAACCAGAAGGAGCTTGATTTGCAAGGAAAACTTTAAGTTGCAGTAATTCGTAACAGGACTTTGTTATAACTTCAAGCCAGTTTAGTAGCTGCCTGTGATGTTTGTTGGGAGGCTGGGTGCTGAGGGAGACCCTACAGAAGCTTTATTTTTTTTTGTTGTTGTTGTTTTTGGGTTTTTTTCTTTGTGTTTTGGTTTTGTTGTTTTTTTTTTTTTTTGAAGAGTCGCAGCTCCACCTGGCATTTCTCTGGCCTGAGAAATGAGCTGGGTACATTGATCTGCTCTCCCTGCATTCATTTTTAGGCAGGTGGACAGATCCACTCACATGAATCACCCAGTGCAAGCAGATCCCAGCATGCTCGGGGTCTCCAATGGGACATCCCTTCCTTAGCCCGGGAAAAGATGTCCTTGAATACTTTATTTAAAAAACACTTTTCTTTTTAGGATTTAATTTAGTGCAGCCCATGATACTTTATATTATTATTGTGCTGGACAACAGCAAATGTGTTGTTAACAGCGTGAAACAGCTGGAAAAATTTCAAGCTGGATCTCTGGACAAGAGGGTGGATTAGGACAAAAGGTAACTTGCAACTGTTAATTGCTCTTATGTGAGGGTGAGGAGTTGTTACCGGCCCTGCTGGGGAGAAGGGAAACTGAGGAACAGAGCAGTGAAGTGATGAGTCCAAAATCTTGAGCTGCTGCCAGAAAACGAGATGGAGTTTTTTTGGTAACTGGCCTCAGTCTGGGAAACCAACCCTTGTAGGAACTACACGTCAACACCAACCTCTGCAAGCAAAAACTGCATTTCTGCGAAATTAAATCAGGGTGGCTGGTGCATGGGGCTGTTGATGTGCATGAAAACCCTAAGCAAAGCATCCCTTCCCCATCTCGGGAAGCCTCCCCAAAGCAGCTACAGGGTGGGCTGCCCCCTGGGAAGGCTCCTGGAGCTGTGGTCACCCGGTGTGGGATGGGAGCAGAAGAGAGCAGGACTCAGCAGTTCCTTTTTCTTAGCACATGGCCACAACCGAGACAAGGCAGGCACTCTCCCTTCCCAAATTTTCTTTCTAAATTCAGGTTGGAGTCACGTGGGAATTTTTTTTCTTTTTTTTTTTCAAACTGGCAGCAGAAGTAGGGGGTGTCATGCAAATGGTGATGGGGGTTTATGCATTTCCTTGGAGTTGTTTGCCCAAGAAAGGGAAAGCTGGATCATGTGGGTCACTGGTCGGGGTGCAAGGAGCTGGCTGCTTGTTAAAAGCAATATTGATCTGTGAAGAGGGGACTTCAGGTGCTGTCTGTCCAAGACAGTTTCATTCTGAATCAGATTCTACCAAAACTGTGAAGTTCTGGGCTCGCAACTGTGGGAGCTTGTGTGGGTCTCCTTCCAGGAGATTCCTGCTCAGGCGTGCTGACTGTGTTTTGGGGATTTGAAGGAGAAACCCTTTTAACCTGATGCTCCTTCAGTAACTCATGCAGAGGTGGCTTCATCCAATAAACTCATCAGGAGGAATGTTTTGGGATCTCGTTGCACCCTCCCTCCTTCCCCTGCAGCCAGTGCTGGCTGATCTCAGGTGGGGGAAAATGGGGAGCAAATGTGGTGGTGGTGGGGAATTGTTTGTCAGGAAGCATCTTTACGGTTCCAAATACCTCTGCTCTGCTCTTTCTGGGGTTTTGGGCTGGCTCTGGACATTGATTTGTCCATAAGAGCTCCCCTGTGTGGGACGCTCAGGCACCTTGAGCGATGCTGTTGGTGGGATGTGGGTGTTTCTGAGACATCCCATCAGTGGAAACCTCCCCTGGGTGCCTGTTGCTTTGGGACAATCCCTGTCTGAGCATGGACACCAGCCTGCCCCTGGCTGGGGGAGCTATGAACAAAGAGGTGCTGGAAGGTCTCCTTAGCAGGAGAGCAGCATTCTTAGGGACACTTAGTGTGCTTGGGAACATCCTAGGAATTAGGAACAGACTTTTCAGGAGCTGGAATGATGCCCTAATTCTAGTGGCAAACCAAGTTGTACAAATTAAAAAAATAAACCAAAACAACAACAATAACCCACAAAAAGCCCTCAAACAAAACCAAACAAAACAACTAAAACAACCTACCAAAACCCCCTCTACCTCAGTGGCAGAAAGAACAGTGAGGACCTTCCTTTCACCTTCAATTTTTTGGGGTTCATTTTGAAGCTACAAAGCCAATTTTGGGGATGCTGCCTCAAAGTTCCTGTTTTTTCCTGCACATTTGGGCACCCCCAGGTATTTTCCTCTTCATTTCACTGCTGCATTAACCCCTTCCAAAGGTGTGTGCACGGTGGCAGAGAATTTGGGTTTGAAGCACCCCTCCAAAATACTGTGCTAAGGCATGTCCTGTAGGAGTGCTGGTCCTGAGCCCACTCCAGTCCTGGGAGGAGGACTCTGGAAGCAGGAGCAGATAACTGCACTTATTCCCTGTCCTCAGGAGCACCTTGATGCCAGCAAGATTGTGGGAAACAGGGCTGCTGCAGAGATGAGAGGTGGGACCTCTGAGTCTGAACCTCTGACTGTGTATTTTTATTTATATATGCAGCAAAAAACCCCCATAAACCCTTTTAAAAAACACCTATTTATAAGATGACCAAACCTTGTGTGTTTGGTAACCTTTGAAAATAACTTTTTTTTTTTTTTTTAAATTTAAGCTCAGCCCCTGGGTTCATCTGTCTCAGAGTTTCACTTCTACCTCCTCTCTCTCATTTCCCCTTTACCTCCCCACTTGGTACTTTTCCTGGGCACCCCACTTAGGGTCTGGCTGGATTAATGCCAGCCTGATGGTCAGCTTGGAAGTGGTCACTTCCAAAGGCTCCGAGGGCACTGCAGAGGAGCTCACCCTTAACAACTCCCACCCTGGCAAGGTGAAACCCAACAGACGAAGGGATCAAAGTATTTATACAAATATTGGTGCTGGCCATGCAAAATAATTTAAATTTTACTTACCGTACTTGGAAAAAATATTCTGTTGTTTGTTTTGGGGTGTTGCAATAAGCCTGGGGTGTTTTCACAGTGGCACGTGTATGTTTTACAAACTTTTTAGCAAAAAAAATTGTTGTGCTTTTGATAGGTTGAAAATATATTATTATGGAACAAATTGGAAATCCAAAGCAGTGTATGCTTTGCTTCAGAGGTGAAATTCACTGGGTGGACTTTTTTTATTTTTCCATTTCTTGTAGAAATTAATTTGGCATCTTCATTAAAACTGGTTCACCTACGAACTCAACACAGAGTTTCAAAAGTTTTTTTTAAATGAGTAAAAATATTTATCATGGGGGGGGTTGTATGTGTAAAATAGGAGTTATAATTTTACTTTTAATGCATTTGCATAAAGAAATATAATACAGATATGTCTGTGAGGGGGAAAAGAGCTTTCTGTTTTTAATCACTGTGTGTCTCATTGTGATATATGACTGTAGAAATCAGGGAAAAAGCCCAACAAAAAACTGTTTAATAGTATCTTTTTGTATTTCTTCTGTAGTGTAAACGCTATGTGTGTAATAATATATTGCACAGAGATGAGTTAAAACAAAAAGCTCACATCAGCAGCCCAAAACCTCCGAGCAACACATCAAACCAAAGCCAGCATCCAAACAAAATCAGAGGGGGAAAGAACCACATGGGAAGGTAAACCTATAGCAGGGAGGAAAAACAAAAGTGATTAGTTAAAGTCCTGCCTCGCCACTGTTTGCCTTGCAAAGAGGGAGGCTGATTTAAAGGAGGAGGGGAGGGGGGGAAAAAAAGGGTGGATTAATGTGAACTTTAATACTGAAGCAGTGTGTGTTTACTGCTGGTGACCACAAGACATAAATCTTGCGAGCACAATGTACAATGCGAGGCAGCCCCCAGGTTTTTTTTTTTTTTCCTCTCTCTCCCTCCTTTTTTTTTTTTTCCTCCAGCCTCAATTTGTGTGCAAGTGTGTGTTAAGTGCCGTTGAAAAATAGTGACCTTTAATAAAGGATCGTATCCTGAGACTATTTTCCCAGACACACAGTGACCTTTCAAACCAGACTGGGGTGAGGGGGTGTGGGGTTTGGACTTTGAACCGGCCAGTTCCCGCTGCGTGCCTCTGTTTGCCAGGCTACTTTTTATTGTGTGGCCGGGGAGCGCTGGCTATGCAAAGCAGGCTGAGCTGCCAGCCTCAACCTTTGCAAATCAATTTGTCTGCACCCGAGTGAAAGATGCTGCGACGGGGACAGACTGCGGCGCTTTGTGCCACCGGCGCTTGTGGCACTCCTGGAGAGCCCTCCCCCGCCCCAAAACATCACGTGCCTCTATTTTTATTTCTTATCTCATTATTTTATGATTTTATTTATGTTCTTGAAACTTATTATCTTCTCCTGCGATCCTCGAGGGGTTGCCATGGGGGGAAAATAAAAAAAGTGGGTTCTTCTCCGTGGACATCCCCCAAAACCACAGGGGTTGGCACTAGGAGACTTCTCCAACTTTCCATCCTGCTTGGAGAAGATAAACCCCAGCCCATCACGCATGCAGCATCCTCTACATGAATGCAAACACTTCCTAAGGGTTAATGTTATTGATTTCCCTGGGCTCCGCATTAATCAGTACCTAAAAATGCCAGGAAAAGACAGAGAAAAACACAATTACTTCAGGTCCTCTGAATTTCAGCTTCTCCAGGTGGCTCCTCCCAAAGAAATGGCAATCCCGTGCTTTTTGTAAAGCTGGATCGATTCCTGCATGAGCAATTAATCACTCCATAGTCCTCAGGAGCTGGGGGGTAAAGGACAGGGGTCCCTCTGTGGGGAGCCCCCAGGACCCCAGTGGGATGTCACCGGTGCTCCTCTCCCTTCTGTCCTCATCTTATTGAGCCGACCTCTGAAAGTGATAGTTGGGCTCCTTTGGCATTTCTCGTGGGGACTCGTGGTCACCAAATTCATTTTGTGCTTTGTTTCTGTGTGTATTTTGTGAGCTTCCATTCTTAGAGCAGCTCCCAGGACCAGGTGTGCTCCCAGACGTTTTATCCTCTTGAGCTCCACGTTTTAATCCTCCCCGGATGCTTTTTGGTCCTTGTTTGCCTTGTACCTCTGGAGTCACACACAGCCAGGCTGCCGAGGGTCATCCTTGCTCAGTCTGGGTTTTGCCACCAGGCTTTGATTGATTCATTTATTAATCGATTTTGAATATTTTACTCTAATTATATTTTCATTCTTATTTCCCTGAGCGTTTGGTTCACAACTTCTCCAGCTGGTGCTACAGCAAGTGGTCCAGGGCCATGAGTGCGTGGGGAAGGTCAGGGTGAGCGGATGGAGTGCCCTCCACAATTCCAGCTCCTAGAGGAGCTCTTATTCTCTGGGGAACAGGGAGCAGCCCAGTCCTTATCTGGCAGGGAGAAGGCATCTCACCCTCGTGCAGCTCTGTTAGGGCTGTGAATGCACCTCCTGGAGAGGGGAGAGGAGCAGGGATCTGGGTTACTTACTTTTAGAAAGGCCATAAAAATGAAAGAGGAGGAAAGAATTTACTGGAGTCGAGATGGGAAGTAATTATGGTCTGGATAGAGATTTTGGTAGCAGCGGGGTCAAGGTGAGGATGGGCTCTGTCAGTGAACCAGAGGTGGTGATAGGTGGATTTATGGGCATGGGAGGGAAAGAAAGCTGGAGTGTCAAGGATGGTTCCAAGGTTCCTGGCCTTGGGAGAAGGTTGGAGCCAAGGAGAACACCAACAGTGTGTTGGCACACAGGGCATTTTATATTTCTTTTCAGTAATTATCAATAACAGAGGTGGAGGAAAAGGCCCTTTTGCTGTAATACTGAAGTGGAGGGAGTTCACAAGTAGTTACAGGCGGTGTGATGGGTTGTGGAGAACTGGGTGGGTCCCATGAGGAATTACTGAGATGTCCAGAGTTTCATATTTCATCTAGGCTGGGCTTCTGATAAAGTTTCCAGCAGGTGAGCTGGGGATGGGAGGCACCACCACCTCCTGTGCGTTTGCTGGGCAGGACAATCCCTGCTCCTGGGCTGCCCCTGGCAGGAGGGACCCCAAGCTGTGGCCGACGCACTGCTGGGCCACTCTTGTTCTCCCTTCATCCCTGTCTGCACTGGGAGGCTTCGGGGTGGCACCGGGGTTTTTGAACACTTCCTCCAAGACCGTATTCATACTGAGAATTCATACTTTATTCATACCGGGTTTATTCATAGCGCTCTGTCTCGTTAGCCCTCTGATTCAAGGCATACACAAGGCTATGAAAGGGGGGTTAGCAAGTGCCTGTGTGCTCCGAATGCTAATGGCACCTGCTTTATTTTGGTGTCCTTCCCGACGAGTACGTGGTGGATCAGCGTGCCCAGGTCTCGTGCGGGAGTGGGCCATGGATGAATGGCAGCTTTGATTCAGGCCTGCCCAAGGAAGCCACCAGAAACGCTGGCTGTGGGCAGACGGTGCCTTGATAGAGCTGGGATACATTTGTTTTTCTCCTTTCTGCAGTGAAAAATGTTTCCATAAGTGAGGGAGGAAATTAATTTGTTAAAATTTTACTGGCTTTTGGGGTTAAAAGAAAAACCCGAGAGCAAAGCTGGGCTTTTTTTTTTTTTTTTTTTTTGTCTCCAACTTTCCCCTTCTCTCTCTTCTGTGAGGGACTTGCTTCTCCTGTGGAATACCTCAATTTCCTTTACCTGTATGAATAACTGGAATCACTCTTGGTGGAACATCCAGATACCTTCACAAACCTCTGAAGACTCACCTGTGGAAGCTTATGTGCAAACACTTTAGTTCTTGTTTAAGACTGAGCCTTTGTGCCTACCTGAGGCATTCTCTGGCTGTTGAAGAGCAGCTTCTGTCCCCTCCTAAGTCCTGGCAGTATCCTGGCTGGAAATGGCTGGGTTGGTGCCATGAGATGCCCTCATTACAGCCACTGTAGCTGGAAAGATGCTGTTCCCATGTTTTCTGCATCTGGTGCTGTGCACGATCTTAGCCAGGATGATTTTGGGGTAATCTCACTTTTATCCAGTTTTAGTAAACCAAGCAATATTTGGCTAAGTGGAATAAATGGAGTTTCTTGGCAGTATGGGCATGCAGGAGCTGAAAAAGCTTTTGAGGTAGGGAAGGGTCTCTGGTCTGGCTGCTGAACTGAGCTGAGGTGTCTAAGGGAAAGATGGTTTTAATGGATATAGGGTCTAATTTCTCTGGCTAAACTGACTGGATTCACTCAGGGAGAGCGGGTGGAAAGTGGTGCTGAGAACACCTGACCATGAAAAATAAGAAATTTGTATCCTTTTCTTTCGAGAACTTGCTCAAGAGCATCTCATCCCTGTGAATATTTGAATACAACCCTCGATGCCTTTGAGGTCCCTTGAACACTTTGCCTTGTTCTTGGGGTAGGACACTTTTAAAAAAGATTTCAAACTAGTCTTTACCAGTACCATTTTTTCATGTGTTTACCTGGACATCTTTCTTTTTCTGCATCCTTTTACCTGTCTCGAACAGGTTTCTTGCCTTCCTGGAATTTCTGGAAAGCCTCCCTTCTCTGTATGTGTAGGCACACACAAAAGTTCTTGGATATCAATTAACTTGGTTCAACAGGAGCCACACAGTATTTTTCCAGAGTCTGCTTTTTTTCCCTTTTTAATTTAGATGAAGTCAGCTGTTGATGGGTGGGGAGGCTACATGGCTATCTAAATAATAACAGTTCCTTTTTAGAAGCATCAAAAATCATTAGAACTAAACTTCTAGGATAATTTTGAACATTCTCAAAAAGAGGATTTTTTTTTTTTTTTTTCTTCTGGGGGGATTTGAGGCAACTTTGCTTAGACGAAGGTGTCCCTGCCCATGGCAGGGGGAGTGGAACTAGATGACATTTAAAGTGCCTTTCCACCAAACCCATCCTAGGATTCTTGGGTTTGGTACTTAAGGGCATCTGGCTCAGAGTCAGATGAATTAACCCCCCAGGAAGGGGAGTTTTAATCATCCTCATCATGTTGGCCATGGGTGCTGAGGATCGAAACCCTTCGGTTTTCACCCGTTAGCCCCTGGCTGGAGATGCGATTTCGGCACTGCTCAGAGCACCTCGCGCTCTCTGCTCGGGCCCCACAGAGCTGGGGAGTTGAGTGTCTCACCAGGGCGATGGCTCAAAGCCTGTGGGGTGAGAAACAGCAGCATTTTCATTCTTAAACTTCCCCCTGTCCACACTTGGCTGCCTCTGCAGGTGTGTCCTCCAGCTGTGAAATGGACTCGAACGTTCCCCGCGTTGTGAAAGATGCTGGGTTAGACCAGTGGGGCAGAGCAAAGGGTGTGAGTGGACCCTGCCCTTTCCTCCCCGTGTCCCCTCAGCGACCTTTCCCCCTCCTCCTCCTCCTCGCCACGGCAGCAGATCTTTCTGCAAGCAGAGTCAGGGCTCCTGGCTCTCTCAGCCCACTGTTTCCTAAATGCATTTAAATGCATTTCCCCCCCGCAGCCCAAAGCCAGGAGGGAAGGTTGGGCAGAGGTTTGACACCTCCAGCACCTCGCTTCAAACTCCGGGTAAATCTATTAAATGTGTGTTATGTGAAACTCAGTCTACTTTTTTTTTTAAAAATTTTTTTTAAAGAAAAAGCAAAAGAAGAAAAAGTTGCCTAAATGCCCCTTTTCTTCCCAGCTCAGTCTTCGGGGAATACAAGGAGTTAACGCTGGTATTTATAGCAACAAGCCCAGCTAATAACCACTGTGGAGCTGGGAGGGTGGCTGGGAGGTTATCAGCAAACACGGGACTGAAAAAAAGAGTTGGGTTTTGAAGAATTAAAGAGCTCTGGTCCCCCCTCCCAGCCCAGAGTGTGGGACCACTGCGGTTGTTGGTACAGAAATGAAAGGTATTACAGGAGAGTCATTGTGTGACCGGGGGTGGGGAAATGTGTCTGCCTGTCTCTCTCTCTTTTTTTTTTTTCTCTCTCTCGCTCTTAAACTTCCCGGTCGGTCAGGCCGGGGCTGACAAAGGGGAACCAGTCGTGTCCAGACACATTGCAGACTTCTGGCAAAATAGCCCAAGCTCACGAAAATTTACACATTTCCTGGCGCCCGGCCAGGCGGTACTTGTAGGGCTTGGCATGGCTTTTCCTGCAGTTAAAAAAATGGCTTTTTTTTCCCCTCCTCTTTTTTTTTTCCTTCCTCCCCCCTTTTTTCAGTGGGCCAGGAGATGGAGAGCTCCTGTGTGCTGGGTCAGGGCAGTGGGAAAGCCGAAGTTTAGGCATGGGGAGCAGTTCTCTGATTTAGCAGCGTGTGTAGCTTGCCTCATCCTTGATCCCAATGGACACAGCCTGCCTGATTGCCACCTCCTTGTGAAGGAGCATCTTTAGGCCAGAATAATGCAGATAACTACTGCTGCATGTACTTCTTGTGTTGCCTTAAGTGTTCAGATAGGCGGGATGGATGTGTGTGGGTTGGATCTCAGCCTGAAAATCAGAATTTGGGGGGAAAATGGGTCAGTTCTTGCATTTGAAACTCCTTGCCTGCCTGTGGGCTCCTGGCTGGCTCTGACACCTCGTCTCAGTTTCTCTGAGGGGGGATTGAAAGCAGCCTCCTGCCGGTCAGCAAACCCTGTGTCACTTCCTTCCCTCCACCAGCCTCACTCTTTCCACAGAGCAGACTTTCAAATGAACATTTTCGGTTCATTAAAGGTAGTTTTGGAAACATTTTTAGTTCTGTGAAAAAAACCCCAACAAACCAAACAAGCAACGAAGTGGGAGCTCATTTGGACCCTGTGGTGCAGGCTCAAAACGAGGGGTGGGAGCAGCTCTCTCCATTCAGGGAGAATATTGTTGCTTAAAAACTCCTATCCATTTTCCACAGCTCTCCTCAGTGCCTCCCACAGCTCCACCTCTTTGTCTCAACACGGCTCATCTTCCTTGCAAACTCCCCCAGGGCACGTTCTCGTGTCACTCATCGGGAGCTGTGGATGTGCATCCTCCTGGATTAGGCTGGGAATCTCACACCAGCCCCTCCCTTGACACGCACGTACCTCAGGCGGGGAGGTCACAGCAATGTGTGAGCATGTGAGGTACCAATGCATAGCAGGGAGAAGAGGGGAAGCTGGGAACCCTCGGACCATTTTGGGATTGGGGTGGCTGGGGTCTGGTAATTCATTGTAGTCGGAACAGAAAGGGGAACCGTGGGTTTTGGGTGAAAATGTCAAAGCACAGAAGTGGTCCTGGCCCTTGGCTTTTGAATACGCATCCTTTTTTACCCTGAAGCTTTAAAGCACTGAAGGTTTTGGCATTTCAGAGGACTTTTCTGCTTTTCCTTATTGCAGACCTCAGACAGTTTTGGGCAACGTGTGAGCAGATTCAGGTTTTAATCCCAAATGCTCATATCCCAAAGGATCTTGCCCGACCTCGGCACAGCTGTGTCTGTGCACTCCCCTGCCCTGCCAGGTCTGGGGCTTTGAGGCTGCTGGAGGGGTAGAGGGCGATTGCAAAGCTCAGGTCCTGCTGCAGGCTCCCCTGCAGCAGTAGGGCGAAGGAAAAGGATTTGGGGTTTCAGGTGGAGAGCCAGGACTCATTCTCCTGGCTGGAAGCAGAGGGTGGTACCTGCAGTCAGGACAGCAGAGGACATCTCATGTGGGTGGCAGGTAACCACCCTGGAATCCAGGCAGGATTGAGACCATGTCTCTTACGAAACAGAGCCCAGGATCTTTCAAGTGCACACTGACTCTACCAACCATGTGGCTGGGGCTGGAGATTTCCACTTTCTAAGAGCACCTGTTGTTGATGCTGAGGGCAGAGTGGTGCTTGCTTCCATGTCCTGTGCCCTCAGAAGTCAGTTTTCCGAGGAACGGATCGTGGGCTTTGACCATTTTAATCTGACCTAAAGATCAGAAAGTGATTTTTATGGGGGCAGGGGTTTCGAGATGGTAAAGCTTATTGAATGTGTGTGTTTGACTTTGATTCACCAGCTCTTCATGGCAGGGCAGAGAAATACTGCTCTGCTGCTGATTTTCTCCGTGTGATTGCCTGAGTGATAAATTCTGTCACTAAATCCTAATTTCTTCCAGGCAAGAGTCCTGTTGTACAAAGCCACTTGCAGCAGTGAGCACGGTGGCTCTGCAGCTGTATCATAGATCATTTTACTGCTCAGTTCTGTTTGCTCAGAGCTGCTCTCACTCTGCAGTGCCTCACTCGTGCTCGCTAAGAGCTCGGAGGGTTATTCACACGGGCAGTTGTGTCTTGCACTCCTGGGAGTGTTTGGGTGCAGCTGAGCGAGCTACCTGTGCAAATAAGGATCCAGAAAGTGAAAGTTTTCTTGGATTTTGTCCTCAGGGGCAGGGGAGCGCAAACCCTTCGGACTTTGGGTGGTGATGGTGGTGCTCTTTAACTTCCTCCCTGCCTTGTGAGGGAGCAGTGATGAGTGATGCTGGGTGACAGCCAGGTGCCCCCTCCACTTCCCCAATACACCCTCAGGCAGCAAACAAACAGCTGGGAAGGAAAACCCACAGAGGGAGCTGCTCTCTCAGATTTGGGTGGACAAAGGAGGGGAAGTTAAAACTTGGAACAAGACGAGAGTATTTTAAGAGTTCATTTTTTCAGCTCACAACCTTAATTTTTTCGACACAAGCATGCAGGGACCTGCGAAGATACAAATCCAGGCTTCTCCCTCCCCTTGTCCCGAGGGATACTGGATGTTCACACAGTGATGGCCAGTGCAGGTAGATCATAGCAGGAGGCACAGGGCAAAGCTGTGTTCTAGAGCAGTCGTGCACCCTGATGAGGCTCCCCCAGCGCCTCTCTCTTGCCAAGACTTTTCCGAATATTTATTAAGTAGCAGGAAAAATGTCTTCACTGAAAGGGTGTTGAGGTGTTGGAACAGGTTGCCCAGGGAACCTGGAAGTGTTCAAAAGGTGTGAGTGTGGCACCTGAGGATGTGGTTTAGTGGTGGACTTGGCAGTGCTGGGTTAATGGTTGGACTGGATGATCTTTCCCAGTTTAAATGATTCTGTGACCTACTTGTCCCTAGGGAGGACTCCATGGCTTGCCATAAACCTGCCTGAGCAGAGAGATGGCTGCTGGTACCTGCTGGCTTCAGGTCCAAGTGAGGTCTTGGGCTGTTGATCTTTCTGCAGGCTGTTTGAATTCTTGTTGGCATCAGACAGGTCAGAGTTGCAGGGTGCTGTAAGAGGACCTGCCAAGTCTCTAATGGCACTGGAGACTGGAGGTCGACAGAGGAAACCATTAAGATACGCTTGGGCTGCCTGTGTCCACCTCAACCTGAAATGTGGAGAGAAACTTCTATTTTAAGGGGAAAGCATAAGTGGAGAAGAAAAGGTGGCAGAGGTGCACCCTGTGGTGAGCCCAAGGTCCGTGTTTGCAGGAGCATCTCTGTAGGAATAATTGTTGGACAAGCAGCTGGTGGTGGGTTTCTACTCTGTGGCAGCGTAGGAACCACCCTGTGCTGTGCCCCCAAACTGGGGCCCGCAGGTGTTAATGATCCAGCTCTGCTCATTCTTCTCTAATATGGTGTCTTGAGCTTCGAGATGTTCTGTATTTTTGGAAATCAATTGGGTAAAACACAGCAAGGCAACTTTATTTGGTGAGTTGGAACCCTCCCAGGGCAGGAGTGGGGATGGAGGTGTGTGTTGGGGCTGAAGAGAAATGCTGGAAAAAGTTACGTAGTGTTTGGATAGGTCTGTGTGCTGTTTGTGATGCCTTCTCCTTCCAAGGCTCTCTGAGCATGTGCTGAGTGAGGCTGAGCTCTGAATTTTACGAGGAAGGTGTTTGTCCCCCAAGTACAAATGTCTAATTAGACCTGACACAGCAGAGGCATTTCCCTGACATTTATGTCACCGTCTTTCAAATCCTCGGGAGCACACAGTCTGGTGGGAGGCACCACCAACAATGTCAGAAACAGCATAAAATTCTCCATTAGCCACGACCCCCAGAAAAGAAAAAACAACAAACCAACACCCAACCCTCACACCACTTTTATTAGGCACACTAAAAGTGAAAGCAGAAGGGTGGGGCTGGGTTTGTTGGTCTCTGCTGGTAGAAAGACATAAAATGGCTCATTTAAATTCCTAAGAACTGCATAGGAGGCAGGAGACACAATGAGGATCTCAGAGAAGAAAGGCCATCAGCTGAACAAACCAATCGTGTGGTAATCAAAAGGGACTTCTGCAGAGCCCAGGGAAGTGCTTGAGACGAGGAGGTTCCAGCTCAGCATAGAGAGCGCCCTGTCAGCTGAAATCTTTAATAAATTATAAATTAAAAAAAAAAAGCAGGCAGGAAAGGGACTTGTAGCAAAAGGGAAAGACAGGTCTGAGATGTCCCTAAACAGTCCATGCTCCAGGTGTGTGCCACGGCTGCTACTCCTGCATGGGAAACTCGGCAGAGTCGGTGTTGTTGAGGAGAACTCCCCAGTCCCGCTTTGCTGGGCTCAGTTATCCCTCGTGTGCATGAGGGGCACCCTCCGTGCTGGGAGCAGCTTCCACAAGTTTTGTTCTGGAGGTTCAGTTCTCCAAGAAAGAGGATGCAGCAGGAGCAGGCTGGGGATGAGGAACCAACCTGCAGGAACAGGGGCCAGGCCCTTGTTGCTGTCGATATCTGCCGTGAGAGCACGAGCTGTCAGGTGCTGCCAAGCACTGTTCTGAACAAAAATGGTCCAGCAAGCTGAAAGATAGAAAAACCAAAAAATCCCCAAACAAAGCCCAGGTGATTGTGGGGTGTGTCATCTTCAAAGCACTGCACAAGCATTAATTGAGCTTCACAACACTGCTACGTGGTGGGGCAGCAATGTTGTCTTTTCTACAGGTAAACACATTTTTACAGGTAAACACATTTTTACAGGTAAACTAATTATGATTTTCTTGTTATTGTTGCAAAAGTGAAATTTAATATCACTTCTGATAAACAGGAAACTAAATTAAAAAGACAGGGGAACAAAGTCTGCAAAGTCAAAACCAAGCAGTGCTAACCTGCAGAATAGGGAAACAAGAGGTAGCAACAAGAAACAAAACAACTTAGAAGCAGAAATATCCTGAGCTTTAGAAGTGTGTTTGATTTTAACCAAAAGGCTGAATTTCTCCTTGGTTGGTGCAAGTGGACTTGGTTAAAGTTACGCTGAGGAGAAATTTGGTCCCAAGGAAAATTTCTTCCCAAGAGAAGTGGTGGTGGGGACAATTAAAGGAGGGAAGACTCGAGCTCAGAAGTATCTGCTGATGGAGATTGATACTAGAAACCAAGGTTGGATTGGACAGGGCTTGGAGCAGCCTGGTCTAGTGGAAGGTGTCCCTGCCCATGACAAGGAAGTTGGAATTAGATGATCTTTAAGGTCCCTTCCAACCCAACCCATTCTATGATCCTATGAAATTCCTGTTGGGAGGGCAGGAATACTGCCCAGCCGAGGTGCTAAGCTTTGTGCCAGTCAAGAATTAAAGCATCTTGTTTTTGTAGTTTTAAAACCCACCATTGCTCTCATTCCACACAAGAAAAGCCTTGGAATTAAAATTCTACCAGGCTGGAACACTTCCCTTTAGAAAAGTGTTTGACCTGATACAAACTTGGCCTGCTTCGACTTGTGGCGTTGCTTTTTCAGATCTCATCCAAATAAATTAATAAAAGCTTGAAATCAGTGTCAGCTTTAGAAGTGTGAGCACAGACCTGCCTGCAAGCAGGGGGCAAATGTGGAATGACAGCAATTTTGTGGTGGTTTAATTTTAAATCCTTTGGAATCAAACTGCTGGGAGGATCCTGATGGAAACTACGACAGGGCCTTAAATGGAGGGTAACAGCACAAATTCAATATGGTTATAATGGCCAGCTTCCCTCATTACAGATTCTGGCTGGGACCTATTGCCTTTGCTTTCACTTTCTTCTTGTCTGAGTTTTGTTACCTTTCTCATCCAACAGGGATGTTCAGGAGGAACAGAAACTGTGATGTACTTAAGGCAAAACCAACCCAAATTTTTTTTTTTTTTTAAATTATTGTTTGTGGGTGAATGCTAAAGGGGATAGCAATGTACTCCTGCTCCATATCACCTTCTGCAGGGAATGGTTGCAAGATCCCAGTGCCTCTGCTGCCTGAAAATTCCACACACAATTTCTAGCTCTGCTTGACTATGCAGCAAGATTTGCCTAAATTCAGAAAATAGTTTGCTGATTAAAAGAAAAAAAAAAAATTGCCTGAAGTTAAGTGCAAGTGCATCATCAATAAAATTAAATTTTGCTTAGTTCTCAAATTGAATTCAAGTTGTCAAACCGAATATTTGAAAACTTGCTTTGACTTGAAAGTATAAACTCTTGTAATGCCAGGAATTTAATGTAACAACTTTTGTCTGTTTCTCAGAAGCTTTTGGAAAACCTCCTTCCCTTTTCACATGAAATTATTTTTTATGACTTCCTGAGAGTGTTCAGGTGACACAAAGTCTAAAAATTATGAGCAAGCCTCTCCTGAAGCTCCTTCCTCCCTTTTACCTTCCTCCTTTGTGGTTTTTCTTTTTGTAAATAAGTGTCACTAAGGTTCCTGAGAAACAGATACACAAATGTTGCTTCAACCAATACCACTGAATTAGTGCTTTAAATTACACTTTTTCTGTCCAGACCCAGTTTTAATCACAGTGAGAGAAGCTCTTTGTCCTGTTAGTGGCAAGTAATGGTCCATCTAGGAGAGCCCTGTATTATTTCCAGGGTGCTTCATGTGGGGAAGCCACAGGGTTGTCACCTTCATGTGTGTCTGGAAGATCAGAATTGAAACACAGGGGAAGGATAGGGCTGAAGACTTCAATTTTTATTTTAAAGCATTTCTTCTACATGGTGGTTTTTTTGTTTGTTTGTTTTTTTTTTTTTTTTTTTTTTGTTTTTTCCGGAAAGCAAAAATTTTCAANTAAAGGAAAAATTTGCAATATTTCAAATATAGATTACGGTTTTGAGGCTGGCAGGGGTGGTTCCCTGCCCTTGCCCCCAGTGAATGGGACTCCTCCAGGCTGCAGCATCTCACGTTTGTGTTCAATGGATGAACACTGAGGATGTAAAAAGCCAGAGATCAGGAAAAAATTAGCCCTGGAAGACAAGGAGTTGAGCCAGGTGATCAATCCTGTTCCCTCTAGTGAGCCGTGCTGGGTGGGTGCTGAAGTTACACGGTTCCATTAAAAATCCATGGGCTTTTCACTCCTTAAGTACTTGTTCCCTCTCCTTTATTGTCTCGTTTCTAGCTTATCTCCCTGGCCTAATTTTGCTCCAAATGTCTCCATTCACTTTAATTAAGCCGTTTCTTGGCAGTGTCTTTAAGGGAAGCGGCTTTGAGGAAGAAGAGCATCTCTGCGCAATAAATGGGAGCAGGGCCGAGTGGGTGGGGTTAGAAATGGTTTTGCCAGGAGCTTCCATTTTAAAAAAGGACAAAAGACTGGCATTCCCTCGGGGGCAGCAGAGATTTGGGCGTTTACAGCAAAGTGTACCGTCCTTCTTGACCAGACCAGCCCTGAACAGCAAAAATCACCCGCTGAAACCCACCCGCGAGTCAATCACCAGAAGTAATTGGTTTTCTCTGGTGCTGCTTAGTTTGTAGCTTGAGCAGCAAGCGTGATAGAACTGGAGAGGGAGGAAGAAGTCCATCTGGGAAGACGACACAGGGAAACCTGTGGAGGCACAGTTTTGTCGGGGCGTTGAGGCCGCTTGCAGCCTGTGCAGGCGCTGAAGGGCGCGGGCTCGGAGGCGGCAGAGTCACTTACACGGGCAGTCGTAAAGCTGCAATTGTCACCCCTTGCTTGACCGAGGGCTGTAAAAGGAGACTCGATGCTCATATTTACTGTATTTGTCTCCCCCTCTATTAAAAGGATGGCCAAGTTTGAATTATGGTAATAGCGGCACTCAGGGTTTAGGACTCGCCTCCCTGAAATTTTCAGGACCACTAATTTGTGGTTACTCCAGTGCTAGAATGGACTCGGTGGTGGTGGCCTTTAGACTGGTAACGCAGTAAAAGTTTAAAGCTGCAACTGCTTCAGAGCCAAAGAAAGAGAGAAGATTGAAACCTAAAGGTTAGCGTGAAATGCACTTTACTGTTATCTATGAGAACAAATGAGTTAAAAAAATTTCAAATACCAGAATACCCTACAGGGAGGAGATATAACTATTAAAGGGCTGTTATAGCTGCAATAAATGTAGGAACAATAAAAATAAATTGATGAAGTAAATGTCAGCGCTGTTCCCCTGAGCTGCCCCCACACCTTTGTCCAAAAGTAGAACATCTCCAATTACAGAGGGTGGAATCAGCCTTCAATGACAATATGACAAGGACAGAACATAGAGCAGTGGCACAGGGAACACAATTATGCACAGCCTTGAAAAATTGTATCATAGCACAATGTATGGAGGAAATCAATTAATGATGCAGGGCCTCCACTTCTGTCTAATAATCCTGTAAGAGAAGGATGAACGTCCCCCCCTCACCTTGGAAAAGGAGAAGGGGACAACGATGGTGAAGAAGGATGACCCATGAGTGAAAGTCTGTATAATACCATGGGTCAGCGCTTGCATGCTCTGTGGTGTGGGGATATTCCTCTTTACCCATTATTAATTTTTAAAATCCTTGCTTTTGGGAAAGTATTTAACAGAAACCCCTGTTGGTGGCTAAGTAACCCACTGGAGAAACAAAAAAAAGAAAGAAAAGAGATTTCTTTGGTGAAAAGGCCAAAGATGAGAAAAGCTGACGGCTCAAATCCAAAGCCAGGAGCTGAAAGGGAAATGAAAATTTTTAGGAGTAAATAGTGTAGATGGTAGAAGACAATTTATCTTGTGCAATTTACAACAGGTGCTAAACATTACGAAAACCAGAGCTATTAAGCAATCAAATTAAGCTATAATTAACACAAGAAAACTGTGCAGGAATTCTAATTAATACATATCTGAGCACATCCGTGATCCCCTCCACAGCTCAGCTTTCCAAACCACTGCCATTACCCAAGAATGATCCAAGGGTCAACACTTGGAGAGTGCATGGGACACTCTGGGTATCACCAGAGGTTTTCCCCAACAGCTGCAGTCCTGGATGCTGGCTTGGAGGGGGATGCTTCAATTTGGGATATGTTATTCCAAGCCTCTAGAAAGACTCATCTGTTGTTTGAAGATCTGGCTGAGACAAGCCCATGACAAGCTGGGTTCGTCCTCCTGTTTGTGTTTGCCCTCTGTGGTCATCCTCCCTTCCCATGAGGTGTATTTCTGAGCAAGCCCTGCTTCCCAAGGTGCTGCTGGAGATTTTGGACAGCACTTGCTCCTGGATGGAGATGCTGTGGCAGGTGCACCTGAAGATAGGAGAGGACTGATGGCCACAATTATTACAGAGATGTTAATTCTTGCTTTGCTAAGGACCTGAAACAGCCATGAACTGGCAGTGGATCAAATGTGTGTCATGGGTACTCCAGGTGATTAATATCTCTGAGATGACTGGGACAAGTTTGCCCAGCTTTGGTTAAAAGCAGAGCTTGACTCCCTTATCTATGTGCTTCCCAAACAGAGATAACAGTGCTTGCCTGCCTTGCAGAAGTGTTGGGAAGATCAGTTGGTTAATGCCTGCGTGGCACTTTCAAGTGCTGTCATTATAGTGCCATGGTCCCTCTTAGGGAGGATTTGTTATTTTTACAAAATTAATTGTAAATCCAATAGAAAATAATTCAGCCTCTGAAAATTCTGGTGAGATAATTATTGTGAAGACAGTATTAGTGTAGTTCCTTTCAAATGATTCACTACTTTAATTATTACTTTCTAATTCTATGCAAATATCATTTAAAGCCCCTGTAACCTTCTCATGGGTTGGTTGAATTTACCCCCTCAAATATGGTGCTGACTCCTTCAATTCCCCTATTACATTCCTCAGGTGGATCCCTGTGGTTGGCAGCAGTTTTCCCTGGAAAACATCATCTTTTACTGGTGGTTCTGCAGATTTTCTTGCTCAGGGTTGCAGGTCCTGCTGCTTGTTGTTGGTTGATCGTGTCTAGCGTGATTTGATAATTTTTCACTATTTGTGTCAGTCTGGGCATCATCAGTTCCCAAATACCTGCTCCAAGACTGGGTCACCCCCACCTCCATGCCCACCTGCCTGGCTGGAAATCACTGGGAAAAATGTGAAGCCTAAGACTGAGGCCACTGCCAGGTGGATTTTTGGGGCAGTTGAGCTAATTTAACCTGATTGTTTCACACTCTCCCCTCCAAAGTGGGGACCAAAGGAGAGAGTTTTCCTCCACCATTTTCCATGCGAATGCCTCTGCCTGGAATGGAAAGATGTGTTTTAATTGTGCTCTGAATAATTTTGAGACCTGCTCGCTCTTCCTGGCTCCCTGCCAAGCTGGTGCATAAACAGCCCCCTGCCCTGGGGAACATCCCTCCCTGGGCATTGCTGCTGCCTCTTCCCAAAGCCATGCCTGAGGAGCTGGATTCGGGGTCGGGCCTGGGCTGGTGGGATTCAGCTGGCTGAGCACCCAAAATTGTACAGGGATGGGGGATGCTCCAGCCAAGGTGCTGAAATGAAACATTTGTGCTTGGCATTGTGCTTGTGCCTTCACAAATCCTGCTCTCCGCCAGGGTGTCCCTCTGCCACGGGATGCTCCACAGGGACTGGGAACTTGTGTGTGTTTAAAATGCTCTCAGGCTCTGGGAGCATCACTCTTGGAAGTGATTGCCAGGGCCTTACCCTCGTGTGTATGGATGTCCTAAATCTAAGTGTCTGCGTGCCTGCCTGCAAGGTCAGGACCTCAGTTATTAAGAACAATTAACAATTAATTAATTATTCCCATCAGGTAGATATGCAAACCCTCTGGCTTATTCCTGGACATCTAGCATGGCAAATTAAAAAGCACAGTGTGAGCTTTTAAAGGGAATATCCTTCCCTTTCCTTGGATGGTGTTTCACGTGTCAAAGCTTACTTTTGTAATTTTGTGGCAAACTCTCTCTTTTTTGCTCATCTTTCCTTTACTCAAATTTTTGTTCGCTAAATTGTGGTGATTTTGGTGCCTGCTGGAGCGAGTGATTAATGGCACGGACGAGAGAGGGGAAAGGCAAGGAAGCTCCGGGAGGAAAAGCCGGGTAGATGGGCTGGTGCTGGTGGCAGGGGAGAGATCCCGGCCCCGGGCAGGGTGACACCAGGTCAGGGGATAACTCCACCCCAGTGTCCAAAACCAGTGCCTGGAGGAGATGCACAAATCCCACCACACGGGGGGAAAAAGGACACCCGGCACAGGCAGGAATTCAAGCAATTAATCCTTTACTTAAAGAATAATAAGCAGCCAGATTTTTACATACCAAAAGTGGGAACAAGGTAAAAGGGGTTAAAAACTAAAAAGCAAGGACAGCAGACACCAATTAACACAATGCTAATTGACAATTTCCCCAAGCCTCCATGAAACATGCCAGACCTATTTCCCCAATTACTAATTAAATCAAACCACACGCACAATACTAATTTTCCCAACTTTGGGAGCTCAGTAGACAAATAAAATGTGAAAGTAACTTAAAGATGTTGTCAAAGTGCAGGGAGAGTAAGGAACTTTAAGGGAAAAGGGATAAACTTTTTTCTCTGGATACAGTCTTTATATTTCTAGCCGTTTTGAGGAGTTAGATGAGGGATGTTAATTGAGGCAGGTATGTGGTGGAGTCCTGCTTGCTGGATGTGATTAACACCTTGAGAGAAGGTGAGGACACAAGGCTGGTCTGGTTTGCTGCTTAATGAGAGGCTTCCTGTAAAAGAGCCTAAAAGGGGATGCCTGGGCATCCTGCAATGCCTTGCAGGTATTAAGAAGAGCAGATGTTATTTGGAGAAACTCTTTATCTGGAGCTGGGGGAGATGTGGTACCAGCAGCTCCTGCCAGGCTGCACCCTGATGAGGTTGGGGCAAGTGTGCTGCCCCATCTCTGGAAGTGTTCAAAGCAAGGCTTGGTGGGATTTGAGCAACTTGGTCCATAGAAAAATATCCCTGCCCGTGACAGGAGGGTTGGAATGAGATGATCTTTCAGGACCCTTCCCAGCCAAAACCGCTCTGTGATTCTGTGCTGCCCTCCCTGTGGAAAGGCTCTGAGGGATGCTGGATGTGCACTTGGTGCTGGGGTGTCCTTGCCCCACCAGGCTGGGCAGGAGGAGCAGAAGGACAGCTCAAAGTCTTCCAGCTGGCTGTGCTTTATCAAACGGCCGCGCCCTCCCCCGGCATGGAATGAGGATGAAATAGTGATGCGATAGGTTAATGCCGATAATTAAAGAGAGTTTAAAACTAAGCAGGAGACTGAACTGCGTGTGTGGGTGGCTGGAATGGTTGTTTGATGTGAAAGTCAATGACTGAATTATTCAGAGAGAGTGATTTCCAAATGATAATTTTACATTTCCCATAACTGATTTTGATTTATTCCAGCAGCAACCGATAGCCCAGTGGGAGCTGGGAGAGGTTCTTGGCTCTGCCGCTGCTTTCCCCTCTCCTTCGAGCACAGAAAGGTGCTTGGAGCTAGAATCCACCCCTTCCTGGGGACTGACCCTTGTGCACCCATCACTGGCAGGGCTTAGATTTTTTCAAAGGAAAAAGGCAAGGAAGGCATTTGTTTTAAAGAAATTGGCCTGTTGCTCTCATCTTCGCAGTGAGCTCTGGTCCAGACCATCCCTCTCCCAGGGTAAATAGGTATTTCATTCCTTAGGGGAGGCACAGCTACTGCAGGCATGTGTGGGATAGCCTTATCCTGGTGTGCGTGGGCCAATGGGATCTGTAGGATGCTGCTGGCACTGGTCCCTCGTGGGCCGGGTGAAAGCTGCAGGTTGTTTCAGAGGAGACTTCTGCCTCTCTTCTTGTGGTCATTAATTCTGCCCGGGGCCAGGCAGATCTCCCCTAATGAAAGCTGCAGCGAGATTGGTTTGCTGTATGGCAAAGCCTCAGTTTCGGTGAATCAGCAATTTCTGATGAAAAATCTTTTGTCTGAAAATTCCCAAGAAGCTCCGGCTCTGACCTCGGAGCCGCTGCCTTCCTCAGAGCACATTACCAGGATTTATGGTGCTCTCCCATGGTTTATTGTTCTACAGCAAGCAGGGCTGCTGGATGAGTTTTGACTGTCCTTCTGGGCAGGGAAGCAAATCAGCGGCGTGGGACTATCCAAACTTGCATGATTTAACACAAATCCTCGCCGTGGGGTGGGCGTGCGGCCACATCAAAGTAGTTGCCGGCCACTTCGAGGCTGCTCAGGGTTGGGGCACATCTTACCTTCTCTGGGCCCAACTCCTCTTTTACCTGTTCTGGTGAGTGGTCCTGAAGAGATATTCCCAGTGCCACCAGCTCGTTAATTAGGAAAATAAGTGGTGACTGCATCATGAGTTTGTGGTGTGTTTTCTGAAGGTTGCAGGCATGGAGAGCCACGAACCTGCCAAGGTTACCTTAGTGGCAGCAAATAGCCACAGTAAGGCACAAAAACCCCTTGCAAAGCATGAGAAGAGTAAAAAAAATTATCATTCCTGTTTTATAGCTGTAGGCCCAGCACATTGGTGCTGCAGTGTTTGCTCAAGGCTGCAAGAAAACAAACCCTGAGCTTGGAACCGGAGTGAGATCTGCAGAATAACTTCAGCAGCAGGACACGAATTTCCTCTGCGTTGTGAGCATCCATATTTGCCTCTCTAAGGAGCACAGCAGAAGGAATGTGGTAGCAGAAGGGCTCCCGAAGGCTTGTCCATGAAAGAGGACATCGTTTAAAGACATGGGTTGTGAGCAGGGGGGACACCACTGATGGGCATTGTCAGGCTGTAGGTGAGGCCTTCTCTATATGAAAACTTCCATCCATTTTAATGGAGATATTGGTTAAGAGTTTTGGAAAATATGAAAATACAGGGAAAACACCATGATGGATGGAGAATGCTCCAGCCCTTCCTTCCCATGTCCAGTGCCTGCTTTAACTCAAGATTCCCCCAAACTTTGTGAACTGTGTATTTATCAGCTGTGGCACTGAGACCCCCAAAGGTGGGGTGACCTCCCCAAGGCAGAGCAGAATGTGGGGACAGGGACAGGACCACGAGCTCAATGCTCTGACTGCCTAGAGTATGGCCCATCCGGAAGGCCAAGCTCCCTCCCCATAATCATAGGGAAAAGTAATCAAATTACTGCCTTTCATGTCACATTAGTGAAAATGGATACTAGTATGATGCATATTAATATAACATGATGGGAAATTGCTAATACAATTAGACCATCACATTTTATTAGCACTGGAGTGACAACTCCCACTGAACTACAGCCCTGGCTGGGAGTGAGCATGAGCCTGGTGTGCAGCCACAGGGACAGCACTTCACTTTCTAAAAACCCCCTTTTATTTTCTCTCCCCAGGAAGTATATTTGTATTTGTAAATATTCCCTGGATTCCCTGGGAAATGAGTCCTCATCTCAAAAGTTATCTGCATCTCATAAATACTTTTTGTTTCTTCACATATATATACACAGACACAAATTATATGAGAAAATCAAAATATACATCTTTGTAGGGGAAGGTGGTGTAACTTTTTCTTAATACACTCTACCTTTTTCTATTTGAGTCTCCTCCACTCTTTACCTAGTTATAAAACGATCCTGTCCAAGTTTTGTGGGTTACAAATGTAAATATACATTTATGCACATCACCCTGCCAGGGCAGCGGGGTTGGAATTAGAGGGTCTTTAGGGCCCTTCCAAACAAAACCATTCTGTGAGTCTCTCACAATGCTCATCTCTGATCCAAGGACACCTCCTGAGTGGAAAAAGGCTTCTGTCTCAGCTGGCAGCCTGTTGGGGTGAGCAGTCCTGTAACATCCAGCCACCGTGAGCTCCCACCAGGATGAGATGCTTTTCCCACTGACCCCGGAATCCCAAGTAGCTGAAGTTCCGAACACAAGTGGCTTTGCTAAACAGTTTATTTTTCTGGCTAGAGGCTCTGACTTGGAAATACCATCTATCATAATGAAATTATCTCTAAATCATGGCATTATCTATCATATCAAGAAGCATCCATGGATTTCCTATAGCAGGCAGGTGCAGGTTTTAAATACAATGCCCAGATTAATGATTTTGTCAACTTGGAGAACCAGGGAAGGACTTGGCACTCTGAAAAATTGTTATTTTGTCAGTACAGCATGAAGAGGATGGCACTGAAAAGGTGAGCAAAACAGCAGAGGAGGAGAACCACCTTTTGTGGAGGTTTAAGGCATTGGGAAGTATTTAAAGGAAAGATGTTTAAGTTTGTCGAGCCCAGAAACCTGTAGCGTGTTGTGTTTCTGCCTCTCCCTAGTAGTTTTTATTATAAAAATCATGTGATTTGTGTTTAGAGCTGGTTGTCACCCCAGGAAAGAGAGTATGTTTCTGCACACTCCCATGGAGATGTCCTCCTATGTGTGTTTTAAACACTTTCAGCTGAGGCACTTCATAAATGTGAGCTCTAACATGGTGAAATGGGTAAAGACTGATTATTTCCTATCTGGTGAGGGACACCGAGGCCAAAGGGAAAGCTGGGCAGTGGAGGAAGGCAATAATTGCCTCAAGCTGGGAAAGCAGTGGTGGGAACCTCAAGCCTAATTAAAAATGCATTATTTTTCTGGTGTAATACACCAAGTATTCCAGAAGAACTGTGCTTGTGGTTCTGCCCATTAAAATCAAATATTTATATTTTGTATTTACTTCAAAGACTGTCAGCGAAAAGAAAGTGCTTTCTGAGTAGTTTAACGTGTGAACAGGTTGTGGGCCAGGCTGGGAAAATGAGTGTGCTGATGTTAAGTGACACAGACCACATGAATATTTACAGGTGCTTTTTGAAGTGTAAGGTGGTTTTCCCCTACCTCCTGTGTGTGTGGAGCGTGTTGGTGAGGAGGAGGAAGTTGCACGTTGGGGGAGCATTCCTTATTTTCTTGCTTTTTTATTATGTGCCAGCTTTTGAGCCGAAAATTTCCTCACTGGGGAGTACCAAGGGATGGTTCGGGTGCCACAGGCTGCTTTGGTGTCGCTTCCCAAGCGAACGACAGGGACATGCTTCCAGCACCATCAGGCATCTTTGGTTATTCCCATTATTTTGTAGCTCTGAGTGCAGAGGGGCCAATTCTGCCTGCATTTGACTGTGTTGGGCTTGTGCTGGACACAGCACCTTCCTCGCCTCTGGCGTTCGGAGACAGTTTTTAAGTTCTTGTTTTTCCCCAGGAAGTTTATAAAGACGAGATAAAGCCATAATCATCCTACTGATGGGGGTAATAACAATGCTTAACATTTCTCATCTTTGAAGTGCTTTACAAATATTAAATAATTAATCTGCCCGAGAATGGAAGAGAGAGAATCATCCTCTGACTGATACACTGGGGAGCAGAGGCAGAGAAATCCATAAGGTTTCTCCAGGCCACAGAGGGAGGGAGTGCTGGGGACATGGGTCCATTACATGTGGTGCCCATCTGGGGCCACTTGACCACTGGCCATGGTGCCTGGATGGTGGGATCGTGGCACTTGCACTGGGGGTGATGTGCCCTCGCCTCGCCCCTCTGAGCAGATCCATGGCATCTCCTCCACCATCACCTGGAAAGCATTTCCAAGGAGAGAGAGGCACTTTCTGGACATTTTTTCCCACGAGTAGGGTGCTGGGAATAATGTAGCTTGTGATATGGGTGAGGGGGGGGTCATTATTTGGCTTTGCTGTGGGAGGTTTGAATTGGGTTGGATCTCCTGTGGGATAGTGCCATGAGGAGTGAAGGATCACAGCCTGGGAGCAAGGATGATATGGGCTTTGCTTTCCAGAGCACTAGAGACAAATCATGTACAAACTGTTTATAGCAGCTTCCCAGAATTAGAGACTCTCTACAAGCACCAAGGGAGGACCTTTACTGTAGATAAGTTGCTCATTTCACAAATCCCACCCTTACGTGCCTTTCCTGAAGATCTTGAGTGTGGTGGGGAGATGGAGCTGGGAGGGCTTTCCGTGCAAGTCCCATAAAGGTGAGATGTGTTTTGCAGGAGACCTGGGGAGAGGCAGGACATCCCAGCTCCCTGCCAGTCCCTGCCTGCCCTTGGCTGTGTCGTGCAGGGAAAAACAGGGACTGGAATCTGGGTTTCTCACAGCCCAGGGGAATGTCCTCAATGCCTCGCTTTTGACTATTCTGAGATGACTTCTTACCTTGTTTCTTTGGGTCAGAAGCTTCATCCTAGAGCTGAGAAACTTTTCCCTGTGAAAGTCATGTTGAAACTGATGTATTTAGCAAAGTGGATTTTGGCTATTTTTTGGTTTTGTTTGTTTGTTTATTTGTTTTTTTTTTTTAATCAAAAAGAATAAAAAAAACCCCTATCAGGTTTACCCAATAGACTCTGATTTTGCCCTTTTCCTTAGCCCAAGTGTGCTGTTGTGTACAGCAAGCTCTGATCTGGCAGCGAGGCCCCATCTCGTCACTTTATTTGGCTTTTCCTTTTCTTCCCCTGTGGGCCCGG
This sequence comes from Oreocharis arfaki, assembly GCA_013398015.1. Classification (NCBI taxonomy): domain Eukaryota; kingdom Metazoa; phylum Chordata; class Aves; order Passeriformes; family Paramythiidae; genus Oreocharis; species Oreocharis arfaki. Next base: position 123,980 of record VZRR01006226.1, read on the forward strand.
TGCTGGGCAACTAAAAATCACTTTGCCTTTCCCAGTCTTTATCTAACCTCCCCAAAGTGGGCCAAGCAAGCCTGGTATTTCCACACAATTCAAGCAGTGTTGTTTTTTTTCATCGCAGAGGGCAAATCCCAGAATAGAGCATAAATAAATAGATGATTTTGGAGGACTGTAGATCATTGAGCAGAATGCAGAAAAGGCTCCTTGTTTTGAAAGAGCAGCGTGAGGCTCGGCAACAATGAGTCTTGAAGCCCGATGAAAATCTTGGATGCTTTGAGGCTCTGTGTGTTGGGTGAACTTTATTTATATTTGGCACAGAGCGGCTCATGTGTGATGCCAGCGGCTGCCAGGGGACGTGGATGGAGCTGAATAAAGCTTCTCCCAGCCTGGTGCAGGGAAATGTTGAATCAGGCTGGAGGTGGTCATTTCTAAGTGTTGGTTGGGTTTTGAAGTCGGCCTGGTTTCCACAAGGAAAATCCCTTTTTTCCCTTTCTTTTTTTTTATTTTTTAAGAAGCAGACCCCCCACCATAAAAAAATGCAGACAGCACCTGTGTTGTTATTTCCACACCCCTCCTGCCCATGGCAGGGAGTTTGGAACTAGATGATCTTTAAGGTCCCTTCCAATCCAAACCAGCCTGTGATTCTATGGAAAACTGCAATAACAATTCTCCATATATTCAATCTCCTCCTCTCCCAAAGCTTACTCTGGTGTGCCTCTCTTTCAGGACATTTATTGCTACCAGCAGCCCCCACCTTTTTAAAGGAACTGTAAAACACATCTCCTTTGCTGGAAAGAGGGAAATTTGGCAGCCCTGGAAAAGAGCAGCAGGAAGAAAATAACCTTGAAACTCCACTTTAAAACAGTTGACAGTGGGGCATGTAGATGTATATATATAGATAGATAGATGTATATAGATATGGATATGTATATAGATATATTTAAAATCTAGATCAAAAATGCATATTTCCCAGGGTAAACATTTTGGCGATGCCCACAGAATGTGCAAATAGGGAAGAAAGTGGAGGCAGCTCCTTTTTGCCACATAAGTTGGGAAATTTCACCTTTGCAAAGCCTTGTCTTGGAAAAGACTTTGCTGATTTTACATGATGGAGCTTCCTCTTTTACCCACCTCCCCAAATACCCTACTTTGAATACAATAAAGTTGCTTTGAACTCTTCCAATTATTTAACAACTTTCAAGTGGAGAAATATTTGGGGGTTTTCATTTCATTTTTGGCTCTCCCCCCCTGCCCTTTTTTAAATTTTTTTTTTTTTTTTGCCTCCATTCTGTTTGCTAAACAGTAATTGCAGATCTTTCCTGCCACCTTTAATACTCCCAGCTAATTATCCTGAAATAAATCTCTTTCAAGTCTGCATGCCAGCAGTTGTGGGATATGAGCGGCTCTTTCAGCTCCCGGCTGCCTGTCACTCAAACGGGCCTCAGCTGCAGCTCCGAATGATGAGTATTAGTCTCCCGCTGGGATGATTCTCCCAATCTCCCCACTTCCAACAGCATCTCCCAGGGCTGCACCATGCTCCTACCTGTTAGCCTAATCTGGGATTTTCTTTTGCTAACGCTGTTATTTTGAAAGGAGGAAGAGGATTCCTGGGAGAAAGGCACTCGGTTAACCTTTTCCTAATTGCCATTCAAAGCTGAAAGCAAGGGGGGGAGAAAAAAAAATTAAAAAATAAAATCAGATGATGGGTGTCGCTGCACGGGAGGATGGCTCGGGGAGGGTGGGCGTGCAGGTGAGGTCCCTCGCTGCCTTCCTGGGGTCTGTTCTTCGGCCGAAGTAGGGGTTTTTGGGGGCGGGCTCCCAATTTCGGGAGCCCGCCCTCCCCGGGGACTCGCCGGCGTTGTTTGCAGCTTGTGTCCCGCTCGCTCAGGAACGAGGTTGTGGGGTTGTAGGCAGAGCTAAATGCTCCATCATTAATTTATTACGTGCTAGCAGTAATAGCCAGGGCTATTTTTAAATGCCACTTAAGCTTGCGCTCACACACGGGTTTGTAATTTGACTACAGGACATGCATAAAATGACACATTGTAACGCACTTAAAGATGCGGCTTTACATGAAGGAACTATTAAACTCTTAGTATTTAAAACACACAGGTTGGTTTTTTTTTTCCCTTGCTGTATGTGGGCCTTTTAATGGCTTAACAATTGGATTATTCCAGAAACAGTCTTGCTGGGAATGCCATGTGGATGTATCTGGGTGATGTGATGGGATTCATGGTACCAGTTGCCTCTTGGGAGCTGCTGATGGGAAGTGAGGGATGCTTGGGAGTGTCACAGGCATCCCCGAGCACTGTGCTCACTTCTCCACCTCATTCCTGAAGCCAGAGGTTCTCGTTAGCCATTAAAGGCACTCCCAAGTTGCTCATGGCCTTGAATCAGTCTTCCCAAAGAGTTGTTTTTCACTCAGGGCTCCCTCTCCAAACCAGCGATGGGCTGCGTTGAATTAATTCTATTAACTGCCAAAGGAATTCCTCACTGCCGAATTACATTTCCTGTGTCTGTAAATCATTTCACTGCTGCTTTCCCTGACAGTTATGCAAGTGACCTTTTGATTTCACCATGTTTGGTGTTTTTTTATTTATGACATTGATAACCACTCTGTGGCTGTGCACCATGGTGAGATTGGGATACTCGAGAATATAGAATACTTTATAAATATGCATGCATTAAAAAAATGGAAACAGCATAAAGTTGAATGTTCCAGACTTGGACCCTGGAAACATAATATTTACACTGAGTAAGTCGTGTTAGTTTTAAGAGTCTATTTCTGGGTATTTTCACTTCCAGAGGAAGAATTGCTTGAAACCTTCCCCTTCTCCTGACTGAGCACGTTTTTTCTTTTGTTTAATCACTGGGTCCAGCTCTGCAGAGTCCAAGCAGACACTGGATTTAGTGGGAGCTGTGGATGCTCAGATACCGGAGCCAGGGATGGCGTAATCTGACTTGTGTAGTAGCAGGGCTGTGGATTTCCCAAAGGACGGGGAACTTGGACACTCCAATTTTTGTGCTGGGCTTTGCAGGTGGTATAGGGCCATAAACACATTTCTGACCCTATAAAACTTCTGGCTTCCCAGGAACCCCTGCCTACATGTCTTGCCTTCCCACCATGACCCCATCCCGATGGGTCTGAGCATGAAATGCTGTGAGTGAAACCTCTCTTCCAGGCTGGGAAACCATGTTGGCATCCCAGCGCTTGATTTGTAAGTCTAATTAGAAGTTAGAAGTGTCAATGGCAGCACTTGCAGGCACAATTATAGCACCTGCAAAAAAGAAAAAAAAACAAGGGAGCTTGTTTTTCCCATTTGGCTCATCCTCTGTGTGCAAGCCTTCTATAAATATCGTGGCCTGATGAGGAGAGCTGTCTGTAAAAACCTGCAAGCCAGAGGAGATCCCCGCTCCGGCCCTTTTAACAAACCCGAGGCATCGTGGTTGGCTTGTGCAAGGTTTTGCCTAAGTCATAAATTGAGGTTTCCTGCAAAACATCTGCTCGATTCAGCTCTTATCTTGCTCTGCAAGAGGCAAAAAAATCCTCTGTGGTTCTCCTTTGGCGTGGTGCAAATATAGGCACCTATTTGTAAGGAAATATCAAAATAGAAGTGTTGAAAGAATCCTCACATTTGCTTCCCAAAGCTGCATTAAATGTGTTTTGGGGCTGTTGGTAGTGCCCTTCTCAGTCCTGGTCAGGTAGTGCAGAACAAGCGTCTCATTCCCAAGTGGAGTTTGTAGTGCTACTGCCAGGACCAAGGATTGCAATCTTGGAAAGCAAAGCCCGCGCTAAGAGCTGCAGAAACACTGTGCCTTTACCTTCTGCCTTTTACACCTTCTGTGGCCTAATCCCCAAACCACACTTCATTTCTGGAGCTGCTGAGCCCTCCTAATCCGTGGCTGGGGTCATAGAATTTGGCCCAAGCTGCCCAGCCCTCAGCAGAGTGGGGTATATGATAATATGTGCAACTGGTATGCTCCAGTGTATTCCCTGACACCTCAGGATGTGGTTCAATCTGGTTCAACATCTTTGCCTGTCATGGGGGATGTACCTCAGCTGATACCTAAATGTTAGCATTGCTTTCATCCTTCAAAGTCTGCTCCTTCTGCTATTATTTTTTTGGGGAGGTGCCTGGATCTTCCCATTTTGCATCCTCCATCTTTGTTTTAAATTTACATTCTATTCATTATCCCAGTTTTCACCTTTCAAATTCCAAAACCAGCATGAGGAAAAAATACAAACTGAGAATAACATTTCGGACTCCTTCCACTGCTGCTGCCATGTTTGCCCACAGCCTTCCTGAAAGACACCAATAAATAATGCTCCTCATCCCCTTAAAAATTAAATTAAACTCAAGTTTCTCAGGGGAGGAGGATAGGTTAATTACAAGGAGCTACCACTGCCATAGCTAAAAAGACTTCTTCATTTTGATTTTTAATATTTAGGATGAAACTTGATATACGGTTTGTTAGGGACTTTTGTTAGGGACTATTGTCAGGGTTTTTTTTTCCCAAACGAGTCAGGTTAGAAGGGGAGAAGCTGCCAAATACAGCGACATTATCCTGCCCCAAAACTTCCATCCATTTACTCCTTGCAGTGTTAGCTGGGGAGATTTTGAAGGGGCAGGCAGTGCCACCCCAGCCAAAACCTGGATGTTGGGCATGGATAAGATTTGGTGGGAATCATTTTCTGTTTGAATGCTGAGAGCAAAACACCTTCATGAATATGGGTCTGAAAGTTAGTAGAAAAACTTGGGG